>OW386287.2:218460552-219026556 GCA_936432065.2 Rutpela maculata
GTGAGTGCGAAGATACCGGTGATTTGACGAGGCTTGTAGAAAGGCGTAGACTCTGCGATCTGCTGCCAATGGTGTTTCAACGGCAACGCCTATGTAGGCGTGCATCGATCACTATTGCGAATTTTTATACTATACCTAGGTTTTATTAAAAACTCTGTACGCAGATATATTTTCAGTTAACCAATAGGGGCTAGCCATAGATGTGGTGTACACTGTGACAAGGAATATTTTACAAAAATGTTTCCGCCGTCGTTATATCTACTTTACCTGTTGATTCAAATTTTCTTCCAAAACATTTTGAACATTTTTATTGTTCAAATAGGCTTAGTATGTCATAAAACGTGAAAATTTTAAGTTTGAGCGGAAAAAAAATTCTGTCTGTCGGTCTGTCTGTCTGTAAATTTTTTGAGCGCACGATTACTCTGGAACCGTTTAAGATATTGACTTGAAATTTGGTACACATATGTATTTTAACGTGATCTGGAATTAGATTATATTTTCATCTTATTCCGTTGAAGGGTTGGGGAGTATGGAGCATGGACTGAATGGGTCAAAGGGGGGTAAATAGATAAAGCAAGCAGATATGAGTTCATAAAATTGGTATTGGTATTTAGTAGTGATATTTAGTATTAGTATTTATACAAGAGAATCTGTAAAAGTTCTCATTAGCCACCCCCATTACCACCCCCACACCGTTATTAAAGGGGGTGAAAAAAATTGTGATTTAATGTGTGTATACAAGAACCAAAAACCTCGAAATATTTTTTTACTTCATCCACCCCCACTACCGCCCCCTATCACCCACTGCCGATGTGGGATATCGTTTTATGAGTTTTTGGGGTAGACGATTTCAAATATTACATTATTAAAGTTCCATAAGTACTTATTTCCACATACTAAATGTTTTCGTTGTGAGAGACTTGGATGGAAAATCTGGATGTGGAAGTAATGATTCCTTGGGCAGCGGTTTTTCCACTGCCTACTCAAAACATACCGGTTGTGGTGCTGTTTATGGCGTTTGTCCCACAACGCTGGAGCATTGAATACTAAATCTATTAATTCGTCCTTTTTATTCATTTTCACTTTTCCACAAAATAAAACTAAAAAGATACCCAATATATCGTACACATATTTCTACATGATGGTTATATACTGCACGGCGAATCTAGACAAACGTAGTGTGTACTGGCTAAACCTCAACCCCTCACAATGCTTCAAAATTAATCCGCATGTGTACCGTCACTGGTGGGAACTGTCGTTGAAATTAAAATACGGCAAACGGCACGCACGTATTCAATGTCGGAAAAGCCATTGCTACTTTTTCAATTTAATAGCTGTTTTAATTATAAACCAATAATTATAGTTGTTAAATACCCCACTGTCCCTACTTCTGGTGTAGGTATATAATAATCATAGGTAAAAAAATTATTCATAGAAATATTTACTAAAATCATGTAACATATAAAATAAACATATAAAAATGATTTTCAGATAATAATTATTATTATTTTAATTATAAAGCAATAATTAAGGTTGTTAGCTAAACTTAAAAAATAAACCATAGAAATATTTATTCAAAATCTGGTAAATATTCGCGACTTGCGAAGCCTACCTCTCTACTACCATGTAAAAACAAACTATTTTGTTTCGAAGTGAACATGCTGGTAGACTTCGGAAGTAAACTACTCTGGTAGCATCCCCGGTATGTGAGGCCACATTTAAATGTACAGGTTTGTTTAACAAATTGATGACTTCGATGCATGAACTGAATTTGTGGGCTGAACTTCTAGCTGCGAGGCAACTTCGGGACCTCTGTACCTCACACCAAATATATAAAATTATGAATGGCCAGCTACCGCGGTGACTT
The DNA here is from genome assembly GCA_936432065.2 of Rutpela maculata. Taxonomy (NCBI): domain Eukaryota; kingdom Metazoa; phylum Arthropoda; class Insecta; order Coleoptera; family Cerambycidae; genus Rutpela; species Rutpela maculata. The sequence goes on from OW386287.2 coordinate 218,462,420, forward strand.
CCATATAAACTGCTAGAATGAACTGCTGCAAGCAACCTCGGCATGTGCGGTCCCATTTAAATGTACAGGTTTATTCTACAAATTGATGGCGGCTATCGTAGTGAACTACACACTGAACTACTAAGCATCTTTGGCATGTTCGTACCCTAAGACATTACAATCGTAGCTATAGATAATTCACTTTAAGAATAAAGCGTTGGTTTTGAATTGGGAGACCTTGAAAGCTACACTTAGCATGTCTGCCACTTACCTTACAGCCCTTTCCACGGATAGACTGATAATAAAATCAGGGTTTGAACTGGTATGAAATGCACTTGAAATACCTGTGGGTAGCTCTCTTACTAATAGTGTATATTTTATTTATTCGCGGGGTTTCTATTTGTTTATTATAATTTACAATAAATTATTATAATTAATTCAATAAATTCCAACTTTATGGCATTACGTTGATGCGTCGCGGTCCCAAGGCTCTGTTAGTGGGGTATCAGGTTGACCCCCCCTGGGTTTCAACCTGTTAAACTGGATAGACTATAGATATACTGTTGAACAATCAGTAACCGCATGTATTACATCACTACACGATGTTCAGTCTTTGCTTAAGTAAATATTTGCTTTACTTACAAAAGTAATGAATTAATGTCAGAAATTACGCGCGCTAATAGTACACTAATGACATAATATTCTTTTCAGGAAAACATAGAGATGGCGAAAATCTACCAAGTAAAGAACCTCCTAAGCTGAATTTAGTGGTAAAACCGAGAAAGTCAGCAGTTGTAAGTATCCTTGACATGTTAGTTATTTTAATGTGTTTTAAATAGCCGATGCATTTAGATTGTTTCGGAGATTCTTTGAACTAGCTAAAAATTTGAGAGAATATTCTTAAAAATAATAGAAATGATAATCCAAAAAGTCTATCGAGTTAACCCCCGCGATATGAAAAATATTTTTATCATCTTTTTCATTTAAACAAAACTACCGGTTTTACAACTAACTTTCGGGCTGGAGCTTCGACAGTGTGTAAGCACTCGAGGGCTACACAAAAAGTCTTATAACTTTTGACTAACAAGACCAAATGACAAAAATCATAATTGGTGTGTACTGTAAATATAATGGATCTACCAGGTTTGTTTACTTTATCTCTATTTAAAAAATTAAGAAAGCATTGAAATTCACATATCAGTAAATCATTTAGAGGAAATAACTGTGACAATTATTGGAAGGTGTATGATATAACTTTATATTATTAACATAATAAAAAATAAAATAAACTGAAAAAAATTAATAATAATAATATTATAATAAATTGGGGACATTTATCTCGAAAATGGTTGCATTAAAGCAGAAAATGTTCGGCATTACTGGGCCTTCATTCATTTACTAGATGCAACTCAGTTAGTGCCTTTAAGGGAAAAGGAAAGATAAATGTTACTTTCTCACAAATATATCAAATATATTCGAACATTTCAAGATTTTGGGAGCAGCTGGAGTATTGATGATAAATTAGTCGCATCATTAGAGGAGTCTACATGCGCCATATATGGATCAAAGAAATGCGCTAGCGTGGGCGAGCTTCGCCTAATTGCCATTAGACAGAAATATGGTGACAAAGATTTGTCTTTATCAATTGACACTAAAGTTGATTTTTCTTCGATTCCACCATCAAGAGCTTGTCTTATCGAGCATATTAAAAGGAGTGTTTACCAAACGCGTATTTGGCGATTAGCCGAAGAAGGTATTCACAATATTTCAAAGCCTTGGAATGATTATGGATGGCAAGAAACTGGAGAACCTCTTTGGTGTTCAGCAGATAAAATACTGCCTCAACCGCCTACTGAAATTCTTCAGGAGATGACTCCAAATCAAATCATAATAGACGAAAGTGAGGATGATAATGATATCATAAATGAGGCAATAGAGGAAGAAGACTTGGAAGAAATATTCGATGTATCGGGAGACAGCGATAGTAAATCTGAAAGCGAATGAGGTGTTACTTACGTTTTATATTGAATTTTATATTTTATTTTAAGAGCTGAAAATGGTAACTCCTATACAAATATTGTAGACAATTTTATGTACTTTGTTTTTTGTGCAGAAAGTTTTTTAGTTTTTGTGTTAAATGACAAAAACAATATTTGAATTTATTTTTATAAACATGGACGCCATTTTGAACGTACAGCCATTTTGGGGGGGGGGGGCACATGTCTAAAATTGTTATATAAATTTTAATATTTATGAAAAACATTGTCCCCAAGGATGAGGGGGTGCACATACAGTTAGAGTGGGCTCCCTTAGTAGTAAGTCATGTATATGGCACAAGATCAAATACAAATTTGTATTACAAAAAGCTAATAGCACGGCATATTTAAGATTTGTTAATTATTCGGGCACCAAATTATTCAATTCTTCCTGCTTTTTTAAAACAAATAAATAACAAACCGTTTAAAAACTCTTGTAAATTACAACAATTGCTGATATCTATTTCATTCGTTTTTTTTTGTATATTCTAACTTATAACAAGTACAATTGCCACCCGTACTTCATACGATGAAATAAGGTTGTTATAAATGAATTTTTCTCTCTTTCTCTGTATCTATATAAAGTTAAAAACATATTCTTCTGGTTAGCGTAGAGCAAATAACATTCTTCTTACTTTGGCATCATAACCCGGGTTTATAGTACTAATGTACTATAATTAAAAGTAATAATTGATTTATAAGGTATATATTATTATCAAGATGCGATATTTAATAATTGTACAATTCATTATTTTGGGTGTATATATAAAATATTTTTTGATATTATTCTGTTGATTCTTCTTTTTCTTCTATCTCCATAGTTACCCAAAAAGGGAAAGTGAATGAGTTGCTATACACACCCCCCCGTTAACAAAGAGAACAATTAATTATAGGCTAGTAGATGGTGACAGAAAATCAGAACTGATAGCCTACCGTCTGCAAGTAATTTAGTCAGTATTATCTATACAATAAAGCTCAATTTTTGGTACTTTCAAGGTTTGCCCACATGCACGGGATGTAGGAAACGATTTCCGGTTTGTATAAAAAAACAATGTTTTCAACTGATACGCTACCGTCTGCAAAGTTCATAATTCGAAATTAAAGGAATAAAAATATGTCGGAAGCGCTTTTGCAGACAGTTCTGTCATGCACCAAACCTTATACAGGGTACTCCAAAATGTATCAAATTGTATGTCAACTTGTTATTTTTTTTTTTATAATTTTGAACAATTGTTTACCGTTTAATTATAGTTTTATTAGAAAATTTAGGTTGCAAAACTATTGTAAATAATGTTTTCAGACGAATCCAATATGCACGGTTGTCCATTGAATTCTATAAACTTGTAAGAAAATGGGGGTAACTTTTACCGATTATTAACTGTCTGCAACTTGGTACAAAGAAAGGTTATTGATTCGATTACGCAATTATTTAATTTGCAGACAATGCGCACATGCACTAAAACCACAGATATGTACCAAAAAGTCAAACCTGCTTTTTTGTTGGTTGACAGACTCGATATTCCACCAACTCATATTAAAAAGGTACGTTTCGCCATCGATGCTTTGGTTAATTAATTGTTCTCTTTGTTAACGGGGGTGTCACAGTGGGCTAGAACCACCTTTAAATGAAATATGCATGCACTCTCTCAATTCCTACGGGAAATGGTAGCTTTATCTGTCCCGAAACAATTCCCGTAAAATCTGAAATCATTCCCTTGGCCGTTTTCTAGAAAATTCACTTTTATTATTTTTTTTTTTGAAAACTGATTTTTTGCATTGATAAAAACGAGAATCTACTACATTTTTGCAGCCTCTGAATACCCGGACATATTTCAAACAACCTATCAGTTAAGTATTAGTTATCTTCTTCAATCCGTGATTCTTACGTTTATAAAATAGACAAAGACAATATCTATTTCCATTGTGCGTTCTTGCATGATTTGCATTGCATTTGCATTTTGCATAATTTCTTTGATTTTAATCACGGTCACAGAAAGTTTTCACTCTTGGAGTCTTGGATTGTTTGCCTAGTGAAGTCTAAAGAATAACTGACCGAGCGACGCCAATATTCTTTGGCAGTGATGACGGTCTCAGATATCTTAGGTCGAGCAGGACTACTGCTCTTTACCCTAGTACATCGCTGTAGACCTGGACCGGCCTCGTACGGGGTGGGCGAGCTTACTTTACATTAACCCCACTCACAAATGTGAGCGGTGTGGATGATTTCGGCCCACCTCCCCGGGTCCTGGTCTTTTGGACCTTGCTGGCTAAGGCCTTTATCTTCTGGCGCTCTTCTGTCTTGATAATCTTTCTTCGCCAGCTTGTCACCCCCTGGGTAGTCATCTGTCTGTTCGGAAACTTCTGGGGTATTTTTGGCTGGGATTGACTGCCGGTATGCAGAATGTCAATTGACATCCTGCCATCCGGATCATCGGTTAGGTAGGAATGAGCTTTGTAGCTCGAGAAAGTGCAGACCTAAGTGCTTTGGTAGCACTTTCGATCTGCACGGAGCTAGGTGACTATGGGTACTGGATGGCATTTCGTCCAATACCTGCAGGGTAGTGGGTGGGTGGTTGGGTTATCTTCATGTCTTTTCTGTGGGTTGTCTTCATCGGCGGTGGTATAGTTCTCATACTCACCCGTTATCTGACTGAGCGAATGGAAAGTCTACTCGGATGGCTAATAGAGGCGCTCGGATTTCCCTATAGTAAATCCAGTTACGCAAATAGTAATGTTATTCATTGGTTACGGATATATTGGTAGACAAAAATTGCTGTAATTCAAAATAACATAGGAATAGATCTAATAATTTTGTCTAAATTGACTACTTGGAAAGTTTATATAACCCGATTATTATCAAAACGTCTGGAGTTGTCGAGCATGAAGGTTTCTTGTATGTTATTTCCCCAAACTTGGCTTAAGTTGAAATTTGTATTGGAATGTTTAATTTTATTTTCTTGATTGATATTTTAACAAGCTTATCAATGCAAAAAATCAGTTTTCAAAAAAAAAAAAATTAAAAGTGAATTTTCTAGAAAACGGCCAAGGGAATGATTTTAGATTTTACGACAATTGTTTCAGGACAGATAAAGCTACCATTTCCCGTAGGAATTGAGAGAGTGCATGCATATTTCATTTAAAGGTGGTTCTAGCTTACTGTGGGGTGTGTATAGGACTCATTCACTTTCCCTTTTTGGGAAACTATGGAGATAGAAGGAAAAGAAGAATCACCAGAATAATATCAAGAAATATTTTATATATACACCCAAAATAATGAATTGTACAATTATTAAATATCGCATCTTGATAATAATATATACCTTACAAATCAATTATTACTTTTAACTATAGTACATTAGTACTATAAACCTGGGTTATGATGCCAAAGTAAGAAGAATGTTATTTGCTCTACGCTAACCAGAAGAATATGTTTTTAACTTTATATAGATACAGAGAAAGAGAGAAAAATTCATTTATAACAACCTTATTTCAAATCGTATGAAGTACGGGTGGCAATTGTACTTGTTATAAGTTAGAATATATAAAAAACCGCTGCCCAAGGAATCACTATTTCCACATCCAGATTTTCTATCCAAGTCACTCACAACGAAAAATTTTGTATGTGGAAATAATTGTTTATGGAACTTTAATAATATAATATTTGAAATCCTCTACCTCAAAAACCCATAAAACGATACCCCACATCGGTAGTGGGGTGGGGGTGGTGATAGGGGGTGGTAGTGGGGTGGATAAAATAAAAAAATATTTTGAGGTTTCTGGTTCTTGTACACACACTAAATCACATTGTTTTTCATCCCCTTTAATAATGGGGTGGGGGCGATAATGGAGGTGACTAATGCCAAAATTTTCTTTGAGACCTTAGCTTCTCTTGTATATACTAAATACCAATTTTATGAACTCTTACCTGCTTGATTTACCTATTTACCCCAAATTTACCCCAATTTACCCCCCAACCCTTCGACGGAACAAAATGAAAATATAATCTAATTCTAGATCTCGTTAAAGTACATATGTGTACCAAATTTCAAGTCAATATCTCAAACAGTTCCAGAGTAAACGTGCGCACAAAAAAAGTTACAGACCGACAGACAGAAAAAATTTTTTCGCTCAAACTTAAAATCTCGACGTTTCATGACATTCTAAGCCTATCTGAACAATAAAAATTTTTGAAAATTTCTTTGTCGTTACTATACTTCCACTGGATGTGGAAGTAAAAACGAGTGAAATAGATATTAGAATAGTTGTAATTTACAAGAGTTTTTAAACGGTTTGTTATTTACTTGTTTTAAAAAAGCAGGAAGAATTGAATAATTTGGTGCCCGAATAATTAACAAATCTTAAATATGGGGTCTTTGCCTGTCTGGCTCAAGGGCGAATTTAGCTATCTATCATGGGGGGGGGGGGGGGGGTAAACTCCTAGATGAGTACGATTTTTGAATAAATGCGGCACAAATACATTAATTAAATAACAATATTACTTAGCTTTGTAATTCATAGGGTGGATAATTACCCCCCCCCCCCCTTAAATCCGCCCTTGGTCTGACTATTTTCTTCTATTATGCTCTCTCTTGAATTTTTCTTCTCCAGTTTCTAATATTCATAGCTCTCAGGTCATCTTCTACATCATCTATCCATCTCATCCTTCGTCTTCGAGCAGGTTTCCACTCCTATATTTTCTTAGTTACTCTCGTGTCTTCCTTTCTGTTGACATGTCCCAGCCATGTTAGTCTTTGATTTTTTATGTATTTAATAATGTCACTCTCTTTATTGATCTGATTCAGTTCAGCATCCATGCGGATTCTCCATGTTCCATCAGCGTTCTGGACTGGCCCCCATGTATCTTTCGCAGGATCTTTCTTTCGAATATTCGGAGTATTTCCTCCTCTCTTTTTGTCAAGGTCCAGGTCTCACATTCATATGTTACTACAGGTCTAATTAAGGTTTTGTATATTTTTGTTTTCGTGTTTTTATCTACTTCTACTTCTCATTAATTCTTTGTGGACGTAGTAACATCGATTTCCACTGACTATACGTGCTTTGATTTCACAGCTTATGGAATTGGTTTGGTTAACTTCCACTCCTAAGTATGTAAAGGTTTCCACGCGTTCATGGTTGGATGCTGTTGTTATTGTTGGTTAGCGTTCTTTTCACTTCCATGTATTTTGTTTTATTTTCATTAATTATAAGACCTCTCCTTTAGGACTCTTGATCAATTTGAGTTTCCTCTAACTGGGTTTTATTTCTGCTGATAATAGCTACATCGTCTGCATAGGTTTATATTTGAGGTGATTTGATTCCAGTATGATCTCTGTAATTGGTGTTTTTCATTACAGCTTCAAGTACCAAGTTGATGAGCATGCTTGAGAGTGCTCCACCTTGTCTTACTAGATTAATGTCGAAAGTTGATGATAATTCTCCGTCTACTCTAACAGCCGCCTTTGATCCGTCTAATGTCATCTTTATCAACCTTATATATTTGTCGGGTACTCCTAGGATACGAATACCTTGTAACATAATTTTTCAATGTTCAATAAACTTTTACTCAAATACGGATTAAACCAAATTATTACCGAACCTACTCGAATAACCGATACTTCGCAATCTCTCATAGATATCATTGTTACGTCGTGTCCTGAAATATCTGCCAATGCTGAAGGGCTTAAAATGGAAAATATTTCAGATCACTGCATTGTCAGTTGTAACATAAAATTAAACAAACCCATACAGCAAACTTTATTTAGAACCTACAGAGACTTCTCGAAATTTAATTACGACATATTTTTACATGATTTACAAGGTATTTATTGGGATTATATTTATGATTTAGAGGAAACTGATGACATTGTTAATTTTTTTAATAATAACATTTTGTACCTATTTGATATTCATGCTCCCTATAAAACTGCTAGAATAACTAAACCGCCAGCTCCCTGGCTAACAGATAATCTCAAATTTATGATGGAATTGCGAGACAATGCATTCTCTAAGTATAAAAGATTAAAAACTAATGAGGCAAGGAGTGAATATACAAATCTTAGGAATCTTGTAAATATGGCTGTTAAATCAGAAAAGAAAGCATATCTACAACATGCATTTAAAAAAGACCCGAAAAATTTCTGGCGAACTCTTAAATATTTAAACATCTGCTCTAATGCAGATAATTTTTCTTCATTTCTTGACAGTGATTCGCCTGATAACTTTAATAATTTTTTTGTGAATAACTTACCGCAACCAAATGTCATTAACGAAAGTTTTATTCAAACTACCTATGTAAATAAACTTTGGCCAGGTTTATCGGAGCAATTTCATTTTACAACTGTAACCGTGGATCATGTTGAAAAAATATTATTTAAAATTAAATCTAATGCAGTGGGATCCGATGGCATATCTATTAAAATGTTATTATTTCTAATTTCACATTTAAGCAATCATATTACCTTTATTATTAATAAATGTTTGTTAACAGGTGAATTTCCTAAGTCTTGGAAAAATGCAAACGTCATTCCGGTACCAAAGAACACCAATCCTTCGCGTCTTTCTGATTTTAGGCCTATTAGTATTCTACCAGTCATGTCTAAGTTACTAGAAAAAATTGTACAGAGCCAGTTAAGTGACTTCGGTAATAAAAATAAAGTTTTAGCTCCGACTCAGTCTGGTTTTCGTCGTCATCATAGTACAGCTACTGCTTTACTTAATGTAACTGATGATCTGTTTCGAGCTAGCGACAACAATAAGAATTCATGTCTAATTTTACTGGACTACAGTAAGGCTTTTGATACTCTAGATCATATTACCCTGAGAACTAAACTTAAATATTTTGGTGTCAGAGACATAGCACTTCAGTTTTTTCAAAACTATTTAAATAATAGACATCAAAGGGTTGTTTTAAATAACAAGTTTTCCGAATTCATTGCTTTAAAAAAGGGTGTGCCTCAGGGTAGTATATTAGGACCCTTACTGTTTTCCCTTTATACTACAGATCTATATAAGCATTTAAAATTCTGTCAATCGCATCAATACGCTGATGATACGCAAGTATATTACTCCTTTACTTATGATCAGCTAGGTTCAGCCGTTCTTCATATCAACTCAGATTTAGACATGATTGGTAGATATTCCGGTGCACATGGGTTAATCCTTAATGAGAGAAAGACGCAGGTTTTGGTGTTTGGTCGAAGCAGTGACTTTATTATCAATAATCCCTTGTTTAAAATTGTTAACAATGTTGAGCTTGAACCAGTCAAAAATTGTAAAAATCTCGTCTTAACATGGATGTTGACCTTAGATTTACCTCTCATGTATCAAATATAATTCAAACTTCAATTAATATATTAAAAATTTTGTATACGTATAAGGATATTTTTAGTGCCGAGGTCAAGTTGAGATTAACTAATTCTTTGATACTCCCGCATCTTGAATACTGTAATATTGTATACTGGCCAGCTTTACTGCAGAGGGATAAAAATAGCCTTATCATATATCAGGGGCATTGAAGGATTCTAAGTGGTTCAAGCTCGAAGAACGCTTTCAAATTCACATGGCCTGCTTAATCTACAAAATAGATAATCTTAAGCTACCTCAATACCTCCACAATAAACTTATTAAAAGCAGTGACACTCAGGAGCGTATCACATGACATCAAGAACTATTCACTGTTCCTAGACACAATTCGGCTATGTTCCAGCGTAGTTTTTCATATAACTCTGTAAAAATATTTAATTCTATACCGGACGACATCAAGGCAGCTTCCAACACTGTTGTTTTTCGGAATAAATTTAGAACATTAATTTACAACAAACGAGATCTGACGTAATGGAACACTCACTTGTTTAGTTAGTAAGAGTTCGCATTTTTTATTATTAAAATAGTGGCTTCTATGTATTAATTTGCAATGGGGTGGTTGTATGAGCAGCTCTGTTGGATACCGCCACCTCCCATCATATATTCTTTGGTTGTTACTTTTTGCAGCTGATAAATAAAGACATATTATTATTATTATTATTATTTGTTCGCTTTTGACACTGTCAAATGTTTGTTTAAAATCTACATATATATTATAAAGATCTATGTCGTATTCATAAGATTTTTCTTGTATTATTCTTAATATAAATATATTATCTGTTGTTGATCTATTCAGCCTGAACCCACATTGATAATCCCCTATTATTTCTTCGGAGTAGACTACTAACCTATTACGGATAATACCAGCTAGTACCTTGTAGATTACATTTAGCAATGTAATTGGCCTATAATTTTCACATTTTAATTTGTCACCATTCTTATGGATTGGCTGTATTATTTCCACAGTCCATTATTCTGGCATTTGTTCCCGTGTCGAAATTAAAATTATTAAGTTATGAATTCTTCTCCATAGTTCTGATGCTCCGTTCTTTATCAGCTCTGTCGTGATTCCGTCCACATCGGGTGCTTTATAGTTTTTCAGTTTTCTAATTACGCATTCTACCTCTTCGAAAATTGGATTATGGATATTGAGTTCTGCTGTATGATAGTGTACTGTCTCATTTTCATTATTGTCTACATATAATTTCTCCTTAAAGTATTCTCTCCACCTTTTATTATTTCTTGTTTCTCTATTAGTGCAAAAAAACTCAATACCAGGGTCTTGCATCTGAACGTCTTCTCTTTCGAAGCCTATATGTATTTATTTATTTTATTTTTTAAGTGGTATACAACGTGATCTACCATGATATGCGGAAAATAAAATGGTGTACTAGTCTTCAATGTGGGAAAGCCACTGCAAAATTTTAGAGAGGTTCTGAGGTTATTTGGTATATTAAATTATTAATAAATTAGCGAAGATACACTACTGTTGTTGACTAGGTCAGTAATAGGTCGACGAACTTACTTGTGATGTTTACATTTCCTTAATTGGCATAAAAAGTGAAGCCCGCAAATGCGATCAAAGTGCCGGTTTTTTTGCTTTCGGTCGAACAATCAGGACACCGACGGGTTTAAGTAAATATCTCGTATATCTACTTGTTTTTGCAGAGTTCACTTGCATAGGGTCAATGTTTTTCAATTTATTTCGTTATTTTTGTAGTGTGATTTGATTAAAACCAAAAAGTCACTTCTACCCTCTCCAGCTTTGCTGTCAATAGTGTCAATTCCAAGTCTGATAAAGTGATATGGTTGTACCGCGTTACGTTAGATTAGTCAAAGTCATTGACATTTCTACAAAAAAATAAGGTAATTTTTTTGGTATTTTTTTTTTAAATTTTTCATTTTTTTAACTCCTTTCGGTGGGGACAACGTACTGTTAAATTTTCCGCATGTCAAGGTAGATCACGTTGTATAACTCGATATAGCGTAAAGGTACCGAAATTTCCTACCTTCTAAAAGTCGAATATTATCCCAAAGTAAAAGGAACATCACCATTCTGTCACTATTATGACCCTATCACCCTAGTGAAATTTGTAATTTAATTAATATAATATAAATTAGTGATTTTAGTCCTATGTTTTCAGGGAGGTGTCCCGCCAGTTATAAAGACAACATATTCCAAGTCAATGAAGATTAGTGATTTTGAATTATATCTAAGGGAATCTCTAGAGAATGAAGAATTGGTACGGCAACATGAGGTACGTGAGAATATATTAATGGCCAGTGGCGTAGCTAGGGGGGCTAGGGTGAACTCTGATCCTCCCACCCCATGTAGTGCCACCGATGCAGATTTTTATCTACAGTTTATTTTTTATTTGTAACTTTTTTATAATCGACTGCCCCTTCCGCCCCAAAGAACTGACTACGCCACTGTTAATGATTTCCCGCATAGCCGATTAACCCGTAAGGTAACTTTAAAGATGTTTCATTTTCACACTCCTAAAAGATTCGGAAAGTTTTCAAAACGTACTTTTTATTATTACTACTCCGTAAGTAAAAACCGCTGCCCAAGGAATCACTACTTCCACATCCAGATTTTCGATCAAAGTCTCTCACAACTAATATATTTTGTATGTGGAAATAATTGTCTATGGAACTTTCATAATATAATATTTGAAATCACCTACCCTAAAAACCCATAAAACAATATGCCACATCAGTAGTCATCAGTAGTCATCAGTAGTCATCAGTAGTCATCAGTAGTCATCAGTAGTCATCAAGGGGACGGTAGCTCAGTGGTTTAAGCCTGCATACTGGCGTACCTAGCGAAGCAGGTTCAATCCCTGCTCATCGCGAAATAATTTTAATTATAAAATTATCCCCAAGAAGTGGTTCGGACTCCACTATAAGCTGTAGGGCCTCGTTTTTCTTTACCTAACACAAAATCATTCTGGATTTTCAAGGAGTTACCTACTTCGGTGACTTGAGAAGCGGTTAAGAAAACATTTAGGTAGTGGGGGTGGGGGTGGATGAAATAAAAAAAAATGAGGTCCTTGGTTCTTATATACATACTAAAGTACAATTTTATCTTTTCACTCGATTTAATAGCGAAGTGGGAGTGGTAATGGGGGTGGCTAATACCAAATACATATTTAGACCTTAGCTTCTCTTATATATACTAAATATGAATTTTATGGACTCTTACTTGCTTGATTTACCATTCACCCCCATTTACTCCCATTTATTCTCCAACCGTTCAACAGAATAAGATCAAAATGGGTTATTCTTACAATAGAAGCAATATCATGCAATGCCAAACCACGTGGCTTTTCTTCGTTTTTTTATTTGTGTGTGATTAGGGGGGTTCGGATACTATTCATTCATCCATAATAGAATGATTAAAAAATTCCTATGTTATAAATTTTTCTCCTTTTGTATGTTAAATGTCATTAGCGTGGATGTCCCCCAACAGGTTTCCACCTAATGCATGACACTATTTTGCATCTTGTGATCTTGATCTGGATAATCCAGTGATAGTCAATTGTAGAAAGCACTTATTGTGACATGTTAAGAGCCAGATTCATATTAAAATATTTAAACCAAACTAAAAAGAAATCATCAAATTTGTCCTTGGGTTTAAACTCATTAGCGTGGATTAAAATAAAATATTCAAGAATTTCCGGATAGCTGAAATTTAGCAGTTGGTAATATTGGCATTGGATAGTCTAAATAAACCATTTTAAAGAAGTTACTAGTTTTAGCGTGGCCAGTTGATCTGTGAAGTTTGAAGTGTAAAGATATTAGGCGATTTGTGCGTGTATGTTTATTCAGCGCCGTTAGCGTGTTAGAGAGAATTTTTTCTTTATAAAATATATACAGATAATGGACTTATTTGATAACCTGTACTGAGTACATAAGCTACGGATAGTTTCATTTATCTACATAAATCCATTTAATGTCAAAACAAAATTTGAAGGTTGCTTCGTCATTAGCGTGGACGTTTTTTATCGTCATTAGCGTGGATTCTTGACACAATGTACACGTTCACGCCAATGATACTTTCCAATATTTAATATTTATTTTAAAATTATACATTTTTTATATGCCCAAGCAAGTACCAAATTCTGAAGAAGTTGACAAAATATGTTTACCTATGATCACTATTGTAAATAGTAAAAAACACACTACCTGGCATCTATGTAAGCTGAATTTTACATATTGTAAACAAAACGCACTGTAAACAAATCGCACGGTAAACAAAACGCACGGCACACGCAATTATAGGTGGCTTATATCGCTGACGCGAGGTTTAAAAAAACAAATGCACCTACGTAATTTTCAAACACTGTCAAAACTGACATAATGCTTGTTGAATAGTATTGTTGACTAGTAAACTAAATCCAGATTTTACTAAATAAATAAATATGATCGTAGGTAAAATATAGTACATAATTCGAGTTGTAAAGCAATTACGCACTCATGCCGCGTAGCGGCATCGTGCGTAACTTTTCCATTCGTGCGTAATATGCTTCTTACAAGACTCATTTCGTAATATACTATTACTGTATTGAAATTATATATTTTGTGTTTTTGTATTAGTACTTGAATATGTTTTTACTTTGAATAAACAATATACTTGTCAGTTAATCATTAGCGTGTCATTTTGGTCATTGGCGTGGATATGAATTTTTAAAAAACAAAAAATAAAACACTGAGCTTTACAAATCATCACATCCTGCTCTACGCCCTAAAAGTTAACAAATAATTTTTTTCAAAATTTTTTTAAAACCTTTTTTTTCTTTTAAATTGTGTTACCCCAAATTGCTCCTATTGTTAGAATAACTCAAATATAATCTAGTTCCAGATCTCGTTAAAATACATACGTACCTTTCAAGTCAATATCCTTAACGGTTCCAGAGTGATTGTGCTCACAAAAAATAGTTAGGACAGAACTAAGATCGACAGACAGATTTTTTTTGCTCAAACTTAAAATCTCGACGTTTCATGACATTTTAGGTCTATTTAAACAATAAAAGTTTTCAAAAATTTTTTGCACCACTTCAACTGGGTGTGGAAGTAAAATTATACCAACTTTTATCCTAATAAAAGCAAGTAGATTTTTCAACACTTCTTCACACTTTACTTCGCTCCCAGAAAGGCAAGCAAAAGTGCTTTAGCATTTACAAAAAAACGCATTAAAATTGGTCAACGCACTTTTGAGTTACCGTCATATAGGTACAGACAAACATATGTTATATTTTTGACCGAGAAGGTAAATTGGTTTTTTCTACTGCAGTAAATTATCATAAATAGTACAAATATGTAACCAAAGATGCCTACCTGAAAATTCTTAACAGGTTCTCGAAATCTCATATGTCGTATCGTATCATGGGGTTTGTTTTCACATTTTCTAAAAGCATTTTTTAAACTTTATCTTCAGCTAATTTTATTTGAAAGATGATATTTTAGCTTTCGTCTGAGCTACAGCATGCTAAGAAATATCAAGTAATTAATAAAAAAATTTATTTTTAGCTATTTCCTCGAGGTAAAACCAAGCCGTGGGAATACGGTAATAAATATGAGAACAGATCAAAAAACCGTTACAACAACCTCATCGCCTGTAAGTTTTATTTGTATGTTTCTTACTTTCCCTAAAATATTCTTGTAATGTAGTTAATATATAGGATGTTTCATTGAGGACGGTCCAGCCGGTGCAGGGTGATAGACAACCTTAATACGCATAGATTGCTACGCGAAATTTGTTAGTTTAGGTTAGTTTTAGCTAAACTCCACCTAAGGTCTCGAATCGACAAGACGAGGTCGAAGTTATACAAAAACGAAAACCAGATTCTTATCTAAAATTTCCTGCCAATTCACTCAATTGCAAAATTGGAGAAAAAAGCTTTTATTTGCAATATTTATAAAAACATGAAAATATGTATATTATTATTTTTCCCAAAACGAAAAGTTCTTTTCGCATGATATATTTTTTACAAAAAATATAAGAACCCGTACGTGTCGAACAAAGGTTGTACAGTACAGTGCATCACAAAATATAACACATTTTTTATTATTAAAATTAGAAGTAAAGTGGGGTACGTCTACGGAACAATTCGGCACGCATTTGTACCAGGCCGAATTAAGGATTGGCGCGCCCCTAGGCTAATCATGTATTTGCGCCCTCATTCACAGGCACAAAGTTTCAAAATTAATGAACGAGTAGAGGAGAAAATGTAAGTGGACATATTTAAATCTTGCTAATGCTAATATAATAAAAACAAATTTCAAGTTTAACGAAAATTGATGAGCAGGTTGAGCAGCGAGAGGAGGAAATGGAATTTCTTTTTCTCGAAGAGGAAATTTGATTAGCAGTAGAGGGAGGAAATATATTTTTTAATAAGTAGTGGGCGTCAATCGGGTTCGCAAATCTTCAAGTTCTGAATCTCTTTCTTCCTAATGTAACCCTTTACTTACCCAATCTAACATTAAATGGTCTGGATGACTCACTCACATAATGTTTATTACACTTACACGGAACACTATAAATGCAGTTTTTTAAATTTTGCTCATGATTTAGCAGTTTTGTCCAATATTTCATCATTAGAAGAAATTATTTGGCCCTATCTTATAAACATTTTATTTTAACATGCATCGACTGATTTGAGTTAAAATTTAAATACCTGTTGGTCAGAGCTGGGTAAAGTACTCATTTAAACTACTTCAAATAACAAGTACCAAATAGTTAATTAGGGCACTTGTTGCATCAAGTAACAATTACTTTTCAAACAGCAGAATACTTCAAGTATCAAGTACTTTGAGGTAGTACTTGCAATTTTGGGTGTAAGTACTACTTATACTACCTACTTCAGTTAGTCATTTAATTCTAATAAGCACATTTAAATACTTCAAGTATTTTCTTGTTGTATCAAGTCCCAAGCAGCATTCAAAGTGATGGGAACTGGCATCTGAGGCATCGGAACTTTAATATAGTAGAAATGGCATAACTGTTACTAAATTTGCGACTTCAGGGTAATATTCACTTTGTGGTATGCATTTGTAGTGACAATTATGTAGATTCTACTGAATTCAGGCATTGTATAGTTATAACGCTTTCAAGTAACTGCTGCAGAATCTGCAACGTCGCGGATACTACTCTGCATTACTTTGAAGCATCCTCAACTGCAAAGTGAAAATTGGTAGTAATGCCGACCACACAGCGTTACCAAAGGACCACTTCAAAGTAACGATAACTTCAAGTGTGCAATTTTAAGCCCCCGGTACGTTGTTGGGAAATTTTCTGGGACTTCAAAGTTGTCTAACTTATTAGTGATATCTCGAGTAAAAATGAGGTTATTTCTATGAACATAGGGGCTTTGAAGGTATTGTTACTACTCCCCACTAATTGAAAATGACTACAAAGTTACATATACCTTGGAAATCTACTATAAAGTAATATTAACTTTTAAGACAATTTATATAATTATTGGCATTGAATAAAATGGTGGCATCTGAAATGCTCAGTAAAAGCGAAATAAAGTTTATCGGCACGTATCCATGTTTTATAGAAAACTAAAGAAACAGTTAAACAGTAGTAGAAATAGTGATTCTTCAGAATATGCTGCAAACATGAAAGATTATTTCGCCACAGCAAAACCATCATCTTTGGCAACAAGTGCAAAAGTGTTCAAATCAAGACAAGGAGAAAAGCAATCGAAAACTATAACGGTTTGCAGTGATATTAGTGATACTGTGTACTGCATGAAAGTTACAACTTGTCTTTAAAACACAGATATTTACAAGACATACATTGTACATCGTATGGGAAATGTAACATAGTTCAGTTAGTGATTCACTGAGCATATTAAACGAATTTGCCGATTAAAAACTCCAAATTTAATAAACATTGTGTCGATGGGGAACGGGCAATATCGGTATAAACGGCATAAGACATTGTTTGTGTACAATAAATTGAACTCAATATACAGTGTGTCCCAGGATAGATGTAACAAGAGGTGTAATGGACCAAAAATTTTGGAATTTTGGAATAGTATTTTGGGGATTGAGTCCTGCTTGTTGTAAAAATACAGTATACCAAAAATGACTTGATTTGGTGTTCCACAGGGTGTTTTATAAGCAAAATTGTAAAAATCACCACTAATGAACTACCTTTATTTTTCAAAATATGAAAAAATTCCACTAAGAAAAGTTATTTAGAATGAAATGCTATGCCTCTATACCAAATTTCAGGAATATGAAATTATTTTTTTGAAGGTGATTTTTACAACTTTGCTTATAAAACACCCTGTAGGTTACATCTATCCTGGGACACACTGTATATACAAAAAAAAAGCAAAAAAAAACTATATTTCTTTTCTAGAATATCTGAAAAGTTATCAGTGACGATAAAAATAACAGTTTACAACACCATTATCCAACCTCATTTCGATTACTGTGCCAGTCTATTATATTCCTTCGTTTTAAATAAAATAACTGCCCTTCAAAAACTACAGAATAGAGGAATGAGAGTGATTTTGAAATGCAGCTGATATACCTCAATCCAACATATGCTTTCTTCTCTTCAGTGGCTGTCTGTAAAAGATTGTTTTTCATGGCTATGGTATTTATTTTCCAAATTTTAAATAATTTAATACCCGAGTATTTAAATAAGTTTATATTTTATGCAAACCAAATACATCAACACTACACAAGAAATAACAACAAATTTTATATACCAAGGCAAAATCTAAGTCAAACTATGAAAATTTTGTTATATAAAGGCCTCGATCAATATAACAAGTTACCGGAGGATGTAAGGGAATCTATCTCTCTAACTATATTCAAATGTAAAATTGTGAGCTATATAAGTCGATTGATAAACTCCACTTGTTTTATATATTATTTCCTCGTTATTTTATAATTTATTTGTATATGTATTAGTCTGAGTGTGTAAGTGCGTGTATTATTTATTTATGTATAAATTATATGATTCTTTGTATATTAAGATTTTTCTATTCAAATAAATACTTACTATTTTCTGAATGAAATTAAATGTAAACTGATCACTAAAATATGAAAACTCTTATGTATTTTTCCCATTATTACACACCTTACGTTAACAAATATATTTGCAAGACATACATTGTGCATCGTTTTCAGTAAATAAACAAATATTTTATATGCACAAGTTTATTAACAACTTAATAATATCGGATAATAAAAAGTACTTGGTAAAAGTATAATAATTGCTATTTTTAATCCATATCACACACAGTGATTCTTTAACATTTATTACCGTGTTGCCAATTCAAAAAAAATAAAATTACCTATCTCGTATCTGCCAATTGTACCAACATGAAAATAAGTTGGTAGCAATAGTTACCAAAATCTTATAGCATCATTGGTCCCATTTGCTATATCTAGGTAAATATAACTACACAGTGAAATTGTTGTAGTTCCTGTCACCACTTTTAAAATAGCAACAACTACTACTGCTACTTTATGGTAAATATAACTTGTAGAGAAATAATTTTGGTTTTTGCCACTTCTAATATGTGACAAATACTTTGCTGACATATATACCACTACAAAGTGACTGATTGAGTGATTATGGTCATTTGCAAATATGTATTATAAATAGATTATTACTTTATAATATATATATTTTACAGAAAAA
This sequence comes from Rutpela maculata, assembly GCA_936432065.2. NCBI lineage: Eukaryota > Metazoa > Arthropoda > Insecta > Coleoptera > Cerambycidae > Rutpela > Rutpela maculata. Next base: position 218,481,470 of record OW386287.2, read on the forward strand.
AAGTGGTGATTTTAATATCCACACCCAGGGTAAATGCAAAACATCATGATTTATAATATATACTTATGCATGTTGTATATAATCACCTTAACTTGGACCTTGGACATATTATGTGCTCAAATTCAATAAGTCATTAATTTGCTACTCGAATAACAGAGAGACAAATATATAGTTTGCGCTCTCATTCCAGTCAGCTGAGCTGTTCCAAAAGTTAGTTATTTCTACTACTTGGTTACATCCCGTTTACGTAATAACCTAGTCCTCAACACGGTAACGGTAGAAGTACCGGAATAGTAACTTGCTACGTAATTATTATTCCCCATTTTGGTGAATGCTTAGTAGAAGGACGGTTCCCATTACGTAACAATCCTTAGTTGCGGAAACCTTCAAAGTTTCACTAATGGTAACTTCTACTAGAAACTACTAAAATTGCTGCTTGGGGTATCAAGTACTGTTTAAAAGTAAAACACTTACAAGTACATTCAACTACTTCAAGTACTTTAAATTCTTTATTTTTATCTAAACCAATCTTTGTGTAAATATTTCTATACATTGACATATTTTTTTGTATTTAGGGTATATTTAATTAATGATACAGTTTTTTGAAGTTGTTTTATTTATTTACTAAATGAGAAAATTTTGCTCCTAAAAAACTTAACACTCCACTTCATTAACGTATTCTAAAATAACTAAAAGTAAAGATTTTTAAATAATTTTTCAGATTTGACGAAATTTCTTGAATATTATAATATTCTAGGAGATAGCTCGATATATGGGGCCTGGGGTATAACATGTTGGCATTGCTGTTATGTTTTAGCAAATATTTTTCTGAGTATTAAGTAATATCTGCAAGTATCAAGTACCAAGTACTCATTTCTTCGGGTATTTGAAGTAAAATCCTTCAAGTAATAAAAGTAATTGAAGTACAATTTATACTACTTTTACTTGAAGTAGTGCCCAGCTCTGCTGTTGGTGTATGTTGGTTTTCTATAAACGGTTGTTTCAACTGTATTATTTACTCTTTTAATTAAAATGTCTAAAAATGGTTCTACTTTCCACTTCTAATGTTAATAGAGAGTTCCTTATTATTTATATTTTCTAAAAAATCATCAAGCAAATCGACTCCATGGGACGAAATTGCAAAGATATCAACATATCCCCACCAGCTAACCGGTTTATATATACAATTTTGAAATGTCTAGTTTCAAAGTCCTCCATAAATACAATTGGCGACAATGGATACCCCATTACCAAAGTCTTGTTGATAAAAATCATCTTCCAACTGAAAGTAAGTCGTTTTTATACACATTGTTAATAGTTTCATTATGCTATTAACAGTTAATTTAGTTCTAGCTTCCTAATTATTATCATTCAACAATTTGTCTTTGATTATTTTTAAAGTTTTACCTATTGGGATATTAGTAAAGAGGCTAAGTACATCAAAACTAACCATCAGATGTGTATCATGAATATTATTTTCATAAATCTTTTCTATAAAGTGTCTATTTTTTAATATATGAGTCGGTACCAGATAACAGATTGAGAATATTAAGTAATACTTTTGGCATGATGAATTAATGGAACTAACAATAAGTCTTAAAGGAATATTTTGCTTATGCATTTTTGATAAGTCATAAAAATGAGGTGGCTTGCCATGATGCGGTATGAGCTTCCTTCGTTCAGTCATTAAATTCATTTTTGTACTCGAACAGAGTTCTATAAATTTTGCTCACAATTGATTTTGTGGGATCTTCGCTTAATTTTGAGTAAGGTCCTTCACTGATTAACATCGTGACTTTAGTATCATATACATTTTTATCTGTAGCGCGTCACGAGATACTGAGTGAGAAATAAAAAAACGTTTATTTTCATGTTTTCGCCAACTTTGACAAAAATATGCTTTTTTTTTCAATTTCGCAATTCAGAATGAATTGGCTAACTCGAAATTCGAATCCGGCTGGAAATTTTACATAATCTGTTTTTCGTATTTGTATATATATATATCCACTACTTTAGTGAGGAACTTTTTAAGAGAGAACTAAAATCTTTTTATTTTTCGCAAGTGTTGCAAAGCTAAGGAATCATTTCTGTTTTAACAAAAGTTTAAATAGATTTTTTCTGTAGTAAAAAAAAATATTTTTCTGGATGATAGGCCCGCTAGTACACCACATTCATACATAACATCATACCGGTAGTGCTAATAGTTAAACTATAATGACGAAATTTTGTGGTAAACCAGCACTAGCTAAAAATACACGAAAATCTAAATAACTTCTAAATTAGCAAATTCCGCAACATATACGGAGGCCAAATCGAAGCGTATTAAGGTCCTCTATCACCGTTCGCCGTCTGGCCCGTCGCCAATAAAACACCCTGTACTGTAGTTAACAATTTCAATTATTGCAGATGATCATTCAAGAGTGAAGTTAAGCAAGATTCCAGGAGATAAGTACTCTGATTATATTAACGCCAATTATATCGATGTAAGTAGTACGAAAGATTTATGTACTACATAACAAGTCACCATGCAGGATTTGGCTAGGCCACAAGATTGTTCCTGCTGTCCCAGCCCAAGAGATCATCCTTGTATGAATGTCATTCTCTCTATGCTGTCAAGGCAGTCGGTGAAAGTATCGCAATCCTTATCTTAATTCTTATATGCAAAGTCTATGTAGCTATAACGAACGCAGAAAGGAATTCAAAAATGTCGCGTTAAATTTCAAAAATATATCTATCAAAATTTAGGGGTAAAAAAATGTGAGTATGCCACCTCTGGTTCCCTAGATGAAATGCGAAAGGCACCATATTTCTCACTTACTGATACTACTTACATGTCCAAATTTTAGTACAATCGATACAATAGTTTGAAAGCAAATACCTTCAAAATGTAACTTTTGAGTGTGAACTATTCCGAAGGGGGCGTCGTGACGGAAAAATTACAGACAATTTTAGTGTTATTTTGATTCAAACTCGTTCAAAGTATTGCCCCATATTTTAGGATAGCCTCTATTTAAGAATGAAAAATAAAGTTTGCGATGACTGAGTTTATATACAATCTAAATGCGAACATTGTCCGTATGAAATATGTCCAGTTGACTTGTGTCCGCTGGCAGCTTATGTATGCGCATCGCACTATGCTGCAGAGCCATTCTTAATTTGCACTGAGAAACAGTACGCGTGCAATAAAGAAAACAAACAATTAAATGACACCACATAAGCAACATTTTTATTTAACAAATCGAAAATGGCAAAATACGAAAAGATTTCTTATTTTACGATATAATAGTAGAGCAGAAGACGCCTGGGGCTTCTGCCAGTACTTCTCTCTGTCGACCTACAGTCAGCGCATGGCAATAATGCCTTTAACGGTCAGGCGTCAATTCGTAAGACTTCTTCGCATATGAGGTGTTTACAATGTTCGCATTACGATGGACCGGACTGTATACCACTTACTATATTAATCAATGGTGGACGTGACATAAAATCATATTAACCCGATTCTAACTATTACCGTTAAATTTTCAAATTTTTAAAAATACATGTTATGTAAGACACTATTTTTCAGGGCTACAGGTCAGCAAGCGCGTATATCGCCACCCAAGGACCAAAAGCTAACACGATTACCGATTTTTGGAGGATGATATGGACAGAAAATGTTAAGCATATAATAATGTTGACTAATATTTACGAAGGGCTAGAGGTATCATATACATTACATCTCTTATAAACAATTTAATGTGGTATTTGATAGTGTGGGGACCATACTCATTCCGTAAAAGCAAGATCGTTATAAACGCACGTGATCAGCTCGTGCAACAGACCTATTGATGTTTGAATTTGAAGGGGGTGTCATTCAAAATAAGTTGTGTTAATCAACGTAGCTTTGTTACATGTGTCGTTTGACAGTCTTCATAGTTTTCATGGCTATTTTGCTTTTACATATTCAGTATTATATTGATACAAGATACAATATAGTAGCATAAAGAAGGTAGCGGTACTTCCTCAATCACCGTTCTTAACTGATACTCCCAGTTAATAATTCTTCATTCCCAATAAGCATTTTACGGTACTAATGGTCACATCTAGTTATATAAAGGTAACGAAGGCTTCAGTGGGTACCAAAGTTTATTACGGTTTTATAACATTTCTGAAAGTTACAGGTGCACAATGAAATGATATAAATATTTTCATCATAATTTTATAAAACATATGGTAATTGTTATACAATATATGTATAGATTCGAAAAATGTAGTTTTATATAATATAAGTATCCTGAGATAAATGAGATCAAGAAAGAAAATAGAGAAATTAGAAAAAGAAAGACGGATTTACTCCCACTACCATGCACATGCGATTAGAAGCGATGGTACCGACGCCCCGTGGTGATATACGACAAGGTGATAAATATAAGATTTCACGAAGTGTGGAGCGTGCTGAGAGCAGTATATCCATCTTTCTTTTCCTAATTTCTCTGTTTTCTTTCTTGCACTCGTTTATCTCGGGATATATAAACCTACATTTGCAGAATCTGTATAACAAGCTTTTATATGTAATTTTATAAAAACATCTTTTCATTTTTATAAATTAAAATTGATTATTAAAGGATATTTTAGAGGCTCCTGCAATTTTTTAAGGTACTTGGTTGGTCATGTTTGTAGTAACAAATCTCTCGCAAAAGAATTTTGACTCGTGCTAATGTGAAAACGTCACAAAACGTTACAAAAGTTATGTTGATTTTTCTGAACCACAAAATTTTATAGTTAATTTAATAGACTGAAATATGTATCGTTTAAATTTCTGTATCAGTCAAAGAAAATTAGTAATTTTTGTTATAAAGACCGAAAATCCCAGATATGCATCAAGTTAATTTGATATCAACTGTCAATGAAATACCTATTACAATAACCGAAGAAAAGCTAATCACACTTCCCTTTTAGAAAAAAGTGGACAAATACTGGCCGGACCTCAGTGAAGAAAAGGACTTCAATGGTATCAAAGTGACACAAAAATCTAGACAAGTATTTGCAAATTATGAGTTTCGAGTGTTCAAAGTTTATCATAATAATATGCAAAGAAGGGTACGTATAACTTTTATTAACGTAAGTTCAATAGTACTGAAATCTTTGATTAAGTTAGAATGAGTAGGCCATTCTCCTAGAAGGCATAAAATCGAATGAAACAGAAATTGTCTGTTAACTGGGGTTTCTCTGCAGTTTCAGGCATATTTCAACGTAAATAAATTGTACCTGGATTTGCAGAAAGCAATTCGAAGTGGAAAGCAATTCAAAACTGCAAAACAGGTCATTTTTGTTTCACTTTTTCTGTTACAATCAGAGGTCGGATTTACGCGGATATTTCAGGGCCGGACTCGAATAATTGTATTAATAGGTACCTAGTAAGATTTATAAAAATTCTTAACTTTTTAATCATTGTTCTGTATACTGGAAATGGCAGAGTGTGTCCAATGGATTTCAATTGCCTATTAGTACGGAAAAAATTGATTTCAAGAAAAAATTAGGGAGTCACTGAAAACGTCATTGTAGGTTTCACCCTCAATATTAAGAAACCGATGAGTCCCTAACACCAATGGGTGCAGAAGTGCGTTTTATAGGGGTGAAAAATGCGTTTTTTTAAAATACCTCGGAAAATATTTAAAAAAAATCTTATTTCTTGCTGACAGCTGAGTGAAATAGGTACTTTTAATTTTATTTTTTACTGACTACTCTGTACGATGAAAATTGACCAAGATACAGATTATAGACTAGTTTTTTAGCGATTTCAGAGAGCGATGAGTATCTACTCGTAAATCAATTACTTACCGACGCACAGTGGGGCAGGAATTCGAAAACGTGGCATTAAATCGTAAAATTAAATGAGCTAAAGGACCATACGTTGTTGACATATGGCAATCATTTGGTGAAGGTCATCTCGCTTGCTACCACCTCCATGAAACAGTTATTGTTAAGTAGTATCTGCGTATGATCGATGCGCTAAATTTGTTATATAACTTTTAAGTGGTTAATCTCATTAATATCTGTAGTTTTTTGCTTAATTAACTATGGATCCAATACCGTCAGGTATTTGTTGAATATATATTACATTATTTAACTTGTTTAAGTTATATGACTGAATTAATTTAAGTCAATTTTTTTTCAGTGACAACATTCCACGAGAAATTTTATTGTTGTTTCTTATGTATTATGACCTCCTGATTACGAAAAAAATATTTGCCCCCAAGAATTCCTGGTGCGTCAAAAGTTATATGCACTTTTTGACTCGGCTTAATATATCTTCTACCCGTAATCGTATGGGAATTTTAAAAATACTGGCTTATTAAAATAAAATTCTTAAACCTGTTCGATATGTAAAGGTCAATCCGCCATCTTGGAAAAAATAGAAAACACCAAAAATTGACAAAAAAATCAAAATTGAATATCTTTTCGGTAAGAAGAAGTAATTTCACCAAAGTTAGCAAAAATAAAACACATCTATGGTCAGATATAATGTACTAAACCTGGACACTGTAAATCAAATAAAACTGTCAAAGATGAAATAAAAAATTTTAATTCTGCGTCAAGTATCAAGGAGGCATCTTGCGTCACTTTTTTTTTTCGATTATAGGTTCTTTTACGTACTGCAACGGGATAAAGTTCAATATGTCATTATTTTTGTGAAAAAACATATTATATTAATTTTATTTACCGCTCAGACGTCGTGTGTCGGTAAGTAAATTACTTACCAACGCAACGTATTAGGTCTAGCAATCAGTAAAGATAACCTACCGTCTTTGCAACAGATATTGTAAATAAACAAAAAAGCTCGACCGTGCAAGAAAGTATATATTTATTATTTGTAGGCTGCAGGTTTACTTCGATGCAAGTAATAAAAAAACAATGCAAAACAATTAATATTTTTCTGTATTTTTTAACGAGGAAAATGATCCTACTCAAGTAATGCTTCTGGTATTGGCCTATAAATGCACGTTCACTAAAATTGTGTATTTATTCTCATAAATGTAATTACAACTGTAAATCAGTTAACCACCCAGTAGTAAAACAAATTCTGCGTCTATTTTTTCTGTTTTCAGGTGGAGCAACTCCATTTTACAACTTGGCCTGATCACGGAGTGCCTCTATATTCACAGAGTTTGGCGCCTTTCCTCCAACGACTTTTAAAAATTCCAAATGATCCAAATTCCCCAATTGTCGTGCATTGCAGGTAAAAAATGTTCTATTTAAAACAATTCCGACGTAATTTTTTGTCTAATTCATTTATTTAACGTCGGCCTGTTTTCGTAACCAAATGCAATCACTGACACCAGGTGACGACCCCCCAACCTGTAAATTTTACCGAACCTCCTCTTGGAAGAAGAGTAGAGATTTTTTACTGTAATCGCCGCTCGCCACGAGTGTTGGCGGTAAAGGGGAATATCTATGTAGAGAGTGGTATAGGTCCAGCACACGCACTGCTACCATGATAGGTGTTGCACACTGATACATTATTATAGGAAGTTGACGCATAGTTCTCCGATAGGACGCTATGTTCCCCTATAGTCCCTGCCGTTCGCCAAGATCCGTGGCGGGTACAGTACTTACCTAACATCCAATAGACAAGGGTCCCACTGATTTATATCCCTTCCGAAGGATGGTATATTCACTACGCAATCCTAGTCTTAAATTGCATAGCTTCTGCATATACGCTGATATACAAGAAGAGGATCAAAATTATAAAGAATTTAAAGCTCTACAAAACTGTTTGTATTTTTTTCATAACTTTGATAGGAAGAGAGTGTTAAAAAAAAGGGAAACTCAACCATTCTCTTCCACCGGTACAACAGGGGTCAGAAAATTGCGTACATACTCGGGCCCCCAAGGTGGCATGGTGACAAATTCACGTTAATTGAAAAAACCCCTACAGACTGGATTACAACGGTAACGTGCTACATAAATAACAATCAGTGTTTTTTGTTTCATTTCTGAACAAGGTTGTTACCTATTTTTATTATACTCTTCGCAAAAACGAAGAGTATATTGCATTTGATCGGCAATCATATTTCCCTCTAATACATATTTTTTTGTTTATACATTTTACTAATATATATTTTATAATAATAATCTAATCTAATATCTAATGCGTTGAAATGTGACTCTCGAAAGATATATATTATAGACATTCAATTTTTGTAGTAATGTATAATGTGGTTAAAGTTTTGCAATAATGCCATACTTTTCGACATCAGACACCCCCTACCATACTAGGCGTTGCCTATTTTCTGGCAACTCCCTTAGCCACACTTTCCTCCACTATAAACTTTATCTTTCCTCAACATTACATCTTCAATCCTTTCTATTCTCTCTTTTGTTCAATTTGTTCTTGTTTATCCTTTTTGTTCTTCTGTCTTTTGTCCTTGTGTCTAAATTCCTTCCAGACCAAAAATTCCAAAAATGAACATTTTAAATCTTAATTTTTCTTTCCGACCACACTTTCTTAGAGGCAGGGAGACCACCAGGGGGGGGCAGTTCTCGAACGGGTTTTTTCGTTTAGCTTTTCCCGAACCAACAATCAAAATTTAATCAGTGTGGGTGTCCCACGCTAATTTATAGTGTAATTTTTAATTATTTTTAAGTATTTCTGTATATTATTCCCAAACCAAATTGTTTTTTTTTATCCATTTATTTAACATCGGTCTATTTCCGCTACCAGGGCCTATCACCGACGCCAGGAGACGAGCTACCCCCAACTTGGAAATTTTGCCGAACCTTTTCTCGTAAGAAGAGTAGGGATCTTTTACTTGCCTAACATTTAATAGACAAGGGACCGCCTGCTTTACATCCCCTCCGAAGGATGGTATATCCACTACGTAATCCTCGTCTGAAATTACGTAACTTCCGCGTATACACTGATATACAAGCCGCTAGAAGGTGGGACGAGAACGCTGTATTTCCCAAGATGGGTCACCCATCCAAGTACTAATCGCGCTAGGCGTTGCTTCAACGGAATATTCACATTGAAGTCGCCTCTACGGTCGCCCCCAACCAAATTGTTAATTTTAAGTCTTTTACCTTAGACAGGAGTTTTAATTTTGTTTATCATCAGTTGTTGTTTTAACCGAACCGGATCTGCACCGCTCAACCATACATTCACATTGTTTGGTTGGCTCCGGGCCAGGTTCCGGAAAGATGCATGTAACCGTTAATTAAAATAAAATTCTTCTTCCTCTTCTTCTTCTTGCAATCCAAAGATCGTGTATTCGAATCCCAGACAGGTTGGATGTTTTTTTTTCAATTTTTTTTTTCATATATTTTTTTTTCATAACAAAGTTGGTATCACAAAATTTAGGTCCAAAAGCTAACATTATTTACAAGAAAACTGCGAAGAGTATCCTATAGAATGTGTAACAATTATATAAAAAGCTGAGTAAATTGGCGAAGAGTACTTTCTAGCTTGTTAGTAGTTACTTTAGTTCTGTATCGACGATTTTAAATAAACCAAATTTCCAGTGCCGGCGTTGGACGAACAGGAACGATCATTTTATGTGATATCTGCCTGAGGATGGCCTCTGCCGAGGGATCTGTAGACTTCTTAGCCAATTTGGAAAATCTCAGGCGTCAAAGAGCGAACATGGTTGACAATGTAGAGCAATACATATTGGCTCATCTGGTTGTGCTTGAGTGCTTATTTGGCAAGAAGACTTCTATAATTTGTGACGAGGAGATGCAGAATTCTATAAATAATCTAATAAGTAGCGATGGAATTAAAACTCAAATGAAGTATTTAGTAGACACAGAATGGCAAGATAAAGTCTTAGATACCTATGCGGACGTTGAGGAAACACCTTCTTATCCTGAGAAAAATAGATTTCAAGACATCGTGGCCGGTAGGTAAAAATTGTTGTAAGAAAATAATTAATTTCAAGTCAAGTTCTTACTTGATACATCATATTAGTACTTGCAGGATTTTCATAAGTGATCATGAAACACGTGACCACAAAATGTATGCAAATAGCAATGTACTCTTGGTAAATTTTACACAAAATACCCTAAATACATTCCAGTGACGTTTTAATCAAAAGTTAAAGTTACATTTAATATTTAGCATATCATTATTAATTTATTCATTAAATTTTTAAAAAGGTGATGAAATTTTAAAAAACTGGGCAGTTTCTGATACTAAAAATAAAGTTCAATGGGACACGACTGAAACATTACTTAACCTAAAATTATCACTGTCATTATTATTGTTAGTAATTGGTCACGTGCCTTATGATCTTTAATGAATGCCCTATAGATAATGGTTGAGCCACTTCCCACCACCTCATCTTCAGTCAACTGCGACGGCTTTTCACGGGTCTGTATATATGTGTGGCCCCCATAAAAGTGCAAACCTGTAAAAATCTGTACTAGTAAAGATACAGACCCGTAAAAAATGTTTGCAGTAAATGTACAGACCTGTTGGCTGGAGGAGACGTGGCTTAAAGGTAGAGTGGGAGTGTGGCTCAACCGACTCAATACCTACTCATGGGCTAATCAATTGGGGGGTAGGTAGAAAAAAATTAGTAACAAGCTAATCTCAGTGGGAATATTTAAACAATAACGTTCTTTTTAATTTGCCAAATTCCCATTCCCATTTTAGACCGTGGGATGGTGACAGATTTTTTGAACCGATTGGTTCCTATCTGGCCTTTTCGGAGGCTTTTGTGCCTAATTGGTACTAACCATTTTGGTGTTTATCAAACGGTTATCCGGGGCCCCTCAGCGAAAAACAGAAAAGAAAATTTAATGAAAATGAGCAATTTCAAACGTTTTGTTCCTATCTGGCGTCAAGTTAGACTTACGTTTTAAAGAAAAACATGGAGCGAGCGTAGAGGCGACTCAATGTGAATATCAGTCGATATTCCGTTGAAGCAACGTCGAGCGCGGTTAGTACTTGGATGGGCTCCCATCTTGGGAAATACAGCGTTCTCGTCCCATCTTCTAGAGGCTTGTATATCAGTGTATACTCGGAAGTTACGTAATTTCAGACGAGGATTACGTAGTGGATATACCATCCTTCGGAGAGGATGTAAAGCAGTCGGTCCCTTGTCTATTAAATGTTAGGCAAGTAAAAGATCCCTACTCTTCTTAAGGGAAGAGGTTCGGCAAAATTTCCAGGTTGGGGGTAGCTCGTCTCCTGGCGTCGGTGATAGGCCCTGGTAGCGGAAATAGGCCGACGTTAAACGACACAAAAAAAAAAAAGAAAAACATCCGACGGAAGCTTATCGCTAGACAAATTCCGTGGGCCCTAAGGCCCGAAATTTCAATCCGAAGTTGTAAGAAAAATGGTCCAGAATCAAACGATTTGGTCCTTATCTGGAAATTGTATATACAGGGTGTTTCGAAAAGATTGGGACAACGCTTAGCCGTAGATTCTTGACATCAAAACAAGTCGATTTAACTCAAAAAGTAGTGGTCTAACTCTTTTCGTTTTCAAGATACAGGGTGGCAAAGTAAAAAAATTGTATTCGTAATTTGTCTCTATCTTAGAGAATATTATACGTATCTACTTCAAAGTTGGTAACGACGTGTTTTTCAGGTCGCTAATTACAATGGTGCTATTACCGATGCCATATTTTATAGATGGCGCTAGTTAAAGGACTTTTACGTGACACTTTAAGCCATAACTTTTTGAGGTTAGGTTTTGGACATCGTCTTCTACTATAATCGAAACGCAATTTAGTTTCCTAAAGAAAACGTGTACTTGTTTAAACACGATAAAATTTTAGAGAAATACGCGATTTACAACTTTATCACACACCAGTTCGAGGAAATTCAATTATACCTAAAAGTGGTTTTCGTATCTAGTAGGTGTACGTCAAGTATGATGTCTTGAAGTCGTCAATAGTGCTTGTTGTAGAAACGTATAATATTCTCCAAGATAGAGACAAAATATCAAATTTTTTTTTTTTTTTTTTTCTATACCAATCTGTATCTTGAAAACGAAAACAGTTAGACCGCTACTTTTTGAGTTAAATTAACTTGTTTTGATGTCAAGAGTCTACGCTAAGCGTTGTCCCAATCTTTTCAAAACACCCGGAGTGTTGAATTTCTTCGAACTGGTGCGTGACAAAGTTATAAATCGCGTATTTCTCTGAAAGGGTGCATTTTATCGTGTTTAAACAAGTACACCTTTTCTTTAGGAAACTAAATTGCATTTCGATTGTAGTAGAAGACGATGTCCGAAACCTAACCTCAAAAAAGTTATGGCTTAAAGTGTCACGTAAAAGTCCTGTAACTAGCGCCATCTATAAAATATGGCATCGGTAATAGCACCATTGTAATTAGTGACCTGAAAAACACGTCGTTACCAACTTTGAATTAGATACGTATAATACTCTCTAAGATAGAGACAAATTACGAATACAATTTTTTTACTTTGCCACCCTGTATCTTGAAAACGAAAAGAGTTAGACCACTACTTTTTGAGTTAAATCGACTTGTTTTGATGTCAAGTATCTACGGCTAAACGTTGTCCCAATCTTTTCGAAACACCCTTTATAGGTAAATAGATTATAATTATCGCGATATAACAAACGCCAGACAAATTCCGAGGGCCCAACAGTAAAAAAATTATTGTTCAAGTTGTCAACTATTCCGCGAAAATAAAACGATTGGTTCTCATGTGAAATGATTTTTTTTTTAAATTAACCAAAACGAAAATGTCTCGTATCATTCACGGACATTTTTAGTGCGCCAAACATATTTTAAATCTTAAAAGAAGTGCACGAAAAATAGCCATTTTTTCAAACGATTTATTCCTGTCTGCCATTTGGATTTTAAAAAGATATGGTAATAAATAAACCATATTTCAAGTCCCAGACAAAAAGCTTGGGCCAAACATATTTTAAATCTTAAAAGAAGTGCCCGAAAAAGCCATTTTTTCAAACGATTTATTCCTATCTGGCATTTGAATTTTAAAATGATATGGTAATAAATAAACCATATTTCAAGTCCCAGACAAAAGGCTTGGGCCCAACCGTAGATATGTTGAGTGAAAGTATCGAAAAATCAAAAAAAAAACAGTCGTGTAAAAATCGATGCATTTTCAAACGATTTACACTCGTTTGGCATTTCATTAGCTTGTCATTGTAAAAGAGTATTATACATTTAAACTAATTTGTTTCGCGTCACTACTTAAATGCCGTTTTTTTCACTTGACTTGACCAGTTTACTACGAAATTCTCTTTGAAAATTTTCCTCACCAACTCCCCACATGTTGAACACCAAATGAATCAGAAAGAGCTAAGCTTCCATACGGTGCAATAAAAAAAGGGGGTTGCTATTTGAAAAAACAATTTGCCCCCTTCTGCCGCCACTGTGACATTTTTGAGAACTGAACTTTACCAAAGTTAATGCCCCAAGGAATTTTTGCAAGAATTGACAGTTTCCTATTTTCCTAAAACTTTTGGGACGCACTCTATATGTAAAAGTGTTGCTTATAATTAGCCTTTTGTAAACATACATTTTCAACAAACCAAATGCCATACGAGTGTGAATCGTTTGGAAATGCATCGATTTTTGCGCGACTGTTTTTCGATTTGTCAATAGTTTCGGTCAAAATATCTACAGCTGCGCCCCATATTTTTGTCTGGGACTTGAAATATGGTTTATTTATTAGCATATCTTTTTTAAAAAACAAATCCCAGACGAGTGTAAATCGTTTGAAAATGCATTGATTTTTACACGACTGTTTTTTGATTTTTCAATACTTTCGCTCAACATATCTACGTCTGGGCCCAAGCTTTTCATCTGAGGCTAGAAATACAGATAAGAACCAAATCGTTTGATTCTGGACCATTTTTCTTTCAATTTCGGATTGAAATTTCGAGCCTTAGGGCCCACGGAATTTGTCTGGCAATAAGCTTCCGTCGGATGTTTTTCTTTAAAACGTTAGTCTAACTTGATGCCAGATAGGTACAAAACGTTTGACATTGCTCATTTTCATGAAATTTTCTTTTCTGCTTTCCGCTGAGGGGCCCTGGATAACCGTTTGATAAACATCAAAATGGTTAGTACAAATCAGGAATAAAGGCCTCCCAAAAGGCCAGATAGGAACCAAACGTTTTAAAAAATCTGTCACTATCCCACACGGTCTATTTGGTCCCAGTGGGTAAAATTCGAAAAAATTGTCACCATATTGTTTTTTTTTTTTAGATATCTTATAATACATACATAGTGTTATATTTAACCTTGCATTTTGGGTAGGACAAGGTTTTTTTTCGTTGTGTAGGGGGGGGGTATATTTTTCCAAAATTTCACTGAATATTATCCTTTATTTTTTAAATAACAGTGACTTGTTTAAAAACGCACAATTCTGCTATGTTCATTTTTTTTAAAATAATAATAACAATTGGAATGAATTATAGTTTATGTACTTTTATTGTACAGCTCAAAACGGACATTTTCCTTCTTTTTGTTGTTTTTAGGACTTTTAGATTTCGAGATATTCAAAGAAAACCGATGGAAAACACGGGGTCTAAAAAATTAAATAAACAATACACCGACCTCGCAGAAACTGCCAAACTGAGCTGTGAACTTAAGTTGATCCCCTGAATACGTTAAAACAGAAAAACTGCCCTTACCAGACAATTCACAATAAAATACTAATTTGACTCCACTAGATCATGACGTCGTATGACTAGAATTTAAAATGTAGTGTTTTAACCAATTTAACAATAGAAAAAGATCTGAAATTTAAAGACATACTTATGTCGATTACAAAAATAACATAAAAATGGAGAACATGACTGTTATGGTAGAGTTGCCAGTTCTTAACTCTTCAAAAATTGACCATAACATTAGCTTCTTGTCTTCAATAACCTATTTACTTGAAGATCAATAGTTTATCGTTTATCGTTTTATTTTTCAGACGAACGGCATCGAGTCTATCTAGTACGTTATCCACCCCAGGATGAATGTTCCTCTTATATAAATGCTATCAAAGTAGATGGATTTCGAAGTCCTGGCCGATATATCGTTACCCAGCAACCAATGCCCAACACTTTAGGGGATTTCTGGAGGCTAATAGCAGAACAAAAGAGTACTATGATATTATCTCTTAATGAAATAAATGAAAGTGATCAGGTAAAAATGCTATGCTTATGATATTTTAGTAAAACGATAATGGTATTTTTATTTTCCTACAGACATCATGTCAGTTTTGGCCAGACAAAAATTCCGAAATGAAACCAGTGGATTACCTCACAATTTGTTACGTTAACAGTACGTTATCAGAATGTTACCGTATTATCACAGTTCGTGTGAAAAACCTGAAGCAGGTAAGATTGTGCAGTATTACAAACATAAACACACCATAAATAGTAGACAACTCCCAAATCCAAAGCCAAGGCTGCCCGCAAGGGGAAGTTGGAAAAACGCAGACATCGTCTATACTTACTGACATTGTCAATACCGGGATTGGGGCTGGGATCATTACACGATAGACAGTACGACCAGCATCTATAACACAGTACACCTTAGCTGACTGAACTATAGTGTCAGCAAAACAAATCCGTCGTTCTATGACATCAGACATAATTTTTTACCCATTTACACGATGACATTGAAGACTTAGGCCCGTTTTTATAGACTAACTAGTCTTTGTTTATGTTTTCCATCGGATAATGTCTCGCGGGTGTCAAAAATTGACAGATTTTGCAGCATATGTATGTGACTTTTACCACCGTATGCAACTCACATTTTCAAACAAAAGTTGTTTGGTATATCATATATGGAAAGAAGAGTGATGGGAGTTAAACTATATGGAATACAATCGGAGTTAGAAAAACTTCTGCTTGGAGTTCCCCAGGGTCCCGTTTTGAGACTATTACTGTTCATGTTGTACATCAATGATTTGTCCAGTCACATAAGCAATGAAAATTTGACTATGTTTGCAGATGACTTCACAGTAATTTTGTCGGCCAACACACCCGAGGAGCTTCAAGAAGCAGTGATTGTAGCTCTTGAAGAAGTTGGCACGTGATCACAAATGCGCAGATTAATATTAAATGCTAAAAAAATAGTATTTATAAATTTTATATTCAAAAACCCCTCTCGCACAATGTAACATTACAAGATGACAAGTCCGTCTGATAGTGTTAAACTGTTTGGAAAAATTGATTACAGATTATCGTTCGGTCTCCAAACTGGACATATTTACAACCAACTAAATAAGACCTATTTTGCAGTACTACAGATGGAGAACACTTTAGACGAAATTGAGCTAGTAAATATATATTACGAGTTGGCATACTCGCGTATATCGTATAACATAATTTACTGGTGAAACTCTACCACCAGTGATAGAATTTTATATGCCAAGAGGAACTTGAAGAATACATTCAAACATAAGAAAATTCCGACGATCCCATGCATTTATATATTTTTCTTTGTGTACATGAAGCATTTGTATGTTTAATGTACACAAAAAAAATTTTCAATTACTAAACTGAAAGAAAAACATATTCAGTATGACCCACTTAAAAATCGCAACACCTGTACCTGTGTATACCCGTTTTTTTTTTTTTAACTATTTAACGTCGGCCTATTTCCGCTACCAGAAGAGTAGGGATCTTTTACTTTACATTTAATAGACAAGGCACCGCCTGCTTTACATCCCCTCCGAAGGATAGTATATCCACTACGTAATCCTCGTCTGAAATTACGTAACTTTCGCGTATACACTGATATACAAGCCGCTAGAAGGTGGGACGAGAACGCTGTATTTCCCAAGATGGGACCCCATCCAAGTACTAACCGCGCTCGACGTTGCTTCAACGAAATATCGACTGATATTCACATTGAAGTCGCCTCTACGCTCGCCCCTTGTATACCCGTTAATTGATGCTTAATTAACTTCAAACTTTGGTGGTAAGAAAAGGTCGATAAGGTGATTCTTTGACCAGAAAAACATTCGCTTCCTACAAATGCAAAGCCATCTGCGGTACCAAAATAAGCGGAAAAAAATCAAAAAATCATAATAGGCATTAAATTTTGTTAAAGAAACTTATTCAGAATTGTCTAAAAACTTTAAGTCCAAAATTTAATAGAAATAAAAAAATTGAAAAATTAAAATTTGGGGTTTAATTTCAAACAAAATGTTGATAGTACAGTTTTCGAAACAAAAAAAAAACATTAAAATGATATTTTCGGTCATTATTTTAATCAAAATTTCAGTATTTTTTATTTTGATTAAATTTTCCGATATTAAAATGCCTAATATGATTTGTTGTTTTTTTTTTCCGCATATTTTGACACCGCAGGTGGCTTTGCATTTGTAGGAGGCGAATGTTTTTCTGATCAAAGAATGACGATCTTTTCTTACCACCAAAGTTTGAAGTTAATCAAGCATCAATTAACGGGTATGAGAAAATTGTAAATATCGCTCGTAGAGAAAAAAATATCATTGTGTAACTTTCTTTCTGTCAGTTCGTTCGTCAGCCCATCTGCCTCTCCGTCCGTCATGTCTGTTTTAAGCCAAATAACTGAAAAGAGAAAAGTTCGATTTTGTTGAAACTTGGACGATAAATTGGTGTGGGCGAAAATTAAGAAAATCGATCAGTAAATAAAAAAAATATGAAACATTTTATGAACAAAATACACGTGAAGAGTGTTGTAACACCTTTGATAAGATTCTATAAACACACACAAGATGCTGTAGATGGTATCATCGAGAAATCACTAAAATTGCAAGTATGGCAATTTCATCAAAGATTACAACACTCTTCACGTGTATTTTTTTCATAAAATGTTTTATAACCTTTTTATTGGATATCACGTAGTCGACTTGAAAACACTTATTTACCCAAGGGAGGTAAGTAGCTCACTTACCTCCCGTCGTTAATAGCAACTAGTACTCTCCCGGTAAAATTAACTTACTCGCTTGAAAATAATGTGACAATAGTCTACTTACCACAGTGGGAGTATATAAAATAAATTACTATATACTATATACTATATACTATATACTATATACTATATACTATATACTATACAGTATACACCATATACTATATACTATATACCATATACTATATACTAAATACTATATATTATATACTATATACTATATACTATATACTATATACTATATACTATATACTACATGTACTGTACAAATTGTTGTAGGATGAAGACCTGTTAGTCAATATAATTTTTATGAATAACTGGATGCCTACAGACCTATTGCCTAATAGTGTCGAAAAGTATATGTTATTCTGGGAAAAAGCTGATGCTTTGACAAGACAATGTGACCCAGTTGTTGTGACATGCTAGTAAGTATTACTTTAATAAATGAATGTTGTATGAACTAATCCGAAAATTAATTTAATACATTTGAAAGTTTATTGTAAATAAAAAACGTATATTATAAAATTAGAATATATAGAAAAGGGTTAAGAATCATACATGAAATTCTACATGTACATATTTCATTTTTAGGGTAGGAAAACTGAAATACTATAATTACGGAATTAATTCGTCCTCCAACAAAATAAAAGAATCGTGGAAAATTATAAATAAGAACTAAGCTAAACGAAAAAATCATTCGAACATCTGGATAATGAATAACAATCATATTTTCACTATTAATAAGCAACTGTGTGAGGTTTTTGCAAATTATTTTTCTCACATATATGTAGTAAAAAAAAAATAATTATTGAACATTTTGGTTGAAATTTTTCCTTCCATGTACTTTGTTAGTTCTTTAAGCTCAAATCACCTTCCTACATTTACTGAAAGTGACATTGCTGGTATAATCAACGGAATGGAAAACAAAGTGTGTTGTGGAATAGATCACG
This sequence comes from Rutpela maculata, assembly GCA_936432065.2. Taxonomy (NCBI): domain Eukaryota; kingdom Metazoa; phylum Arthropoda; class Insecta; order Coleoptera; family Cerambycidae; genus Rutpela; species Rutpela maculata. The sequence continues at coordinate 218,500,303 of OW386287.2, forward strand.
TATCCCCAAGTTAATAAAGCTTAGAATTATAAATCACTCGTTATAGAGTGGTAAATTTCCCGGACAAATGAAAATTGCACTGGCTTTTTCCATTATTGGTATTTAAACTAAACCGTTTCAGCAAGAAAATTATCCCAAAACAATTCCGCGCATGACGACTAACATTTTGACCAGGCATTATCTATGGAATGGTTTCATATAGTCTATTCAAATGCTTCAGATCCATATCCTTTCTAAAACTTTACATAATACATAGCAAAAAACCTTCTCACTCCACAAGAAAAATACAAGGTCGTATTTGTGAAATTTTTTATTTGTTCCGAACTATGGTATCTAATCTATCTATCCGATGATAAAATCTGAATGGATTATGGGTATAATCTAGAAAAACATGCACACCTAAATGCGATAACACTTTGCAAAGTTCAGGTTCAAGAAGTTCAAAGTTTAAAAAATTAGTTTTGGACACCAGCGTATTCGACAATACTTCAACAACATTTCTATGTAAATACAAAACAAATAATTTGTGATATTCTTTAAATTTTACAGGTGGACACAATCAAACTCGGGTATTTAAAAAACATTATAATTAATAAATTAGGGTAAAGATACAATCTATTTACAACGTTTAAATGAAGTTATGTTAAATAGAGAAAAACAAATTATAGAAAATTACTAAAAATATTTAAAAGTTAATACTAAGTGAAAATATCAACTGGTTTACATTTTAATTTCTTCTGACCAAAATACTGCAGATGTTAGCTACAGAGATTGGCTTATGTAACTTTGATTGACATTGTGCCTTCTCCGGATGGTGAGTGGTCCATGTATTCACATAAAAACAGGCAATTATGAGGGACTAGTTGATAATAAAAAAAAGCGAAGGGCAAGAATAGTTAAATTTTGTTCAAGTAAATGACAATGGTAAAGATACCAATATTTACTAAACACTTTGACTTATGTGACTCTAGACAAAAACTATAAAATTTATCTAGAATTTACTACAAAAAAATTGAAGGAAAACACTAAAATGCCCTCGGAATTACCAAGGTTAGATTTGATCAAAAGTTATAAATTGACAAAAATTGAAATTGTAAATGTACTTTAAATAGTACTACCCGTATTAAAATTCTACCATAAACAAAACCTCTGCTAGCAATAAAACGGACGATAAAAATCCATAGGTTTCTATTCTTTTCAATTTTAAAATCAAACTGTGTAGGTATCTTTCTTAATCAAAACAATCATTTAGTTTATAATTTATTATTATTCTTTTTTCTTCTTCCTATCGGACAAGGTAGGAAGGTTTTTTTGCTATGTATTATGTGAAGTCTTAGAAGGGATATGGATCTGAAGCATTTGAATAGACTCTATGGAACCATTCCATAGATAATGCCTGGTCAAAGTGTTAGTCGTGATGTGCTAAATTGTTTTCTGATTTTTTTTGCCGAAACGGTTTAGGTGTGCCGTCAAAATTAAATCGCTATTTTGATAGCATTTTTTCTGTACTTTCCGAACCCGCTAATATAGTTTTTCAAAAATGTGATAGAAAAATGTACCTTTTTGTCAAAAATGAGGAGGGCAGATTTTTCCGAGTCCGGCCCTGCATTCTTCAAAACTAAGACCATTCTGACAAGTACCAGCTGAGGAATGTTACTGGTAAAGCGTATAGCCGGAAAAGTTAGGGAAATGTGCCCCGCACTTACTTAGTTAAAATGGCTTCCAGATGATGCAGTTTATAGAGTATATTAGACGGTAAAAATTTTAACCCACTACTACCCCTACGAAGGTGGGAAAAAAATAATATGTCTTTAATTATTATATTTTTTTTTTCGGTTTCTATGCAACCGATCGATTTGATATTTGGCACGAATATTGCTTGCGTGGAGATAACTTACTCCAAAAAACCGCTGCCCAAGGAATCATTACTTCCACATCCAGATTCTCTATCCGAGTCACTCACAACGAAAAAACTTTGTATGTGAAAATAATTGTTTATGGAACTTTAATAATATAATATTTGAAATCCTCTACCCCAAAAACCCATAAAACGATACCCCACATCGGTAGTGGGGGGTGGATGAAGTAAAAAAATATTTTGAGGTTTCTGGTTCCTGTACATGCACTTACCACATTTTTTTTTCATCCCCTTTAATAAGAAGGTGGGGGTGGTAATAGGGTGGCTAATGCCAAAAATTTTTTTGAGACCTCAGCTTCTCTTGTATATACTAAGTACCAATTTCATGGACTCCTACCTGCTTGATTTACCCATTTACCCCAAATTTACCCCAATTTACCCCCCAACCCTTCGACGGAACAAGATGAAAATATAATCTAGTTCTAGATCTCGTTAAAGTACATATGTGTACCAAATTTCAAGTCAATATCTTAAACGGTTTCAGAGTAAACGTGCGCACAAAAAAAAGTCAGACAGACCGACAGACAGACAGAATTTTTTTTTTTTTTCGCTCAAACTTAAAATCTCGACATTTTAAGCCTATTTGGACAATAAAAATTTTTAAAAATTTTTTTGTCGTTACTATACTTCCACTGGACGTGGAAGTAAAATAAGGTCATTTTATGACCATTTTACCCATCGGAAAAAAAATATAAATTTTTTTTAGAGGACAAAAAGGTGGCTACCCTTCATGGTACAATCACCATTCTATGATATATTATGTCTTGACACTTCGTGATTATCATACTAAATTGTCAGATTTTTTGCTGTGGTGGAACAATATGGAAAAAAATAAAATTAGGTAAAACAAAATATTTACACATGCCTCTTAGTTGTAACAGTTATTATTACTTATAGCCTTACAAGGTATTGTTGCATATCTACAACCGACCGCGGGTGCCAGTGCGATGTTGCCAAGTCTACTTTTTCCCCAGACGTACGAAAATTCGGCACAATCTGGCAATATTACTTCTGGAGGTCCCAGGGACGAAGTATTAACTCTCTAGGACCTTGGGAAAAAGTTTAGCAACGAATGATGTTCATTGTCATTACGGTCGCATTACGACATCTAAAAAACGACGTACTGAACCAGATGAAGAAAGTGAGGGAACGATCGAAGAAGACCAGCCTTTTGTGCCTTCGACATCTTCTAGCACTACGACTAGTGACTCTGACCAAATAATGGAACTACCATTGTAAAGACTCGTTGCTACACATAAATACTGCTGCATACGTGGTGATGATAAAGAACTGACCGTAATACCCACTAATGTGAGATTACAGTGCTATTGAAACAAACAAATATACATCCCCGAGGCAATCGTAGCTGTAAAATACAGTTGATTAAACATCGCTTTTATGAAGACGATATTACACATCTGGAACCATATGCCAATTGTAGCTCGATTCCTAGATCGGACTTATGCATTCTATTAAATCTTAACCTTAATCCTTAACCCCAATAACAAATCTAAAAGGCTCTACAGACCACTGCGGTTTATCAGAGAAGCAATTATTAACGTTTACAGGCTTAACGGTAGATGCCATTTACGAATTAAAGTCACTGTTGGAAAATTCCAGTACAAGAACTTCTTCTGTACTTGTTTTTCTATTAAAACTGAAAACAGGTAGTAATAATGATAACAGTATAACCTTCTACATTACTAAATTGTTCGATATGGTGCTAGCGTGCAGCGCACTTGCTAGGAAGCTGAACAAATTGACCATCCTCAGAATGGTATCATTGGTATATTATTAAGGTTGTAATTAATAACCATAACCATAATAAGATAAGTCTGATGAACCGCGGTGGTCTGTAGAGCCTTTTAGAGTTGTTATGTTATTGGTTAAGGAATTTAATAGAATGCATAAATCCGATCTAGGAATCGAGCTACAATTGGCATATGGTTCCAGATGTGCAACGTCTTCATAAAAATGATGTTTAATCAAATGTAGACACATTTCGCGCCCAGGGATCCATCAGGGCGACTTAAGTTTACACATAGACTGGACCACGAATAGTAGGTTAAACCACAAAGGTTATAAAAAAAAGGCATATTAGGAATCAATATCACAAGTTAGGATAAGTATTGACTAACGACAATTAATTTTAAACAACTGTACCATACTGAGATAAAAAATTATTCATCTGTGTAGCTGGCTGATGGAACCCATCCAAGGCCAAAAATGAGGGGAAAAAAATCAATCATGTATTTTACAGCAACGTTTGCCTCGGGGATGTATATTTGTTTGTTTCGATAGCACTGTAGTCTCTCAGTAGTGGGTATTACGGTCAGTTCTTTACCATCACCACATATGCAACAGTATTTATGTGTAGCAACGAGTCTTTGCAATGGTAGTTCCATTATTTCATCAGGCTCTAATCGTAGTGCTAGAAGATGTCGGAGGCACAAAAGGCTGGTCTTCTTCTTCTTCCCTCACTTTCTTCATCTGGTTCAGTACGTCGTTTTTCAGATGTCGTAATGTGACAGTAATTACAAAGAACATCATTCGTTGTTAAACATTTCTCCAAGCTCCTAGAGAGTTAATACTTCGCCCCTGGAACCTCAAGAAGTGGTATTGCCAGATTGTGCCGAATTTCCGTACGTCTGGGGAAAAAGTAGACTTGGCAACATCGCACTGGCACCCGCGGTGGGTTGTAGATATGCAACAATACCTTCTAAGTCTATAAGTATTCACTGTTATAACTAAGAGGCATGTGTAAATATTTTGTTTTACCCAATTTTAGTTTTTTCCATATTGTTCCACCACAGCAAAAAATCTGACAATTTAGTATGATAATCACGAAGTGTCAAGACCTAATATGTCATAGAATGGTGATTGTACCACGAAGGGTAGCCACCCTTTTGTCCTCTAAAAAAATGTATATTTTTTTCCGATAGTTAAAATGGTCAGAAAATGACCTTATTTTTTTGGAGTAAGTTACCTCCACGCAAGCAAATTTCAAATCGATCGGTTGCATAGAAACCGAAAAAAAATATATAATAATTAAAGACATATTATTTTTTTTCCACCTTTGTAGGGGTAGTAGCGGGTTAAAATTTTTACCGTGTAATATACTCTATAAACTGCATCATCTGGAAGCCATTTTAACTAAGTGCGGGGGCACATTTCCCTCCTTTTCCTTTCATTAGATTACATACAACCGTTGCAGAGGTATAGCTCTTTGCATTTTCAGACCAAATGCATAAAACACCCTGTATCTTCTTAACCAGTGACCAAAACATTTTTTTCGCTGGTGATATAGACTCGCCTTGAAGTGCTCTATCTGCCATTAGGCATGGCATATTCCTCGCGAATCATCCTGTATTTGCGAAAAATTTATAATTATGCAAAATGATTCTAATTTTTCCAAAAAAAAAAAAAAGGTGATTTTCAAACATGTGTAGAAAAAGAACTAAACAGAAAATTCCTTCGTGACCGATTAGCTCTAGCAGTATGCTTCAAAAACCTACATTATCTTTTTTTGAGAAATGTTTTAAATGAATTATAGATTTTTTTTTTTTTTTTTTTTAATTTTTATCAGATTCAAGTGGCTGTAGGAAGTGCTGTACTTAGGGCAAATGAACGCATTTAGTGGTATTTCAAAGCCAGTTGAAGAATCTTCATTTTCGACAGAAATTTTTTATATTTTGTTTGTCTAATAATGATTGTTTAGAACAAATTCGGATAAAAACACGTTCCATAACAACGCACTTTTTTAACAACAAATAGCCATAACTTGGCTAATTTTTCTCACAGAGTTATACTAAAAATAAAATTGTAGGAAATTAAATCATCATTCAACATTACGATCAACATTTTTTTTGTAAAGCCTTAGTTTTTGAGTTAATTACCAGAAATGAGCGTTGAGATTTTGGAGAGGAGTGAAAAAAACAATAAATCTAAAAAATCCTATCACGGTCAATTTTTTACCAAATTGGACGGCACGTCTCAAATTGAAAGTAATTTCATAGTTTTCAAGTGGCATGATAAAATTTGTAGTTTTCAAGATATTTGCACAAAAACCGTTTTTAAACTCCTTCCCTCCCCTCCTCAAAAGTTTACCCTTATCCAATTTTGGTTAACATGTTTGTATATGATTATGAGACTCTAAACAACAGTTTTTTGCAAAAAAATATCAGGTCGATTTCCAAGTCAAAACCTGAGTACACCAAAATGAGTTTTAGGTTTTTAAAGTATTACCTCCGATCAAAGAACTTATATCTAGATACATAATGGCATTGATTTATTTGTCGCTGAAAGACTCACAATCTAAGGCACTTCTTCCCATAAGTTGCTGATTGGCCCATCGGCGTATTCGCGGCCGCTCGTGCACGATCGGCTTCAGTTCGATTATCATAATCTCAGTTGACAGTTCGGCCATTAATGTCAATAAATGTTTTTCGTGTTCTCCAACCAAAAACTGGTGAAAAAGTAATTTTATTTTAAGTTGTGATTTGCTTAATACCTAAATAATATTCTCTATTCATATTTACACAGTTTAGTGACAATATATTTTGTGCAAATAAATAGTGTAGTGCTGTGCCGTTTGCAGAAAGCAGTTTAGAAAAGAAGAAAATCGATCGTTCCATAGTCGTAACATGATGAAGTTCAGTTTACAGTTATAAAGTAAATAGCAATTAAATTTTAATATCCTCTAAATACATACTTATCTTACTGTTTTATCTTACTGTAATATCGTATGCCTACATCACGTTATATAAAGAGCCGGTAATGCCGGAATTGCAATAATTCATTTTAATGAAAATATTTACCATTCTACACATTTTCTACACACACAACGCCACTGTTGCCTATGGGATGTGATGTTCATCTATCCATTTTAATGGACATATAATGTGACTATGTTACCAGCAAACAAGGTATATAGTGAAAAGATAGCCTGTTATGTATCTAGATATAAGTTCTTTAATCGGAGAGTATTACCGAGATTTACTGACAAACGTCTGTTTTACAGCAATGGCGCCACAGCTAGCGGACTGTACATAGCAACGTCATTTCTAATAGAAAAGATGAAGCTCGAACACGAATGCGACGTGTGCCTGGCTGTGCGAACTATACGGCATAATCGCAAACAATTTGTTACTAGTGAGGTAGGTCTAACATTATAGTCCATGCCAAAGTTGCAAAAACCACAAAAGTGCAGGGGTAGCGACCAAACATGGCAAGAAACCACCCATTTTTCCCATGTTTTGTTGTCAGGCATGCGAGGACTTGCTGGATCAGTTTCTTTTTTAAAGAAACTTCCAATAACAAACAAAAAACAGCATAGGACATTATCAACAAAAACAGAAAAAATAAAAACACGTATGTAACTTCTATCTTAACGGCTGATTATTTCTCAGACTACTTTGTTGATGCTATAAATAACTTAATGACTAACTTTGATAATGTTAACAATACAAAGTTTTCAGATTTTCTAAAGAATGCACCTGGTGCAAATATATCTTTTTTTCTATTTCCAGTGTGTGATCTGGAAATTTTAACTATTATATCACAATTAAAAAATAGTAAATCTAAGGATATATATAATCTTAATAGTGAAATTTTAAAATTAGCTGGTGATGTTCTTGCAAAGCCTATTGCACATTTAATAAATATATGTATTGAAAGGGGAATTTATCCTGATATATTCAAAAAATCACAAGTTACACCTGTATACAAAAAAGGTGACTTTAATAATACAGACAGTTATAGACCTATCTCTATTATACCTATTATCGCAAAAATATTTGAGATCGTTCTTAAAAATAGACTGCTAGAATACTTCGAAAAAAACAATTTACTAACTGATGCCCAATTCGGCTATAGACAGAAGAGATCCACTATTGACGCAATCTGTGAAATATACGGAAATATTATAGAAGCTTTTGAGAAATGTGAACTGTGCACTGCAAAATTTTAAGACATATCTAAAGCATTTGATACAGTTAACCATGGTGTTCTAATACAAAAATTGGAATATTATGGGATTAGAGGAAAAGCCTTAAATCTATTTGTCTCTTATCTTGCGGATCGTCAACAGTGTGTTAAATTTAATGATAAAGTATCAAAACTTTCTAGTGTTGATTACGGAGTGCCACAGGGGTCAGTTCTGGGTCCTGTGCTGTTTATAATTTACATTAATGATATATCATTCAATTGTGCTACTGAAGTGTCTCCAATAATGTATGCTGATGACATGACATTTTTGCTAAGCAACGAGCTGTTTTCCAACCTGTGCACTAAGGAAGAAGAAGCTGATAATTTAATAAAAAACTGGACAAGGAGTAATTATCTTATCATAAATAATGGCAAAACAAAAACTCTAAATTTTGCAGTGAAAAAAAAGGGAAATAAATAACGAACCTATTAAACTCCTCGGTGTGCATTTGGATTATTCTTTGAACTTTCAATTCCAAATTCAGAGTTTATCAAAAAGGTTGTCGACTTGTATTTATATAATAAGACAACTCAGCAACAAAATCACAGCAGATTCCTTAAGAATAGCCTGTTTTTCCATTTTTCACAGCATAATGACGTATGGAGTGATAGTATGGGGGTCATCTTGTCATTCGAACAAAATCTTTAAATTACAAAAAAGAGTTATAGGAATAATGACTCAAGCTAAATATGATGACCACTTTTTTAAAAGTCTCCATATATTAACACTGCCGTCATGTTATATATATGAATGCTTGTGTCATGTTAAAAAATTAAATAGTAACAAAATCACCAAGCAGGAGGACATACATAACCATGACACTAGGACCAAAACAAATTTAAGATTGCCCAAATATAGACTAAGTAAATCTCAGAATTCCTACCTATATCTATCAATTAAATTTTTTAATGTGTTACCTAAAGATTTACAAAATCTTCATATTAGTGTAAACACGTTTAAGCTAAAAATAAAAAATATCCTTTTACAGAATGCCTTCTACTCATATGACGAATATTTTGAATATTTCGGCTCCTTGCCCAATTTATCGTCTGTCTAATTAGATTCATTATATTTAACGTTATATTTTAGCATTTTTGCATTAATTGTTTTTTCTGTCTTTTTGACAATGTTACATTTTACGTTTTTTCCTCTACTTGAGGTACTAGTTTTTATGACTACTACTTATTTTATATTGTGTTATCGTGACTCTGTTTTTTTATACATGTTTTTAAATTAAGTCGTTAGTTTTTTATCTCTGACATATGCAAACATTATATATATGTATAGTATGAATAAATTTCTATTCTATTCTATTCTATGTCCTGTAAAATTTCGCAGCCAGACATCCTAACGACCCCCGAAGGTTGAAACCACCCCCTCCCTGAATACCGAAACATGCAGAAAACATCCAAACGTGCCGAAAATTGTTTTCTATACGTTTTCCAGGGAGGGGAACACGATGCTGATATTATTTAGCCTCCCACCCCTAACCAACTACCTTTTTCCCATTTTTCTTTATCAAGCATACGAGAACTTAGAAAAAATATGTCCTGTAATATTTAGCAACCAGACATTCCAACGACCCCCGGGGTTTGAAACCACCCCCTCCTTCGATCTTGAAGTGTCCCTGAAAGAGAAGATTTTAAAGAAGGTATCCCCTAGAATACCCACCCGTTTTCTAGGTATTGGAAAACCCGCGATCCAACAAGTTCGCATGCCTGATAACGAAAAATGGGGAGAAGGGGCGGTTTTATGCATTTAGGGGGAGTTGGTTAGGAGTGGGATGCTAAATAATATCAGCATCATGTTCCTCGCCCTTGAAAACGTATAAAAAACAATTTTCATCACGTTCGGATATTTTTTGCATGTTTCGGTATTGGGGGAGGGGGGTCGTTAGGATGTCTGGTTGCAAAATCTTACAGAACATATTTAGTTTCCTCAAAAAAAAAACCGATCCAACAAATCCTCGCATGCCTGACAACGGAAAAGAGGAAAAGGGGTGGTTTTTGCGACTATCACCCTCGAAAACGGGGGAGAGGGTAAAAATGTTTGGTCGCTTGTACTTTTTTGCAACTTTGGTATGGACTATTAAGCCAAGTTTATTTAACAGAAAAATCTGATGAACATTGAAAGTCATTAATTTCTTTTTCTTTAATTGCAGGAGCAGTTCGAATTTCTCTACAGAGCGTCACTCATGTACATAAATAGTTTTCAGTTCTATGCCAATTTCGCATAAATCTAATAGTATATTTTTATGTACGTATAATACCTCAAAACATATTGTACAATACTTGTAACCACATACCATATTAAAATTCCTTGTTTTTATGTCTATTTATTCTCTTGATGTTCATGAGAAGCACAAAACATGATATTTACTAAAAGCTTCTATACAAGAAGGCGCGATTAGGTTTATAACACTAATTTCCATTTGTCGCAAAACATGTTAAAATCTGAATACCCTGAGGTTTTGAAAAAATTTAGATAAAACCTCGTTGAAATACACTGTTTTGCAAAAAATTGTCGTCTTAGAATTTTCGTCGTATCTCTTCAAAGAAGGGATATATTTTGTTTAGACATATTCCGCATTTTCGATATTTTCCTTTATAACTCTTGAAGTACGCTATGGATTTCAAATATCTTTAAACCATTTTGTAGCCTATAAAAATCGGCACAATTTTCGTAGAAACAATTTCTATGCACGACCAATATTAAGTGAGATATTCTCGTGGGCCCCGATAAAATGGAGAGCCTGTATATAGTTTTTAAATGCAATTAAAAAACAATTGCTTGCATAGGTCACGTGATATAACAACGAAGGTTGTTTTTTTAAATGGAAAACATATTCTTTTAGATCTTTTTCTCTGATTTCAAATATATAAAAAAAATTTAAAAAAACAGAAAATTAAAAAAAAATTATTAAAAATTCCGGTAGACCAATTCCATGGCTACCAAACAGCCCTGATTTAACACCTTTAGATGCATTTTTGTGGGGGTATTTAAAGGACAAAGTAAATTATAACCATAAAATAGTTATAAGATATTGTTCATCTCAGAATATTATTTTTATTCTTATAATATATCAAACTTTTAATTGTCTTCATCAATTAGGGTAATAGGTGCACAGTTCTGCATTCGCAGCTTTGGGAGCAACCTGTTTTGTCATTTGCAAAACGTTATTTTCAAAAAATTTTCAGCCGCTGGTTGTCGATTCATCGGGTTTGGAAAAATTTGGTAGTTTCCAACCCCAATCATTTGATATCGAATCCTACCCAACTGTATTTGCACCTGTAATTTAGGTGTTATGTATGGCAGATTCGCAGATTATGCTACCACGAGTGTCATTTGGATGAGTCATGCTCCCTACCCACTGCCCTGTCAAAAAAATCTCATCAATCCGTATTGAAAATTATCAAAAATTAATAAGTATCTATGAGAACCTATATGGTCAATAAGTTTCTATAAGAGTTAGGTAAAGTTGCTGTTGAAATTGTTATCAGTTTATATCCGCATTGACCAGCAAAATGAGTCAAGCCATATCCATTTGTTAATCCAAACATTTACTTATACCATATCAATGAGAATTTATGAGCACAGTATCTAATGTAATTCGTGCGGCTTTCCGTGATTAAAAGACAAGTGTTTCTTTAAGAAACGAGCTGCATTAGGTTAGAACAGTTTGGATTTGCAATTGAAGATTACAAATTATAATGTTTGAATAGGGATTTATGAGATCAGTTTCTATGAGTATTAATGTTTTTTTTTCAGTAATATATTAAATGTGTTTTCATTTGTTTGAATGGGTGAAAAGAAAGGTCAGTTTTCAACTGCAATTGCAAATACAAGTTTAATCGCTTCGAATGGGATTATATGCGATCAATTTCTAAAAGTATTTTTGCTGTTTTCCGAATATAGTTATGATGAGGTTTAATCAGTAACAAATTGTTAATTACTTGTTATGATATGGTCGGAAATTCCAAGTACACATTTAATATTCCTTCAAGAGGATTGATGAGAGCAGTTTCTACGAGTATCTATTTGTTGTTCCTATAGTAAATTATATAAGTCTTTATCAGTACAGATTCGGATTTAATTTAAATATGAAAATTATATCATAATAAAGCAACCAAATATTTTAAACAGTATCTATTTGTAAATCCAAACATTTACTTATACAATCTCAATGAGAATTTATGAGAACAGTATTTAATGTAAAACGTGCGGCTTTCCGTGGTTAAATGGCAAGAGTTTCTATAAGAAACGAGCTGCATTAGGTTAGAACAGTTTTCATTTGCAATTGAAGATTCAAAATTATAATGTTTGAATAGGGATTTATGAGATCAGTTTCTATGAGTATTAATGTTTTTTTTTCAGTAATATAATAAATGTGTTTTCATTTGTTTGAATAGGTAAAAAGAAAGGTCAGTTTTCAACTGCAATTACAAATACAAGTTTAATCACTTCGAATGGGGTTAGATGCGATCAATTTCTCAAAGTATTTAAGCTGTTTTCCGGATATAATTGTGAAGAGGTTTAATCAGTAACAAATTGTTCACTACATGTTATGATATGGTCGGAAATTCCAAGTACACATTTGGTATTCCTTCAAGAGGATTGATGAGAGCAGTTTCTACGAGTATCTATTTGTTGTTCCTCTAGTAAATTATAAAAATCTTTATCAGTAAAGATTCGGATCTAATTTAAATATGAAAATTATATCAGAATAAAGCAACCAAATATTTTAAACAGTATCTATTTGTAAATCCAGACATTTACTTATACTGTCTCAAGGAGAATTTATGAGAACAGTATCTAATGTAAAACGTGCGGCTTTTCGTGGTTAAATGGCAAGTGTTTCTGTAAGAAACGAGCTGCATTAGGTTAGAACAGTTTTGATTTGCAATTGAAGATTACAAATTATAATGTTTGAATAGGGATTTATGAGATCAGTTTCTATGAGTATTAATGTTTTTTTTCAGTAATATATTAAATGTGTTTTCATTTGTTTGAATGGGTAAAAAGAAAGGTCAGTTTTCAACTGCAATTACAAATACAAGTTTAATCGCTTCGAATGGGATTATATGTGATCAATTTCTAAAAGTATTTATCTCTTTTCCGAATATAGTTATGATGAGGTTTAATCAGTAACAAATTGTTAACTAGTTGTTATGATATGGTCGGAAATGCAAAGTACACATTTAGTATTCCTTCAAGAGGATTGATGAGAGCAGTTTCTACGAGTATCTATTTGTTGTTCCTATAGTAAATTATATAAGTCTTTATCAGTACAGATTCGGATCTAATTTAAATATGAAAATTATATCAGAATAAAGCAACCAAATATTTTAAACAGTATCTATTTGTAAATCCAAACATTTACTTATACTATCTCAATGAGAATTTATAATAACAGTATCTAATGTAAAACGTGCGGCTTTCCGTGGTTAAATGGCAAGAGTTTCTATAAGAAACGAGCTGCATTAGGTTAGAACAGTTTTGATTTGCAATTGAAGATTCAAAATTATAATGTTTGAATAAGGATTTATGAGATCAGTTTCTATGAGTATTAATGTTTTTTTTTCAGTAATATATTAAATGTGTTTTCATTTGTTTGAATGGGTAAAAAGAAAGGTCAGTTTTCAACTGCAATTACAAATACAAGTTTAATCACTTCGAATGGGGTTATATGCGATCAATTTCTAAAAGTATTTATGCTGTTTTCCGGATATAATTGTGAAGAGGTTTAATCAGTAACAAATTGTTCACTACATGTTATGATATGGTCGGAAATTCCAAGTACACATTTGGTATTCCTTCAAGAGGATTGATAAGAGCAGTTTCTACGAGTATCTATTTGTTGTTCCTCTAGTAAATTATATAAGTCTTTATCAGTAAAGATTCGGATCTAATTTAAATATGAAAATTTGTATCAGAATAAAGCAACCAAATATTTTAAACAGTATCTATTTGTAAATCCAGACATTTACTTATACTATCTCAATGAGAATTTATGAGAACAGTATCTAATGTAAAACGTGCGGCTTTTCGTGGTTAAATGGCAAGTGTTTCTATAAGAAAAAGAGCTGCATTAGGTTAGAACAGTTTTGATTTGCAATTGAAGATTACAAATTATAATGTTTAAATAGGGATTTATGAGATCAGTTTCTATGAGTATTAATATTTTTTTTCAGTAATATATTAAATGTGTTTTCATTTGTTTGAATGGGTAAAAAGGAAGGTCAGTTTTGAACTGCAATTACAAATATAAGTTTAATCACTTCGAATGGGGTTATATGCAATCAATTTCTAACAGTATTTATGCTGTTTTCCGAATATAATTGTGATGAGGTTTGATCCGTAACAAATTGTTCACTACATGTTACGATATGGTCGGAAATTCCAGGTACATATTTAGTATTCCTTCGAGAGGATTAATGAGAGTATTTATTTGTTGTTCCTACAGTAAATTATGTAAGTCTTTATCAGTATGCATTCGGATCTAATTTAAATACAAAAATCATATCAGAATGAAACCCCAAATATTTTAAACAGTGTCCACCTGTAAATCCAAGATAATATTATAATGAGAATCCATCACAACAGTATCTAATGTAACGTGTGCGGTTTTCCGTGGCTAAATTTTAAAATTATTTGCAATAAATAAGCTTTAACGGATTCGAACAGTTTTGCATTTCCAGATGAATAGTTCTAATTGTTAGGGATCTATGAGGTCAGTGTAATGTTTTTTTTTTTCAATAAAATGTGTTTTTATTGGAAAATAAACATTACACAAAGACACTGATCTCATAGATCCCTATTTAACAATTAAAACTATTCATCTGGAATTGTAAATTAAAACTGTTCAAATCCGTTAAAGCTATTTATTAAAAATACTTTTAAAATTTAGCCACGGAAAGCCGCACGCGTTACATTAGATACTGTTCTGATTGGTTCTCATTAAAATATATCTTTAAATGTTTGGATTTACAAGTGGATACTGTTTAAAATATTTGGTTGTGTCATTCTGATATAATTTTTGTATTTAAAGTAGATCCGAATGCATACTGATAAAGACAAATTTTCTATTGGAACGACAAATACATACTCATAGAAACTGCTATCATCAATCCTTTCGAAGGAATACTAAATATGTACCTGGAATTTCCGACCATATCGTAACATGTGGTGAACAATTTGTTACTGATCAAACCTCATCACAATTATATTCGGAAAACAGCATAAATACTGTTAGAAACTGATCAAATCCAAATATAACCCCATTCGAAGTGATTAAACTTGTATTTGTAATTGCAGTTGAAAACTGACCTTTCTTTTTACCCATTCAAACAAATGAAAACACATTTAATATACTTATTACTGAAAAAAAAAAACATTAATACTCATAGAAACTGATCTCATAAATCCCTATTCAAACATTATAATTTGTAATCTTCAATTGCAAATCAAAACTGTTCTAACCTAATGCAGCTCGTTTCTTATAGAAACTCTTGCCATTTAACCACGGAAAGCCGCACGTTTTACATTAGATACTGTTCTCATAAATTCTCATTGAGATAGTATAAGTAAATGTCTGGATTTACATATAGATACTATTTAAAATATTTAGTTGCTTTATTCTGATATAATTTTCATATTTAAATTAGATCCGAATGCATACTGATTAAGACTTATATAATTTACTATTGGTACAACAAATACATACTCGTAGAAGCTGCTATCATCAATCCTTTCGAAGTAATACTAAATATGTACCTGGAATTTCCGACCATATCGTAACATGTAGTGAACAATTTGTTACTGATCAAACCTCATCACAATTATATTCGGAAAACAGTATAAATACTGTTAGAAATTGATCGCATATAACCCCATTCGAAGTGATTAAATTTGTATTTGTAATTTCAGTGGAAAACTGACCTTTCTTTTTACCCATTCAAACAAATGAAAACACATTTAATATATTACTGAAAAAAAAACATTAATACTCATAGAAACTGATCTCATAAATCCCTATTCAAACATTATAATTTGTAATCTTCAATTGCAAATCAAAACTGTTCTAACCTAATGCAGCTCGTTTCTTATAGAAACACTTGCCATTTAACCACGGAAAGCCGTACGTTTTACATTAGATACTGTTCTCATAAATTCTCATTGAGATAGTATAAGTAAATGTAAAGACTTATATAATTTACTAGAGGAACAACAAATAGATACTCGTAGAAACTGCTCTCATCAATCCTTTTGAAGGAATACTAAATGTGTACTTGGAATTTCCGACCATATCATAACAAGTAGTGAACAATTTGTTACTGATTAAACCTCATCACAATTATATTCGGAAAACAGCATAAATTCTTTTAGAAATTAATCGCATATAACCCCATTCAAAGTGATTAAACTTGTATTTGTAATTGCAGTTGAAAACTGATCTTTCTTTTTACCCATTCAAACAAATGAAAACACATTTAATATATTACTGAAAAAAAAACATTAATACTCATAGAAACTGATCTCATAAATCCCTATTCAAACATTATAATTAGTAATCTTCAATTGCAAGTCAACCTAATGCAGCTCGTTTCTTATAGAAACACTTGCCATTTAACCACGGAAAGCCGCACGTTTTACCTTAGATACTGTTCTCATAAATTCTCATTGATGTGGTATATGTAAATGTTTGCTGCTCCATTCTGGTAGAAACTGATAGAAATTTCAGCAGCAACTTTACTCCAGGCTCCAGTAGAGGGAGCTGTATACGTGTAGCTAATTCATATCTAATCTAATGTGACCTAAGGAACTGAAGTGTATTTGTTAAATTAAAAACAAAGCAGTCTCTTTCACTGCTAACTCATTCATTGCTTCTAGGCTAGAACGAGAACACCCGAGGAAATAAGGACTTTGCAGAATTTTGTGTTTACCACAATATTAGTATTTCTATTTGAAATATGCAATTTAAACTGTACATTTGTCGGCATGCATATCCAAATTAATACTAATAAAAAAGCAAAATGGAAGTTTACAATAAAAATACATCTGTAAAATATACAATTGAAACTGTACATTTGTTGACATGTATATCCACATTAATACTAATAAAAAACAATGTTGAAATTTACAATAAAAACATGTTGATAAATGGTGTGTTACATACAATAGATACTGGAGAAAGGACGGACTGGAACTCTTATGATATTACTTATAGAAAAGTTTAGAATCTCTTTAAAGTTGTATCTGTAATTCCATATGCTTACAGATATAAGGGCAAGGGTGCATTTGCAGACACTAAACTGTAGATTTGTTGATGTATATTTCATATAAGTACTCATGAAAGGGCAACATGATAATTCCAAATAGCTCATTCGGAATTACTGTTTCATAACCGATTTAAAACTTAATAAAACAGGTAAAATCCTGTCTGTATAATACTAATATAACTTATAGGAACGATAAAACCGCATCACTTTTTTTTTATAAGTTTCTATGTGGAATTTTTGGCAGGGTGTTGAAACCCCACTTATTAAGTTTTACTTCCACATCCAGTGGAAGTATAGTAACGACAAAAAAATATTTGGAAATTTCTATTGCTCAAATAGACTTTAGAATGTCACGAAACGTCGAGATTTTAAGTTTGAGCGAAAAAAAATTTCTGTCTGTCGGTCTGTAACTTTTTTTGTGCGCACGTTTACTCTGGAACCGTTTAAGATATTGACTTGAAATTTGGTACACGTATGTACTTTAACGGGATCAGGAACTAGATCATATTTTCATCTTACTCCGCCGAAGAGTTGGGGGGTAAATTGGGATCTATGTCTAATTAAATAGGTAAATCAAACAGGTAAGAGTCCATAAAATTGGTATTTAGTATACAGGGTGTGCCACTTAAAACTCCCCAGACTTGTTTATTTTTGAAGCGATGACCATGTTGGCACATCAAGTTGTAGACATTTTTAAAGCCTTTAAACATGCATACAGAGTGATTTAAAAAAAAATTCAAAAATTGTTAAGGAAACTTAATTTCTTTGAAAATTTTTTTACCTCACCCGCTCACCCGGTACATGAACTGTGTTAATGTTTTCTTGTAAAGGTTTTAATTAGCTTCAATTTATGTTATTAAAATAAAAAATTTTAAAATATAAAAATTTTGCAATTTCCTATTTGGTATATTTTAATATAAGTTTGTTTTTAAAAATATTTATTTTTTTGTTTCTTGTTACAGTTTTGTTACGTTGAATATTGTTTATGATATGTCTTTTACAAATAAAGCATAAAATTATTATTTACATTCTCTCTAAAGTTATTTAAAAAAAAATCAGTTTGGAGTCGGAAAGAGTGTTTTTAATTTCTTTCTCTGAAACCAAAAAGAATTTTGAATATGACGTAATAACATAAATTGAAGCTAATTAAAGCCTTAAAAGAAAACATTAACGCAGTTCATGTACAGGGTGAGGTAAAAAAATATTCAAGGAAATTAAGATTTCTTTCTTAACAATTTCTTCAAGAGACAAATTTTTAAGTCACTGTGTACACATATTTAAATGCCTTAAAAATATCTACAATTTGATGTATCCAACATGGTCTTCGCTTAAAAAATAAGAAAGTTGCAAGCCTGGGGAATTTTAAGTGTCGCACTCTGTATACAAGAGAAGCTAAGGATTCAAAAAAAATTTTTGGCATTAGCCATCCCCATTACCACCCCCACACCATTATTAAAGGTGATAAAAAAAAATGTGATTTAGTGTGTGTACAAAAACCAAAAACCTCAAAATATTTTTTTTACTTCATCCATCCTATGGTACTTTTGTTGACACTAAGAACTTTCTGGGGAGGCTATTCTATTGTTGAAGGAGCTTATATTTACGTTTTAAAAAGGAGCCAGAACTTGTAACGATGAGTTTAGAGTTCTGAAATGAAATATGCGAAAAAAATCCAATTTTCTTCAAAGATCCTAAACATTTTCTTTCTGGCTAGCCTTACTGACGGATGTCTCTTTCAGGGAATTTTTTTCTGTGTTCAAAACATTTAAATAAACATGCTCAGCATAAAAAAAGGTTGTAACGATCATGTTATATAACTCCGGTTTTTTTTACATATCCCATACAGCACACCAAATAACGATTACGATGTGTTCGCATTGTGACGATGTATCTAGATGCAGACACAAGGTTACACAAATTGTGTAACATTGTGTCTGCATCTAGATACATCGTCACAATGCGAACACATCGTAATCGTTATTTGGTGTGCTGTATGGGATTTGACCTTTCTGGCTGCGCCCCTGACGGCCCACACTTTCTGGCGATTTTATTTTATTCATTCTAAACATAAAATGTGTACACACAAAAAAAAAACCGCTGCCCAAGAAATCACTACTTCCACATCCAGATTTTCTATCCAAGTCACTCATCACAACGAAAAAATTTTGTATGTGGAAATAATTGCTTTATGGAACTTCAATAATATAATATTTGAAATCCTCTACCCCAAAAACCTATAAAACGATACCCCACATCAGTAGTGGGGTGGGGGTGGTGCTAGGGGGTTGTAGTGGGGGTGGATGAAGTAAAAAAATATTTTGAGGTTTCTGGTTCTTGTACACACACACAATTTTTTTTCATCCCCTTTAATAATGGGGTAGGGATGGTAACAGGGTGGCTAATGCCAAAAATTTTTGAGGTAAGTATCGACAGTTTCCAATAAGATAATATTTTCTTTTATATTCATCAGTACTCCCCCTTGCCTGCCGATTCTCACTATCACAATTTTATATCCCATTATAAATATTTCGTTAGCTCCTATATCTGATGTGGTGAGTCGAGTTGCACTTAGACAGATTACCAAAGGCGTAGTATATATTAAGTTAGAGATTTTGTCAATTTTTTAAGTTACGAGTTTCCGAGTTACTAACACGGCGTTCGCAAAGGAATCTATAAAAAATATTTTTATTAAGGTTAGTTCCCAAGTGAGACTTCACTTCCAGTATTTTTGTTATTAATCATATCTGATTGTGATTATTACTATTTATTGGACAAATAGGAACCGCTGTGGTGTTACTGACTACTATGATTTTTTTGATGTTCTTTGGGTAATCCTTACTGATTACTTTCAATGTAGTCCATAATTTTAAGTTTTTCGGTATATTTTATATAGATGCCTTTTCCGAATTTAATAAGAAAATTATTAATAAGCGCATTTATATTAACAAAATGTGCAGTTTTTTGTACGTTATTTAAATATATTTGGCAATTAAGTTTTTGATTCAATTCGTTAATAAACTTATTTAAGACTGGCTTATTTTTCCACAATGGTACTGACAAAATTTGATATTAGCACTTACCTGAATAAGTTTGTCCATTGCACTTTTTAGGGACTACTACCATTTAAACAATTTATTAATCCCCCATAATAATCACATAATCGCCATTTGAAAAGTTCTCCGTAAGAGTACTTTTATTTTCTACAATTTCATCCAATCTAGCATTATGTTTGACAATTGAAGTAATGATCACTCGTTTCTTTAAGACATTTCTTTTCTGGACATGTTTTCGAGCAATAAATTTTGTGCTCGCCCGACGCCCAGTAATACGATATTTCTTCATTTAGTAACACAACTAGGAAGCAAGGGCGGATCCAGAAAGGTTACTGGGGGGGGGGGCACTGCGGCCAGAGGCGGTCTGGGTGTCTAGGGCTTAGTCGGCATTTTACAATAAATATTCAAACTCATTGTGTCAGCGATTTGAATATTTTTGCTTCGCATGTATCTAAACGTCGTCCCAATTTTTTTGATGAGCGGGGGGGAGAAATCCGAAAAAAAATTTTTTTTCAACTTTTTTTTTTTCGTCCCAAATTTTTTTTATTAAGCCTACGTACAGAGAAATCTAAAAAAAAATTTTCCCGTACCAAATTTTTTTTTATTAACATGACCCCTCGTTAGACGCGACCCTAAGGCCCAGTCGGCATTTACCAACTAGCCAACCTGGCCAAACCACCACTGACTGCGGCCGTCTACCACCGAACAATCAATAATTATATAGACATTTTCATTATTCAATAATAAATAATATTACATCCTATTCTTCTCGGGGAGGGGCAATTGCCCCTAGTGCCCCCCCCTGGATCCGCCCTTGCTAGGAAGAAATTTTCCAAAACATGCTTATGCAGCAATAGTTGTTAAATTTCACTATTTGCAAAATTTAAATTTTTAGTCCAATTAAATAAGTCAACAAATCAAAATTTTGAGGTAAATACTTGAATTTTTGATATAAGTTACTTTGATGTATTAGAACACGATTAATGAAAGAATGTTTTTTCTGAACCCTCGGGAAGGGGTAAAAAAAAATAAAATAAAGTGTTTTTTTCAAAATTACTCAAAATGTATAAAAGCTAGTAAAAAAAGTTTCAAACAAAAATTGTAAAGCATGAAATTTTATATAAAAATGATCTCTAGAGTTTTTTTGGTATTACTAAAATTAACGGAGTTAGGCTGGTTAGAAATTAAGGGATGATATGTACAACTTTAAAAAATCATAGCGTGCTGAAAAGTTAATGAATTAAAATTTTTTTTTCTGTTTACTCAGAAAAATATAAACATTCGTTTCAGAGAAATGGATTTTTTTTTAAATTGTTAATAAAAAAGTTATATAAGTTTTAATTTTTTTATTTTCAATTAAAACCACTTTGAACGGTGAAACGATTTTTTTTTACACCATTCTGTTCATCATTCAATATATTGAACATTTGCTTTTGAATTTCTTTTTTACCCATCATTTTCGAGCAGGTATGAATTTATTTTACCTGTTTAATTTTTTTCCAAACGTAAGACACTGCTCGTGTGACGTCACAATAACTGAAAAGAAATGAAGAATGCGTACGACAAAGATAAAATGGTTTCGTAGCTGCTGCGTTGCCTACAAGACGCGTATACGTCACATCTACTGCCGTCATAAGTCATAAGGAGAATAGCCCATCTGTAAATTGTCAGTTGGCGAGGAAAGTAACAAAGGCGTTTGTTTTTTTCCCAACTAGTAAATATTAATTAAGAAAATCATGTAGCTGCTTTTTATCCACTTATGTTTTTATACTTTATAAGTTTTTAATAATATTTTTAACTGCAGAACTCTTGGGTGCTCATATATCATTAGAATCTCATTTATGACAAATATCTAGATGCGGCTTTTCACCTTATGACGGCAGTAAGGGCACAGTAGAGAAAAGACCAGTAGTTTCACTCGCAGCGGTCCCTTTGATATTTGTTGTACTCGATTTTATTTTTTTTAATCCACTGCGCATCTAGTGTTTGTATCCCACGCGCATTTCGTCAACAGTGGCAACTGTTCAGAAACATAAACGTAAACAAAAATAAACATCCGCCCCACAGGGTTGGCTAACCCGAACTGGAACTGATACTTTGGAACAGGTCCGGTGGGTTGGACTAGTGGAACTGATCTCAACTAATAAATACGACAGGTACGAATATTAGTCCGAGTATTCCGAGTCCGGCTGAACTTTTTAGAGACCCGGTGCGGCGCGCGCACTTTATAGACGGATGGACTGGTTGAACTAAACGAGTACGACTAGTACAGTGCAAGATTACGAGTCCCTTTGCACCAGTTCAGCCCACTGGGTCCAGTTTGTCTGCCGGTCTGCTCAGCCGTTCACCGAGCGAATTGGTTAGCATGGACTAGGAACTGAAACTGATCTTTGGACTAGGTTCTTCTCTGGACTGGATTAGGTCCGAACTGATCCATAAAAATATTCGGATCAGCCATCCCTACGTCATGTACCTAACATAACCTTAAATTTTAAGTTTTTCAAGTTTATTCTCATTTTTAATGTTTGTGTACGCATTTTCAGCTTGGAGCCGGTACTGGCTCCAAGCAAATATTTAAAAATTCGCGTAAATAATTTTTCAATATTCTTGATTAATAGAAATAGACTGCTAATTACAGGTTAGATTTCCAACCTACAAAAAGAGGCATATTTTATTAGTACAAAGTGTTTAGAACTTCATAAACATTACACTGAACTAGATTTTAGTTGAAAATGCGGGAACCAGGCAGAAATTTTAATAATAGCTGCGTAATACTCTTAAATCTTAAGAAACACATGAGGTTAGCTGTGACGTCACGTGCAGATGCCCTATAGATGTGACGCATGCGCGTCTTTTAGGCAACGCAGCAGCTACGAAACAATTTTATCTTCTTTATTTCTTTTCAGTTATCGTGACGTTACAAGAGCAGTGTCTTACGTTTGGAAAAAAACTAAGCAAGTAAATAAATTCATAACTTCTTGAAAATGAAGGGTAAAAAAAAAATTTCAAAAGCAAGTGTTCAATATATTAAATAATGAACAGAATGGTATAAAAAAAAATCGTTTCACCGTCCAAAGTGGTTTTAATTGAAAATAAAAAAATTAAAATTTTTATAACTTTTTTATTAACAATTTAAAAAAAAATCCATTTCTCTGAAACGAATGTTTATATTTTTCTGAGTAAATAGAAAACATTTTTTTTTAAATTCATTAACTTTTCTGCACGCTATGATTTTTTAAAGTTGTACATATCAGCCTTAATTTATAACCAGCCTAATTCCGTTAATTTTAGTAATACCAAAAAAAGTCTAGAGATCATTTTGAAAAAACACTTTATTTTATTTTTTTTCGGCCCTTCCCGGGGGTTCAGAAAAAAATTTCTTTCATTAATCGTGTTCTAATACATCAAAGTAAGTTATATCAAAAATTCAAGTATTTACCTAAAAATTTTGATTTGCCGACTTATTTAATTGGACTATTTTGTATCCATTTGAATTTCAATTTGAAGATGTTAGAATATTAATGTCCCTTACAGCACAATCAATAATTGATAATTATACTATATTATGTATAGTACTATATTACGTCATCGTCAATATTTATTTAATAACACACAACACTCGGACTATGATGTCAAAAAGATTTCGCCTAGTCGATTTAGCACACCGTGGAGTCGTAAACGCAAATTTGCATATTTAAGCTGTCTAGTAGAGGTGGGTAGTACTCGTATGATTCGTATCATTAGTACGAATCCTTGCAGTGGTACGAATGGTACGAATCCCTCAAAAATAAAAGATTCGTACATTTCGTATCGCCGATACGATTGATACATTTCGTATCACCGATACGATTGGTACGAATATGGAATTTCGGTACCGGTATTGCGATGCGATACTGGGCCAAGGGCCAGCTGTATAAGGTTAAACTTCAAACAGTGGATGAGGACCGCGCGTTTAAACTGGAGATTTCGGATTTTAAAATACGCATAATCTCATAATTGAAAAAATTCCCTGTTTTTATATGTAATATGATGGATATATTTGAAATATTTGATTATTACCATATGATTATTATCAATGTACCTACTGCAAGATCGATAGCCTTCATTTTATACCGATTACAAAATCTGTGATATATTACCCTTTTTTTTTACTTTTTTGTTATTGTACAAATGTACAAATATATATATAATATGGTTAAATAAACGCTATCTATCTATCTTTTTACTGATGTCTAATGACGACGACGAAATTATTAATGTAATAGAAGGCGCTCGAAGTCCTAAAAGTTTAAATTGTACGGTTAGGTAATATAACATTATAATACTCTGGCCTTAACTAACACCACATATAATATTCTATAATCTATACTGAACACTGTGGAGTGGAAGTGTGCGTACGAATGGTACGAATCAGTACATGATACTGTTTCGTATCATGGAATCAGTGGTACGAAACATACGAATAGTACGAATGGTACGAATCATTACATGATACTGTTTAGTATCATGGAATCAGTGATACGAAGTGGTACGAATCTCTCGATACGAATCTTTTCTTGATACGGATTCATTTGGTACGAATCCTTAAAAAGAGTCGAATCGCCCAACTCTACTGTCTAGATGTTAACGATAACGAACACTAGTGAAAAAAATTTTGTTTCGTTTATATTATATGGCCAGCTTTCGCTGGCCCTCAAAAAATTGTCAAAAGACTCATTTGAGTTGTTCCTCTCCACGGAAATCTTTAGTAAAAGGCGAAAGATTTATTCGGAATGAAGAGAAACCAGAGCAACCACGTAAAAACTTTTTGATAATCGAGTAACATGAAGTTAGCACGTAACCAGTGACTTATATTAGGCGCCATCTTCCGGTTAACCTGAAACGTTCTAAGCAACTAATTAAAATCAATAGAATAGTACAAGGACCAATGTCCATATTATTTTATTGTGGTTTTTCCTTACTATAAAACTAAATATAATTACATTTCATGTGTACATTTCATCTGAATTACACTCCCTCCGAATTTAAACGCCAATAGGATCTGTTACAGGCACTGACCACCTGCGTTTATTATTATTCTCCTTTCCTGGCAAGGTATAGTTTTAGACTAGTTCACAAGTTCAAACACATGTTAATTCTTGATAAAGCTTGTAAAATATGAGTGAGGGCCCATTGGATTCGGATTGGCGTCTAGAAAAATGTGCAAAAGTTTCAAACCCTCACATAAACAATTGCAAAAGCTGTAAACATATTAAGATTGAAAAAATAACGAGTTTCGTTTTTGCAAATAACTCGAAAACTATTAATATTTAAGAAATTTTAAAAAAAGGTTCTTAAAGAGGAATAAATTTCCAATAAAAAAGTCCCCGACTCCCGGAACTCTATCTCTATTATTAATATTAATTTAAAATTAAAAATAGGGACAGCGAACGCTAAGCCGTTACGATGCTCTGAAACCGGCCGTGATAAGTAAAAACATTTTTTTATATTATTAAATATTGATTTAAAATTTTTAAAAAATTATGGCATTATTTAAACACTTAAAGGAACAATATCCAGTTGGAAAAAAAATTTTTAGCCGATTTTTCATAAAATGAGCCTATTGTTGATTAACAAATTAGTTATTAGTTATTAATTGAAATTTTTTTTTTATTAATTTCAATTATTAATACTATTTTTATATTCAAAAATACTATAAGATTACATAAACTTTAAATTTTTAGTGCTATTTGTTTAAAAAAATTTTATAAACAAATAGATAAATTACGTATTTTTGAAAAAATATTTTTTGCCATTTTATTTATTATAAAATAGATTTAAAAAAAATCTTTAAATTTTTTTTCCTTTTTTCATTGTGTAAATAAATTATTAAGAAAAAAAATTATTCTTAAAATTTATTATTTGCAATGGACCCGTTTAGTGTGACGTCAGATTCTAGGCAACCAACAATACAAGTGTGTGTTGCTAAAGATTTTGAGCCTTATGTACGATACATTTAAGGGTTAAAAATATGGCTGTTGATCAGGGCCTCTAATTTTATTTGGTTAAAACACATATTAATTTAATTGAGTAAATTATATGTAGAACGAATCTAACGTATTTTAAGAATATGGCCTATGAATTGAATTGTCTTAGATATGCCATATAATTGAGTAATAACACAAAATTGTTAACAGCAATTTTTGTCATCCTTAATAGCAAGGTGCATAAGAGCGAAAATATTAACTGTAAATTTCGTTATCCCACTTGTATTGTTGGTTGCATAATATTTGACGTCACTACTAAACGGGTCCATTCTCCACAGGGTGGAAAAAAAATTTTTTTTGTTAATTTATTTGTTTATTTAAAATCGCCGAAAGTGTTCATATTTTTTTTAGCTAGAAAAAAAAATAACAAAAACAGTATACATAAACATGTCAAAAAAATTTTTTTAACATTTTTTATAGAATTTTAAATATCAAAAATATTTTTTGATATGTTTATGTATACATACAGTTGTTTTTGTTATTTTTCTTTCTATCAAAAAAAAAAAATAAAAACATTTTCGGCGATTGGTTAATAATAACAAATTGTTTATTAAATAAACAAATAAATGAACAACAAAATTTGTTTCCACCTTGTAGAGAATAGCAAATAATAAATTTTAAGAATAATTTTTTTTCTTAATAATTTGTTTAAATAGTGAAAAAGGAAAAATATTGATTTTAATAGTTAAAAATTTTCTTTAAGAAAAAAGAAATTAAAATTTTTTTTTTTTAAATCAATATTATATGACAAATAAATGGCAAAATTTTTTTTTTCCAAAATATGTAATTCTTCTCTTTGTTTATAAAGTTTGTTTAAATAAATAGCACTAAAAATTAGAGTTTATGTAATCTTATAGTATTTTTGGATACAAAAACAGCAATAATAATTAAAATTATTAAAAAAAATTTTTCAACCTCTTTCATTTTTTAGTTTTTTGTTGGCTTAAATAATTAATAATTGATAGACTATAAACAATTAAAAACATTGCAATGTCATAATCTCAAAGATTTCCGGTGAAATTCGAGATTTTTTATCCTTATTTTTTTATAGCTGAAACGGTGTTGCCAATGGTTAAGAACAAAATTATGCGTCCTTTCGGTCATAATTATACAATTTTATGCAACATTGTGCGATTCAATAAAAAAAATTGATGAGCGGGTGGAGAAATTTGAAAAAAAAAATTTATGCCCGTCTCTCAAAATTGATGGCAGGGGAAGAATTATACAAAAAAACCAACTTTTTGTTGCGAAATGGTTCAAATAAGAGCTATAGACTGGTTTACAAGTTCAAACCCGTGTAAATGCTTGATAAAGCTCGTAAAAATATGGGTGAGAGAGCGTTCATGGATTCGGAATGACAATGACGTCTAGAAAAATGTGCAAAAGTTTCAATCAAACCCGCACATAAACAATTTTTCTTTAAAACTTCTTAAATGAGTTTTCGAGTTACTTGCAAAAAACAACTCGTTATTTTTTCAATCTTCATTTGTTTATATAACTTTTGCAATTGATTATGAGCGGGTTTGAAACTTTTGCACATTTTTCCAGACGTCGCGTCATTCCGAATCCAATGAGCCTCACTCATATTTGGCCAAGGTCATTTTCGGAACTAAAAAAAAATCAATATTTTTTCCATTTAAATAAAAGTGGGTAAATCCCGGCGGTATTACTATATATTGTTTGTGCAATTTGTAATTTGAACTTTTTTGGCTTTGTATTCCAGCGCGAATTTTTATAATCAATCCACACACACACTATAAATAAACTTTGTTTAAATTAAATTAGGTGGGCCGATCCCGGCGGTACTGCAATACCGGGCCAACCCGCGACGGAGGTGGAGCAAGCCCCTAACCTCCGTCAATTTCCAAAAATCAGTTTAATATACTGGCCCCGCATGCGGGGCGTATCAGATATTAAGCTGATAAGAACAGATACTACACTTTGATCTTAGCCAGAGGCCGAGAAGCGATAACAAGAAACAGGAAATTTCTAGTATACGATATGGTTAAGTAGTTGTGAAGTTGCGAGTTACGAGCAAAATCCGTGCTGCCATCTACATGTAGTTTTTTTGAACGAAAAATTTCTTTCCCTTTATACACACATAATAATGTACACGTAACTTAAAAAAAATGAATGAATGAACTTGTGAGTAGTTAAGAAACATAAAATATATCAGTAAAAATTGTTTAAATAAAATGTACCTAATTAATATTTATACATACATATAGGCACGAATTATTTTATATATATATATTCATTGAAATTAATATTTAAAACTAGATAATACAGTATCTAGTTCTAAATATTAATTTTAATGAATGTATAAATATTATATATATTTTCTTTAAACTTAAATATTTGCCTTCACTTTAACAAAATACATCTTTAAGGTATTAGACAAAGAATTAGTAGATATACATATATCTATACATAGTCTATATATTTAAGGGAAGCTATATGGTACATGGGTTCATTATTACAATTATGTCAATAATACAATATTTAAGTATGATGAACGTGGGACCACAAAGGAGGTTGACCTAGTCAGAGACGAACCCACGGGGGGTTATGGGGGGGTACGCTCCCCCCCCCAATGTTGATTGAGTTGGGAAAATCATCAAAAATGTAAAAAAATCTTTATTGGGTATAATTGCAAAAAAACGAATAATGAGTTGATAAAAATTAAATGACACTGTCACTATGACCATTTTTTTATAAATAATTTTAATTGATATTATTTATGACTAGATGTGACTGATGTGAGAGCCACAGAATAGTCGACGGACAACGCACAACGCCGACGGGCCAACAAAATAAACTCGTCAACTCGCGGAAATTCGACGTTCGACCCAGTAGACGGCACGGCCAGAGCATACAATTCTCAGACTGTCTTACCTTAGAAATATTAGAATATTACTCCTTTTTGCCTTTATCAATACAATGCTTTGTCCTAGCTATAAAGTCGTTTGTTGTTGGTTTATACTGAGTATCACTAATATCAGTTACCAACCTCTCAACGAGAGATAATAATAATAACAAATTGTTATCGGTCAGAAATTGTTAAAATATTAAATTCTTAGAGGACACTGAATCAGAATCTGAGACTATTAAAGGGGTCTACAGACGATCCAGCTGCTGGGACCC
Organism: Rutpela maculata; assembly: GCA_936432065.2. Lineage (NCBI taxonomy): Eukaryota > Metazoa > Arthropoda > Insecta > Coleoptera > Cerambycidae > Rutpela > Rutpela maculata. The sequence continues at coordinate 218,529,708 of OW386287.2, forward strand.
GACATTGTTGGTACGCCTTGAAGATAATTGGAATTCCAGCGGACCAGTTCACTTTTACGAATGAGTTCAAAGCATGCCGACAAGGCTGGCTCCCTGCCGCTGGATCGTGTGTAGACCCTTTAATGCTACCTATTGCGTATCACAATGTTAAGTGGGAAGTGGCCGGTAGCCGTACTAGTGCGGACGTTCACGAGCTTGCACCCCGACTTGCGCGTAATCGTATTGTATAGTGTATTACACAAATATTTCATCGATACAAAAAAGCTCGCAAAAAAGCATAAAGGATGCCGACCGCTTCTAGTTAGTGTACCGCCCGCCGGTCCAATTTGACAACGCTAGTCCACGTTGACCACCAACCTATCATAATTCCGGTAGAGAAAATTTAAACCAATTATATTCAGTGGGAGTGGCCTACATTTTTGTTCGGAAATATGTGACCATTTTTTTTTGTGATGATAATATAGAAGCCGAACACTTTTATGGCCTTTTATGTAAATAGACTGAAATTGATACAGGTCGGTACCCTTTACGTTTTTTTGCGAACTTTTTTATATCGCTGGATTAAGGGGTCTACACACGATCCAGCGGCAGGGACCCAGCCATGTCGGCATGCTTTGAACTCATTCGTAAAAGTGAACTGGTCCGCTAGAATTCCAATTATCTTCAAAGCGTACCGACAATGTCGGGTCCCTGCCGCTGGATCGTTGGTACAAACTATATCTTGTTTTTCTCCACGGTCATTAAACTATAACGGTTACCTCATCCAGTAGCTTTTAGACGAAGGAGAGCGCGGGGTCAACTTAGGTCTAGCGCCTACATCGTGTAGTTTAGTTAAACTTCTTTTGCATAATATTTGTATCGCTAGGCTACTTATAGATTAAGTCTGAAAGAAAAAAAAACATAAGGAAATATAAGTTGTAAAAAAAATGGGCAGTTAGCAAATTAGTTGTGGCGTTTCCCCCCCAAAAAAAATAGCTGGGTTCGTCTTTGGACCTAGTATATGTGTGAGCGCTCTGGTTCGCGTTCCCTCCGGGAACTTCCCGGAGCGCTTGCACATATACTAGGCCGTTAGCGGTGGTCCCAAGTTCATCATACTGACGGACATTAATACAAAAAAATACCTTTCTTTAGATACTTGTCTATAAGTATGTTGTTTTAAAATTGTTAAACCCGGTGATCTCCGTTTGTAAATGAATTAGAACCAACAATACAATATTAAGCATTAAATAATAAAATAGGTATATTGAGGGTCTACACACGATCCAGCGGCAGGGACCCGACATTGTCGGTACGCTTTGAAGATAATTGGAATTCCAGCGGACCAGTTCACTTTTACGAATGAGTCAAAGCATACCGACACGGCTGAGTCCCTGCCGCTGTTCCTTTTTTATATAATAATGGTGTAGTTGTCTTCAGGTCTACTAAGCACTCAAAGAACGTCGACGCCTTTGACCATCAAACACGCCGCACCCCACCTCCAAAGGCGCCGACATTTTTACTAGCGTCCAGCGCGCATGGAACAAATGTTTTAGATAAACAAACATTAGTAGATGGTTAATTATCTTTTTATTGATTGAATTAGGAATAATGTATTTTTTTATTAGTGTGCAGAATTTATATTGTTAAAGAACTTATGTTTCATATTATATTTATAGTTTTTTTTTTCTGTGATTATCATCGATGTAAAATAAATTTTCTTAACACATATTTATTAATTAGGGTATAGTATGCACATAAAAGCTTAGGTACAGCAATAAAACAATTATTGTTTAATTAACGTTTTGTATATTTAATCAAAAGAGCCGCTGCCCCTGCCACATTGTTTCTCATTACTAAATACACGTTAATTTGTCACTCATTTTTAATATGTAGTTGCGTTGTGATGTGAGATGGACTGGTCGTTTGTTTATTTTCTGGAAAAACTTTTGTTAAAAATAAATTCACTCCTTTGTCATCATATAAGAAGTTATTTTACTTTATCAAGAATTATATTGACTCAAGAATAACCATTAAATGTGTATTTCTATGAAAACTCTTTTAGGCTATAGCTAGGTATTTAATAACCTTAATATTGCTTTATAAATAAAATATATACCTACAAGCTCTTAAAATCGTTTCTTGTTTTTATGTGTGTTGAGTAAACTTTTGTTTGAAAAACAGTAAAATCATCCTTTGTCATCGTATACTACTTTAATTTATCAAGAAATTATAACAACCTATTAAATAACCACCAAACAATATGATAATGATTTTTAGCAAATATTTTTATGAATAATTTTTTAACCTATGGGCTATATACTTACACCAGCAAGTAGGAGTATTTAACAACTATAATTATTATTGGTTTATAATTAAAATTATAAAATAGCTATCAACCTAACCTAATTTTGGGAAATTGTGAGGTATACACGTGAGTTTTAGAAAACAACTGTTTGGTGTGCTGGCGGCAAGTCTGAAGTGGCTCCACAATCTACTCTCGGTAAGTAACTTACGAACTTTTGCTTAAATTAAATTCCACGGGTTGCAAAACCCAAATCCCTTCCAAGTTCGCACCCACTAGCCCTGGATTCACACACCTAGCGTCACGTGTGCTTACCCGGCTCTTCCTAACTTTTAGGAGCTTCTGGACGTATCCAACCCGCTCCTAAGGGGCTTTTGGAGATCTTACCGCGTCTCCAGACGTATTTCTTCAAGACTTCATTTATTTGACGACATTGAGCGCTAGTGCCCTCATAGTCCCCTACGACTATAAGGACTGGCTTTTTTGGTCCCGTAAGCACGAACTCTTAGCGGAAGAAACATTGGATAGGCAACCAGTGGGGTCCAATCACTAATGGACGCCTGATAATGTTGCGTTCAATACACTAGTCAAAGTTCGTTAAATGCATATCGGCGTAGTGCGACGATTCGCCATCTGTTAACTCCAAGTAAAAACTTTAGTTGGGCAAAAGATACAGCACCAAATTCATGTGTGGTTACCGTCACATGGCTTCTCTTGGGTGCGATCATTTTACGAAAGTTATGTTGATCCGAGTATACGCACTCTAAGTTTACTTATCGATTACTGAGACGCTGCAGTGGTTAGGCAACCAGTAACAATGAGTATTCGAGGGCAGACTAAGTCCCATATTATATAATATCAAATACATATTCGTTCGTATATATGCATTGAATATATGCGATATGCTCTAACTTTAAATATCACTGCAATGAATGAGTGAGAATAATTATTACGATCTAAATGTACAAAATAAAACTATAACTAGGTTATATAGTAGGGTGGCCCATCTTTTTCGAAATCGAAATTTTTTATTTCTCACCCCTGCAAATGGTTCCATTTGAAGAAAAAACAGTCCCCTCAAAATATTATTGAGGCAAATTGAAGGCAAGGGGTGCCGCAGAATGCATTATTATGCAATAATAAAAGTAAATAGAATTATTTACATTCTTTGGTTGATGCATTGTTTTTTTTTTTAATCAGCAACATTTATCTTTAGAATGACTAATCAAGTCATACAAATATCAAAGACATTATCTGTTGTGACTATGACATGTGTCATTCTACTGTAAATTCGTAGTCTAAGAAAACTAGACTAGAAGTTTTTGAAATAAAACTCTCGTTTTATCTTTGTGTATTTTATTATGAAACGTTTTTTTCATACATAGTACCAAATATTATCCTAAATCTACAAGACATATAGTAATAAAAACAATATTTTTTGCACTAGGCCAAAGCATGCGACAGGGTTTCTTTTTTTACATTTGGAAACTGTGATTTATAATCATTTACAACTTGGAGTAAAAACTGTTTTTGGTATTCATTTTTTGTTAAAATGTCATTATAGTCAGTAATAAGTTTGATTCCTCTCTCAGCGGCATCATTTACAACTTTAATTTTGTTTACAATACTGAAACATCCGGTATAACTCATTTTCCCTCCATGTTGTTGGATCATTTTCCAAAAATTCCATAGACAAACCTAATTTTTGAAAAAACTGTTTAGTGTTCTCGCATATGAAGTCCTGAATTTCCTTGTTTTCAACGTCAGTAATGTTACTAATCATAAGTCGTTTAATACCCTCTTGATTTGGTGCTTTCCTATTCAAAGTTTTAACCATTTCTCTTTTAGTGGTAACTGAAATATCGTCATCAAAGAAAGATAAGCCAACATTTACTGAATTAAGGTACCACAAATGGTTCACTATTTTCCTACTTGCGGCTTGAGATAATTCGTTGTCAATATTTTGATAATTAATGAGTTCTTCATCTATTTTCATCAACTCCAATGCATATGCATGAGAAATGTCAAAAAGATCGTCCAATTTTTCAACGATTTACTCCCGCACCGCTTTTAGCCGATTTTTGTAAGTTCCTCCACTCTGCATAAAGTTTATCTAGTTGTTTAACACAATGAAAATCCTGACGTGTCGGAATGCGAGCTTTATCCCAAAAAACTGACACTTCTTTTATTGTTAATTTAGCACTTTCATGTACACTTAGCTTCACTTCACGAATGTTATAAAAGAGCACTTGTAATGCTTGTCTATTAGACGGCAATTTATTGCCAATGATTTGTAACGAATAGTGTCCAACTAAGTAAATGAAAGTATCCTTTCGTAAGGATCTAACATCAGCCATCATTAAATGTTTTTTCAAAAAGGAACGTATGCTAGAACTTATAATGTCACCACTGTAATACACAATTGCAAACTGACATAAAAACCTACCGTAGGTGCATTATATTTCCAAACTTCCAAAACAAATAATTTCTAGGAAATAATTACACCAATAAAACATTATGAGAAAAGAGGTAGATATTTGTATTTTAAGTAAAATTTAAGTGTATTACCGTAATAAAATCTTATCTACAAATTTCTACCTGAATGCGGCACGGGTTACCGTTCACCGAATTATCTGAAACTTTGACATAAATTATTCCTAGTATAATAGTATATTTTCGTGGGGTGAAACTTAAAAAATACGCAAAAAAAATTCACCCCCTATAGAGATGGGCCACCCTATTATATAGCTATATAACTAGGTCCAAGATCTTTTTTTTCCTTATGGGTTGCGGTGTCAGAAGCCTCACTGTACTGAAGCTTAAGCTTATTGCACCCGTCCAAGATCTTGTAGAGAGAAAAGTTAATAAAAACAATTATATATTATATAAAATGGGTTAAAAATAATTTGCAAAATCAAACATTGGATTATACAATAATTATTTGTGTATTAAAAGAGCAATCTGAATCTTCTACCGGAAAAATCCAGACGGCAGTATGAACGATTTAAAACGTGAAAAAAGCATCCGAAAATGTTTTACTGCCATATCTTGCGAAAAGATCGAAAGTAGTTAAGTCGTCCACGTTATGGTCAATATATTCGATGTTGCAGTCAACTCTTATCATCAAGGAAAACGTGGATATAAGGACATTTCCTAAAAAAACTTTCAGTTGGGCATCAAGCTAAGAAGTCTACGGTTTTAACTCATTAATCATTTTTTAACTGAGGCAGATGATAACATTTATTTATTAGTAAAGGCGTTGGTAAAGGTAATTTATTTTATTTCTTTACTGTTGATATAAAGAATAATTATTGTTTTAGATTGTTTTGATTACATTTTAAATTTATTTTAAATTTTGCTGTTGATATAAAGAATAATTATTGTTTTAGATTGTTTTGATTATGGGTATCTCGGGTGCTTATCGCCGGGAGGAGTTAACAAAATGACTCTTGATGATATCGATGACAAGGATTCTATTTTAATAATAAAAGTTCCCGATACAAAAACAAACGTACAGCGCGTGTTCACAGTTTCAAAACTAGAACATACCGAACTTTAAAGAAAATACGCAGCTCTTCGTCCAAGCTATGCATCGTCACGGCGATTTTTTCTGAAATATCTAAACAATAAATGTTTTAACCAGGTTGTTGAAATTAATTCAATTGGAAAAATGCCAACCCTAATTGCAAAATATCTCAGATTAGCAAATCCTGAATCATATACCGGTCACAGGAGGTGACATGACTACTTTAAACCGCCACGGAGGATGGCAAATCTTCAACCATGGCAGAAGGATATGTGGAGGACTCAATAAATAATAAAACTAATATTTCAAATAAAATTCTCGACTGCGAAATTTTAAATTTAAATCCAGTTTCAACTAGTTCAAAAGCGAATAATAATAATTTAACCTCTACCCTTCGAGCAGCAGACTCCTCAGATCCCTCAGGAATTAATATTATATCTTGTAGTGGTTGCTCAATTAACTTTAATATTGTAAACAATAATTGAAATAACTATTAAAAAAATCATACTGTACTGTTTTTAATAAAATAATTTCAAAAATTCTACTTTAAGTTGATTTATTTGATAAAACAATAAACATTTTTGAACTAGATATTTGTTTAATTCTTGTGTATACATTAAAAATTGAAAAAAATAGGCAATATGTACAAAATATTTTGCGCACGGTGCATGGTAACGCAAACAAAATAATGTCAATGAAAAAATGTCTCTAGACTAGTGATGGGACTATCCAGATGAAAATTGTAGAAATATCCGATTATTGAAATACTCGGAACATTTCGATTATTAGAAAATCATCCGAATACTATCATCCGGATGATTTTTACTGCTCACTGCTGCTGCTCAGTCAGCGACCCATGCCGAGATTGAGATTATTTACCACTTGTCAGTTTCCGAAATCGTTGCTCGTTCGATTCACAATAATAGATAGACAAGGGCAAACAACAAACAATATATCTTATATATGCATACATTGCATACATATCAATAAATATTAAAATGATTAAATTACTTTTTTTCTTACATGTGTTATCGATGACTAGGAGCATGTTTTTTTATTTGTCTCATTATTATTAGTTATAATCCTAAGTAATATTTTACTTTCATAAACATTTATCCTATAAATCAATCATTAAGAAATTAACATATTTATTTTTCAAAATATTTTATTTAGAACGCTTCTCGGTGAGAATAGAGAATTAGTGTTCGGAATCTTATAATCGGATGATATTCCAATTATGGAAATTGGAAACCATCCGAACACTGATTTTATTCCGATTCTAAAATGATCCGATTATGCACATTGCACATCGCTAAGAATTAGTATCCGGAATGAAAATAATCAGATGATATTCCGATTATTGAAATCATCCGAGCACTGATATTCCGATTCTTAGAATCATCCGATTATTCCCATCACTACTCTAGACACTGACGTTAATGCGCAAACATAGCCTTTATTTGACAGTTGTAGAAAAACGAATATAAACAATGTCGTCTCGTCATTAAGTACTGTTTATTCGTTCAACATTTGTTAAAAAAAAGGTTTCTTAAAGACAAGTCCTCACAAATCATTTTTTTGAATGTTCCCCAGAAACGACAATAATACTCAAAAATGATATTCCAACATTTCCAACTAAAAATTCTGTTTCAATTAAATTCCACGGTTGCAAAACCAACATTTCCTCGAAGTTCGAACTTACCAGCCCAGGACTGATACACCTAGCGCCACGTGCATCAACCCTTAGCAGTTTCGGGAAGCTTTTGGACGAATCCACCTCGCCTCCCAAGAGGGGTTGGAGAACTTAACGCGCCTCCAGGCGTTTGATGCTATCTGTTTATTAATGCTTTCACAATTCTCAGTATAACACTAGTGCCCCTACAGCCCCTTACGACTATAAGGAGTGAGAGGTTCGGACAAATAAGTACGGATTCAATTGAGAAATCATCGGAAATGCAACCGGTGGGGTCCAATCACTAATGCGCCAATATTCTTGGCTAAAGATGTCGGTCTCGGATGTCTGGGGCCGGGCAGGACTATTGCCCTTTACCCCAGTACATCGCTGTAGACCGGGGACCAGCCTCGTGCAGGGCGGGCGAACTTACTTTACGTCGGCCCCACTCACAAATGTGAGCGGTGCAGACGATTTCGGTCCACCTCCCTGGGTCCTGGCTCGTTGGACCTTGCTGGCGTTCTTCTTTCTTCGTCTTCTGCTCTTCGCCAGCTTGTTTGCCCCCCGGGGGGTAGTCATCGGTCTGTTAGGTGTGTTGGGGTTTGTGGCGGGAGTAACTGCCGGTACACAGGATGCCAAGAGGCATTCTGTCATCCGGATCATCGGTAGGGTAAGGATGAGCTGTGTAGCTCGAGGAAGGGGCAGACCTAACCGCTTTGGTAGCATTTTCGGTCTGCCCGGAGCTAGGGGGACTGCAGGTACTGGACGGTTGTTTGTCCGGTACCCGCAGGGTCTTGGGTGGGTGGTTGGGTATCGTCATGTCTCTTCCGTGGGGGTGGATCGTCGGGTGGTGATCACTGTGTTTAACAGTTATCTGTATCCTAATAGACAGTTCGTCAATTTGTATCAGTGGGGTGTAACTAATTGTCAGGCTCTCATCTGTTGATGTAAGATTGTATATTTTTCTTGAACAACTTTCTAATACAGAACTGGATAATAGTAACATAAAATAAGATTATTTGAGTGCGATCATATAATTTAAGTTTAAACAACGATACTTTTTGATACGGATTCTACATACACTATTGAATGGAGTAAACTCATCATAATAAATGGATATGCAACTAGTAAAACTTGAGAAACTGGAAGACAAGCTGCAGCACAACTACTATAGCTTAAAAATATTAGGAAATGATTAAATTCTGGTTAACAACTATGATTATATTTTAAATTGTGTCAATTATCAGTTCCAGTTAACGTTATTTTGTTTAGTTGCATTGCAAATATACCACACTATACTGTTATAATTTTACGAAAAATTCGATAGATATATAAAAAATTAAATTGTGATTTGGTGTGTGTAAAAGAACCAAAGGCCTAATTTTTTTTTACTTCATCCACCCCCCTTCCACCACCCCCACTCCCACTACCGATGTGGCATATCGTTTTGTGGGTTTTTGGGGTAGGTGATTTCAAATATTATGTTATTAAAGTTCCATAAACAATTATTTCCACATACAATTTTTTTTTGTTGTGAGAGATTTGGATAGAGAATCTGATGTGGAAGTACAGTGATTCCTTGGGCAGCGATTTTTGTATATGTGATGTGTGTTTGGGTATTACATATATAACACTAGATAAATATACAAAGTTGAAATTTTTGCACTTTTTATTCGTTCTGAGCAACTCGAAATATTTTTAATGTATCTGATAATAAAGGGGGTGGCTGCAACAAGCAATAATGGCTGTTAGTTTGAACTATCGGAGGTTTCACCTATAATCCGCTAGATGCCGCCATCGATTTAATTTGCAAGCTGCAGCTTTACATCGAACTAACTTTATCGAATACACGACACTGGCAAAATGAAAGCATACTTACCTGGCGTAGGGGTTACCGTGATCAACAAGGCGGTTCCCCCAGGGTGAGGCCCTTCCATTGCACTACGGTTGGGCTGACCCCTGCGATTATTCCTAATGCGAATAACTCGGGCGCACAATTTTTGGTAGTCGGGACTGCGTACGCGCTGTCCCGGTATTATATAATCAAAACATAATATTTCTTTCGATTGTTTGTGACAATGATAATCAGAGTCCGTTCACCTGTTACATCAATAGGTAGTGTGCGCGTAACGTCACAATCAGAGACCTTGGGAAAACAAACCGCTGTTATTGCTGTCAAATAATGGTGATTAATTGAACCTAAGAATTGAATTTTTCATATTTTTTCTACTTCCATCTTTAAAATGGCGTTTATCGTATACGTTTCCATGACGCTAAATAATCCTTTAAACACGCTTTCGACAAACCGTGACTTCGTGCATTTTAGTCACAGGCTGAACTTAGCAACGAGATATTAGTCACGGCTGAGGTTAATTCTAGATATTTTAATGGCAAAAATCAAGTTAGTTTCCGTAATTCTTGTCATCAATCTGTCAAAATAAATCGACGCGTTGTGACAAGAGACAAGTAATTTTGTATTTTTTGGAAAAAAATGAGCCTAAACGACAGTGAAAGTGAAGAAGATGTTTTCATTGGTACTCCGCCCGAAATTACTCAAGCAGCGGCATCGGCAACTGCTAGTTTGCTGCCAGAAAAATCTAAAAGTCAATACGAACGTGCATATAAACTTTTCCAAGATTGGCGTCAAGAAAACCAAACAAATTCATTTTCTGAGAATGTATTACTTGCTTATTTCCAAAATTTGTCGAAAAAGATGAAACCGTCCTCTTTGTGGGCAATCTATTCAATGCTGCGGACGACAATTAATCTAAAAAACAATGTTGATATTAGCAAGTACCCCAAATTGTGCGCATTTCTGAAGCGTAAATCAGACGGTTACAGACCTAAAAAGTCGAAAATATTGACACCCCAGCAAATTAGAGAATTCTTATCATCTGCTCCAGACGAAGAATACCTATTTACAAAGGTAATAGTATCAAACCAAATTAAATAAAAATAAACAAAATTATAAATATTTTAGGTAGGGTTACTTTTTGGAATAATGGGAGCTTGTCGGCGGGAAGAATTGACGAAAATTCAAACAAGTGATGTTGAAGACCTTAACACGGCCCTTTTAGTTCACATTCCTGACACGAAAACAAAAATGGAACGTCAGTTTGTTATTGGAGGTAATTTCTATCATACATGCAAGAAATACATGGAACTTCGACCTCCAAACCTGACAAGTACTACCCGATTTTTCTTAAACTATCAGCGAGGAAAATGTAGAAAACAGCCAATTGGAATTAATAAATTTGGCAGCCTCTCTAGCGTAGTAGCAAAATTCTTAAAATTACCTGACCCTGCTGCTTATACTGGTCATTGCCTAAGAAGGTCTTCAGCGACGATTTTGGTGGACTCGGGTGCGGACATCACAGCATTAAAGCGTCATGGAGGGTGGCGATCCACAGCTGTTGCAGAGAGTTATATTGACCACTCGTTAAACAATAAAATTGAGACCGCTACTTATAACGTTAGTTATTTTCTTGAGGGCAAATTATAAATCTTTAAAAAAATGTCAAATAGCAAAGCCCGGCTATCTTTAAAAAACTATATTTTTATGGCTGTTGAAATAAAACATATCTAATTAACAATAACAAATTTATTATAAAGCGAAAAGACATGGTAGAGCAATTGACAAATAAAATTTGTGCTTGAAGTATGATCACAAAAATCAAACAGAGCAAAAATATTGTACAGAGAGACAGACATTTATAAAATAGGTACTCACAATAAATCACAGATACGGTACCATAAAAAGAAACTCTTTTGTCGGCAAAAGGCCACAATACACAAAATAATATTGCAAAATATATAGATAACTAAATTATTAATATATATGAATAGTTGGCCAACGATTTGTCCTCAAGTAGAAAGGTAAAATGACATCATACTAATAAACAAATTGTAATTTTTATAGGTATCAAAACAAATCTCTATATGTAACTAAAGTTAAATAACATAACAAATGAAATGTAGCATTTCATGCTACAAGGCACATATAAAAACAAAAGGTACGAAACAGAAAATGTTTTATAACTATTAAATGAGAAATTTCATTATCAGTCTTTTTAAACGGGACTAGGCACTCGCGATCTCGAAATGCCGCACTTAGCACTTAAGAGTTAGTTTTTGCGATGATTGCCTTTGAAATATAGAATAGTTTGATTACTTACATTGACGTTGCCAGTCAAATGGAATGCACTTTCCTCTAAACACCGTACACCTCCAGAATTGAGCACTACAGTGTAAGTAGACTCAGAACAGCATTAAAACACTATTTTTACGTACAATTGTACTCACATTGGAATATTTTAGATTACACTCGTAAAAAAAACAAACATAACCATTTAATGAACTCCCATTAACGGGAAATGGTTAATTGTACTAAACAAATCATAAAGATAGGTAATAAAATCAGGGTTTATAAAGTCTCAACCCTCTAACACTAGGACGATTATTCTTCTCGTCGTAATTCAAGTCAAATTTTTGATGAGTGATGACTGTGGGCACGCTTAAAGCGGCCGTGGAAGTGTCATGGCTGCCGCTTGGCTCGGTATTTATCTCTTTCCCCACCAGTAGTCGAAATACCTCTACTCCTTAAACCCGCGAATTTAAACTATGGTTTCTCATTGGAGGAAAGGCATTATTTTCAAATGTTTACCAGTAAAGCCGAGAACTAGGCGATGGTTACGTTACCTTCTAGAACCTTACAGTAGCGGCGATAATTTATTTTTTAAGAGGTAACAAAATAGGTAATTTATGTACGGAAAATACGAAATAATGTAATTTAAAGGCTTTTATGCCTGGGAATAAAAATGACCGTTACATACTAAAATCATGAACACTGTTCAAAATAATGCAATGCAAAAAAATAAAGAGAATATTGCTATTGCAATTGCTCAAAGTTCAAGCATTGATAAAAATGAAAGTGGACCAAGTATTAGCTTCAATTCAAATCATGAAGCAAATTTAACACAGTTCGATGGAACGCATTTAGGAAAATCACATAGTTTTTTTAGCAATTGCCAAAATGTTTCCAATGTAACCATTAATATACACAATAAGTAGAACAATAGTTTAGTAATTTTCTGCTGTTACCATGTTATTGATACGTTAATAAATGAAATATTAAAATAACTTCCAAATTTTTTATTTAGATATTTGCTGTCGTAGAAAAAGTATAGTATGCAGAACGTTTTATAAACTTGTTAGTCACTCATTTTATTAAACACTCGCTCCGCTACGCGTCGCTCGCGATTAATAAAACTCGTGACTAAAATGACGTTTATAAAACTTGTTACATAATATACTATTATGAACATTATTTTTATGAACAATAATAATATATCATACAAAATGGCAAGTTTTTGTTGTATTAACAGTTGTGGAAGTAGTAGCAATTCTAGACCACGGTCAATATATCGTTTATTGACCGTGATTCTAGACAACATCAGTTTGTCTCGTAGCAACTTATTGGGGGCTGGGTTAGCTGATTAATCAATAAAACTACTGATTTAGATGGCGATTTAATTAAGGAACACACTAAAATAATGACAAATAATTGATTACATCAATAATTACAAGTGGATTTCATTTTCACAGAGTTAACACTTATCTAAAATAATGACCAGGCATCAATAAGCCAAAGTCTTAAAAAGAATTTTCTTACTGCTGGCCCAAAGGGTTCACTAAGCAGTGAGTTCACATTATTTAATTAAATGTTGCAACACGAATGAATGGCTTTAACAGAGTGCCAAATTTTATTTATGAATTTCATATCTTTCAGCGAAAAGCGGTACTAACAAAAAGCGGTACCACAAAAAGAGGTACTAAAAAAAATACTACAAAAAAAACAAGGAATTTGATGAGTTTGAAAGATCCTGAAGGGGTTGAGTTACTATGCAACTGAGAATGCTCCAGCTTACGTAGATAGTTGCCTAACCGGCGTTCAAGCAATTATTTCACTTTAGAAGTGTCATGCCACAAGTTTTTATAAAATAACGTCGATTTACAGCCAGAAGAGGTTCGGATTAAAAGATTCCAATAAATTAAAAGGAATTATTATATTGACATTTTATTAATGGTAAGTTGTTGCTTGTTAATTTAAGAATTTGATTTTTAGTGTGGATTTATGTTATAGGAAAGACTTGGATGATCCATCCAGTTGGGTGTTCTCTCTTAATATGGGATACAACTTAAAACCCAAATAAACAATAAACAATTCATGGTAAAAAAAATAACAATTTATATTGATTTATCTAATCATTTCTTGTGTTTAGGTAAATTCGGGTTCTGAAAATTACCGTCCGAGAACTGTCAGGAGTTTGCGCAGTTGCTTTTGATGCGGTCTGATTTGGAACTGCGCAAACTCCTGACAGTTCTCTGATAGTTCTGGGACGGTTATTTTCAGAACCCGAATTTACCTTTTAAATTTTAGTTGAGCGAGGATAGAGCTGAGGCTGAGGGAGAAAGAAGTGTTATAGCAGAAATTGTTTTAAATCAGGTACACGGTACACGGTACACGGTATGTTAGGAATTGTTTTGGATTATTGCACGGGGATTTTCGAGACTGCAGATATGAAAATTTTGAGTATTATTTATACCATCGCAGGTAAATGGAGATTCATCGGTAAACAATACTCTTAACATAGTTGGTCTATGGGATAAAACCCAGCGGCAAAAAGTTAACCGAAATACTTATCACCTGGCATCAATCGTTGTACAATTTGTATATGATAATGATGCATTTGTTCACCTTTAATAGTTCTCCAAACTCTGGTTTGAGGGATATTTAATTGTCGGGTAATTCTTCTTGTGCTGATTTTTGGGTTCTGGTCAACCATATTTAAAATCAAATCTTTTTCTTGCCGGGTCCGCCTAACAGAACGCTTTATTTTCTTGATTGAGGGAAGGGTTCCAGTTTCAGAAAGATATCTAAAGACACAAGAAAATGTTTTAAAATCTGGTACACGTTGATTCCCAAATCGACGTCTGTATTCCCTTTCAGCAGCTTTTGCATTGCCATTACAATATCCATAAACAAAAACCATATTTGCGTAGTCTCTACTCGTGTACGTAAACGACATCATTTAGAATTATTACACTCAAAGAAAATGATAGGTAAATTCAACCAAAAAGAGCATATGAAATCGCGCCTATCTAGTTTTAGTTTCATAGTTAAATCAATCAGAAAAGAATAATAGTCATACAGCTTTATTTGTTTTCGTAAACAAATGGTAGTTTAATAATCATATCTTCTTGTAACAAATTAAAGAGTACAATGACATTTTCAATTTGGTCTACAATTAAATAGTACGACTGTTTTTTGTTCACCAACTAATTTTTAGGTTGATCTACACTTTATTGTATGATGTATTTTTTTTTGGTTAGCCAAAATTGTATTGAGACATCAGACCACCCAAACCAAAGATTAGAGATCGTTTATAAGATCCATCCAAATATATCGATGATCCCTGAGAGAATTTGAACATTGCAACCATGTTATCAATTTTCTATAAATTCATAAGAGTATAAGATAATGCATGATTGATTATTGTCAGTGATTTGCATGTGGCGTCATCTGGGAATAATTTCTGTAATAGACTACGTGGTAAGCATGCAAATTTTATGGTAATTCTTTTAGAACTTCTAAAAGACGACAATAATATTGGTTTGTCTACCAAGTACAATAATTCAGCGAACTAATACTGGGTTAGAATTACAATTCGATAATAGTTAAAAATAAAATATACTATTATCTAGTTTAATTTGACAGAATTCAACAAAATAACAGTCAGACGAAAAAAATAATAGTCTTATTCATCTATTTTTTAAGTTAATGTTTGTTTTGTTGTACGACAACTTTTTATTAATTAAAATAACAATCACCTCTTGTTTAAAAATACCATCAATATAGTTTAGTTTAACAAAATTAACGATATTGTTAGTTAACCATTTTTTTTTTGTTGAATTTACCCATACTATTTCTTTGAATGTACAAGACAATATTGTAACCAGTAAAAGCAACAGTCGTGTTACAATATAACTGATTTTGACAGGTACCTACTAGATTATTTAAAAAGTGGCCATAACTTTTAAAACAAAGGTGACCTCACCATTGTGATGCAATACTCTTGTTTATAGAGAAGCTGAGAATACGGACAAAGGTACTACTATCTGCTAAAAATGAGGATTTAAAGAAGGGAACTTTCATGTTAGCTGGTTTTAAAGGAAGCAAAAGAAATCAAACAACTTTTCGTTACATTTGTATTATCCAATCGGAAGTTGTTTCAAATAACGAATTAGAAGTTATGGGTCTAAAAAGTGTAAAAAGCATTAAAACTGCCTTTGTTAATAGTTGAAAAATTAGGTCTTATTTCTACCAATAAAATTGTTGGAATTTTAGAAGAACCTCAACTTTTAACCCAAGGTGCATGAATAAGATATGTTTTCCCTGGTCCTGTTTGTAGACGTATTTGAACCACTATAACTTATTTTATGTGCATTATTTTCTTTAAATTATATGTAAAATTATTTTCATTTGTTCT
This sequence comes from Rutpela maculata, assembly GCA_936432065.2. Classification (NCBI taxonomy): domain Eukaryota; kingdom Metazoa; phylum Arthropoda; class Insecta; order Coleoptera; family Cerambycidae; genus Rutpela; species Rutpela maculata. The sequence continues at coordinate 218,545,736 of OW386287.2, forward strand.
TTTGTAATGTTAAATATTAAAATAAGGTTTTAAAAATATTTGTACTAAGTAAACAAAACCTGTTTTTTTTCATTGCATCAAATGAATAATGATTCAGAAAATGCATGGCTATCACATTAACTCCATCATCTGTCACAGTTATTCCAACGCGGTGAGATAATTGTGACAGCAGGTGGCAAAAAAAATTTTATGTAAAAAAAAACAATAATTTTAGAGATAATCATGCACAAAATATTTAAACAGAACATTCCTAAGATTACACAATTCAAATCTCAATATTTATAATAGTATTTGTATACATAATACAATTAAGAAATACTTCAATACTGAATTTGGCGTGATGGTCACTGTGAAATAGGTGATTAAAAAGTTTACATTTACTTTAAATTATCTAATTTAAAATACAAATTCAAATTTATCCTCATAATAGACCTCCAGTGAGTACAGTAATATGTTAATAATGCCTGGAGTGACTTTTTCTCTCAATTTCTCATTAAAAAAAAGAAAAATTGAATCCTCAACAATTTAATTTTTTTAATTAAACAATGATATAGTGCCAAAATATTTTTTAAGGGATTTTGTATCTTTCTATTAGTAATTTAATATTTCAATATCAAAAATTTTATAAACTTTATACAGAGTTCTATTTTCTAGGAATGATTTAAAAATATTTTTATTTCTGATATTTTATTAAGATCAGGCATTTGATGGTGAATGACTACTGTAACCAAAATACAAAATTTCATTGGATTCCGTTCCGTTTACGCATTACAAATATATAGCGAAAAAAAAATTCTTCCAAAAAATATAAAACAGGGCAGCTTTAGCCATTACTGGGGATTTAAGATCATATCAATGTTCTCTATCTTTTGGTAAAGTACTGTCCTCTCCTGATGAATCACCCCGTATATTAGAGGATGACATAAAAACTCTCCCTCCGATCAAAGAACAGTTCTGTGATAGGCACTCGAGATGAAACACCACTTTGACCACTTCTAAAAGCATACAATTCTTTATTGATGTTGATTGATTTTTTTTTTTTACATTTTAGATTATTCTCTCATAAATATATATATAGTATAATATTATAATCAGAGATTGTGGAAATAAAATTAATATTAAAACAAGCTGAAAATTAACAAATTGTTATCAACTAAAAATTTTGTTTAAAGTAAATTCCACGGTTGCAAAACCCAAATTCCTTCGAAGTTCGAACTTACTAACCCAGGACTAACACACCTAGTGTTACGTGCATCAACCCCACAAAAGTTTTAGGAAGCTTCTGGACGAATCCACCCTGCCCCCTAGAAGGGTTTGGAGATCTTAACGCGTCTCCAGACGTTTATGCCTCATTTACTTAGTACATCTTAACTTTTCTTTGAACACTAGTACCCTCATAGCCCCCTACGACTATGAGAAATAAAGTTCGGACCAGTAAGAACGGCTCGTTTGGAAGAAACTTTGGAAATGCAACCAGTGGGGTCCAATCACTAATGGACAACTAGCTTTACAGTTATGTCTACCCTAACCGACACTCCGTCGGTTTGTGTCGGTGGGTTGAATTTCATTTTCAAACCCCCCATCTGTTGATGTGTAGTATTATACATTTTTCTTAAACAGCTTTGTGATACAGAACTAAATAGTAGTAGTGAAGTTATTATAATCCATGGATGGGTTAAAACAAATATTATATGATTCTGATCTGGTTTAAACAACAATATTCTTTGACACGAATTCTACAGCAACAATAGTTAGTTGATTGGGCTTATCATAAAGAATGGATATAAAATGAGTAAAGGAGGAAATTGGAAGGTCAACTAAAGTTTCTACGTAGTAGTACAATAATATAGCTTGAAAATATTAGATCATGATTAAATTTTGAATATCATGAATATGTTTTAATTTATACCATTATCATCTCCAGTAGAGACCATTTTTTTTACTTGCAAATTTGCTTACTACACTGTACCTATTGTTATTAAAATTTAACGGAAAATGTCTATATTGGGGCATCCAGATATACCTCTGTTAAATGATTGTCAATGTCTTCAGCTACATATTTATTTTGCTATTTTGTAATCATTTTTCATTATCTCATTTCTTTTTTATTTTGATAAGTATTATTATTATAAGTAATTATTAGAACTATATTATTTTTAATGATCAATATTAACATTTCTATTAATTACCTACGTTGTGAGTAGTACCTACTGTTAAAATTATCAACCAGTATGGACAGTATGTATTAGAATACCTATTTCAAAATAGCCAAGCAAAAGTGCTTCTAAATTTTCAGTTATTTAATAACAAAATATGAATAGAAATAATGTAGAATTGACATTCTGTCAGGTTACATACATCTCGTTTCTTGGAATAAATTTTATTTTATTTTATCAAGAATTTGAGCTATAAAAGTGAATAAAATCTTGGATGAACAACAAATAAACATATATTATAATATAATATATTGGTATACAGTGTCAGAAAATGTTTCATTTGGGTCGGCAATGAGAGCAAGCGAGAACGAAGCAACTAGGCTATTATTTTTTATCGTATAACACATCCTACTCGTGCCACCTGCTTTCCCCACTACATGTACGTGGGCAGCTCTGTATGCGGGAAATGTAAAGAATTATTTGACTCGTTTTAAAAGTATAACGAATTAAATAATTTTAGTTATTAAAGCACGTAATAATATTACCTATACTGAACAGAGCCAACTACAATAAATGGTACTGAAATTTTTAATGGCAATGATGTACGTGTTTTCCTGATCGCGCGTCATTATTTGCTCCCTCTACTAGAGCACTGGTACACGCCTTTATTGTAGGCGGTCTGTCAAGCCGTTGAAACTATGCCTGCCACCCAAATACAAAATCTTCCGATACTGTATATATTATTGTGATAAAAAAATTGCACAAATAAAATTAATATAAGTAGTAGGGTGGCCCATCTTTTTCGAAATCGAAATTTTTTATTTCTCACCCCTGCAAATGGTTCCATTTGAAGAAAAAACAGTCCCCTCAAAATATTATTGAGGCAAATTGAATGCATTATTATGCAATAATAAAAGTAAATGGAATTATTTACATTCTTTGGTTGATGGATTGTTTTTTTTTTTTTAATCAGCAACATTTATCTTTAGAATGACTAATCAAGTCATACAAATATCAAAGACATTATCTGTTGTGACTATGACATGTGTCATACTACTGTAAATTCGTAGTCTAAGAAAACTAGAAGTTTTTGAAATAAAACTCTCGTTTTATCTTTGTGTATTTTATTATGAAACGTTTTTTTCATACATAGTACCAAATATTATCCTAAATCTACAAGACATATAGTAATAAAAACAATATTTTTTGCACTAGGCCAAAGCATGCGACAGGGTTTCTTTTTTTTACATTTGGAAACTGTGATTTATAATCATTTACAACTTGGAGTAAAAACTGTTTTTGGTCTTCATTTTTTGTTAAAATGTCATTATAGTCAGTAATAAGTATGATTCCTCTCTCAACGGCATCATTTACAACTTTAATTTTGTTTACAATATTGAAACATCGGGTATAACTTTCATTTTCCCCCATGTTGTTGGATCATTTTCCGAAAATTCCATAGACGAACCTAATTTTTGAAAAAACTGTTTAGTATTCTCGCATATGAAGTCCTGAATTTTCTTGTTTTCAACGTCAGTAATGTTACTAATCATAAGTCGTTTAATACCCTCTTGATTTGGTGCTTTCCTATTCAAAGCTTTAACCATTTCTCTTTTAGTGGTAACTGAAATATCGTCATCAAAGAAAGATAAGCCAACATTTACTGAATTAAGGTACCACAAATGGTTCACTATTTTCCTACTTGCGGCTTGAGATATTTCTTTGTCAATATTTTGATAATTAATGAGTTTAGAGAATATTATTTAGGTATTATGCAAATCACAACTTACACACTTTTTTATTTATTATGAAAATACCTACTTTCTGTATATTGTTGCCCTAATCTGGGCACGCTAATATACTAGTTAGGTAAATACTTTAAAACACTCATTATTGGAGAACCAATCAAAACAACTACTCTTCTAGCTAATACTGACGAAGTATTGAATTACATGATAGGATTCTTAGCATTTTAAAGAAAAAAATATATTGAAAATATTTCAATCATTTATTTACAATTAGTCATCACACTTTTTTATTTAATATGAAATTATCTACTTTCTGTATATTGGTACCTTAATCGGGTCACGCTAATATACTACTTAGGAAAACACTTTAAAACACTCATTATTGGAAAACCAATCAAAACAACTACTCTTCTAGCTAATACTGACGAAGTATTGAATTACATGATAGGATTCCTGGCATTTTAAAGAAAAAAATATATTTAAACTACTTAAATTATTTATTAAAATTCAGTCATTCACAACAATTATTGAACCTTACATTCTATTTCAACTCTAGAAAAGTTGTACAAGTTTTTTCGAACTCGTTAGTTCTCATCAGTAGAGTATAGAAACATTCATTCATTATTTACAAGCCTATTCTTGATTTATTTTTTACAATTAATTATTTTTTATTTATTTGCTTTTATCATGTTTAGAGAATATTATTTAGGTATTATGCAAATCACAACTTACACACTTTTTTATTTATTATGAAAATACCTACTTTCTGTATATTGTTGCCCTAATCTGGGCACGCTAATATACTAGTTAGGTAAATACTTTAAAACACTCATTATTGGAGAACCAATCAAAACAACTACTCTTCTAGCTAATACTGACGAAGTATTGAATTACATGATAGGATTCTTAGCATTTTAAAGAAAAAAATATATTGAAAATATTTCAATCATTTATTTACAATTAGTCATCACACTTTTTTATTTAATATGAAATTATCTACTTTCTGTATATTGGTACCTTAATCGGGTCACGCTAATATACTACTTAGGAAAACACTTTAAAACACTCATTATTGGAAAACCAATCAAAACAACTACTCTTCTAGCTAATACTGACGAAGTATTGAATTACATGATAGGATTCCTGGCATTTTAAAGAAAAAAATATATTTAAACTACTTAAATTATTTATTAAAATTCAGTCATTCACAACAATTATTGAACCTTACATTCTATTTCAACTCTAGAAAAGTTGTACAAGTTTTTTCGAACTCGTTAGTTCTCATCAGTAGAGTATAGAAACATTCATTCATTATTTACAAGCCTATTCTTGATTTATTTTTTACAATTAATTATTTTTTATTTATTTGCTTTTATCATGTTTAGAGAATATTATTTAGGTATTATGCAAATCACAACTTACACACTTTTTTATTTATTATGAAAATACCTACTTTCTGTATATTGTTGCCCTAATCTGGGCACGCTAATATACTAGTTAGGTAAATACTTTAAAACACTCATTATTGGAGAACCAATCAAAACAACTACTCTTCTAGCTAATACTGACGAAGTATTGAATTACATGATAGGATTCTTAGCATTTTAAAGAAAAAAATATATTGAAAATATTTCAATCATTTATTTACAATTAGTCATCACACTTTTTTATTTAATATGAAATTATCTACTTTCTGTATATTGGTACCTTAATCGGGTCACGCTAATATACTACTTAGGAAAACACTTTAAAACACTCATTATTGGAAAACCAATCAAAACAACTACTCTTCTAGCTAATACTGACGAAGTATTGAATTACATGATAGGATTCCTGGCATTTTAAAGAAAAAAATATATTTAAACTACTTAAATTATTTATTAAAATTCAGTCATTCACAACAATTATTGAACCTTACATTCTATTTCAACTCTAGAAAAGTTGTACAAGTTTTTTCGAACTCGTTAGTTCTCATCAGTAGAGTATAGAAACATTCATTCATTATTTACAAGCCTATTCTTGATTTATTTTTTACAATTAATTATTTTTTATTTATTTGCTTTTATCATGTTTAGAGAATATTATTTAGGTATTATGCAAATCACAACTTACACACTTTTTTATTTATTATGAAAATACCTACTTTCTGTATATTGTTGCCCTAATCTGGGCACGCTAATATACTATTAGGTAAATACTTTAAAACACTCATTATTGGAGAACCAATCAAAACAACTACTCTTCTAGCTAATACTGACGAAGTATTGAATTACATGATAGGATTCTTAGCATTTTAAAGAAAAAAAAAAATTGAAAATATTTCAATCATTTATTTACAATTAGTCATCACACTTTTTTATTTAATATGAAATTATCTACTTTCTGTATATTGGTACCTTAATCGGGTCACGCTAATATACTACTTAGGAAAACACTTTAAAACACTCATTATTGGAAAACCAATCAAAACAACTACTCTTCTAGCTAATACTGACGAAGTATTGAATTACATGATAGGATTCCTGGCATTTTAAAGAAAAAAATATATTTAAACTACTTAAATTATTTATTAAAATTCAGTCATTCACAACAATTATTGAACCTTACATTCTATTTCAACTCTAGAAAAGTTGTACAAGTTTTTTCGAACTCGTTAGTTCTCATCAGTAGAGTATAGAAACATTCATTCATTATTTACAAGCCTATTCTTGATTTATTTTTTACAATTAATTATTTTTTATTTATTTGCTTTTATCATGTTTAGAGAATATTATTTAGGTATTATGCAAATCACAACTTACACACTTTTTTATTTATTATGAAAATACCTACTTTCTGTATATTGTTGCCCTAATCTGGGCACGCTAATATACTAGTTAGGTAAATACTTTAAAACACTCATTATTGGAGAACCAATCAAAACAACTACTCTTCTAGCTAATACTGACGAAGTATTGAATTACATGATAGGATTCTTAGCATTTTAAAGAAAAAAATATATTGAAAATATTTCAATCATTTATTTACAATTAGTCATCACACTTTTTTATTTAATATGAAATTATCTACTTTCTGTATATTGGTACCTTAATCGGGTCACGCTAATATACTACTTAGGAAAACACATGATTGAAATATTTTCAATATATTTTTTTCTTTAAAATGCTAAGAATCCTATCATGTAATTCAATACTTCGTCAGTATTAGCTAGAAGAGTAGTTGTTTTGATTGGTTCTCCAATAATGAGTGTTTTAAAGTATTTACCTAACTAGTATATTAGCGTGCCCAGATTAGGGCAACAATATACAGAAAGTAGGTATTTTCATAATAAATAAAAAAGTGTGTAAGTTGTGATTTGCATAATACCTAAATAATATTCTCTAAACATGATAAAAGCAAATAAATAAAAAATAATTAATTGTAAAAAATTAATGAGTTCTTTACAAAAGTCTAAGTCATGAAGCGGTGCTTTACTAGCAAATGACGCTGTAAACCAGGCCTTTACATAAACCTTTACAATAAAGAGACATATATCTTCAATACCTATTTTTCTTTTTTAGTTAGTTGGAACTGATCTTGGAAAAAAATATTTTTAGACAGTAAATGGCTTTGGCCATCCAACGTGCATGATGAAATGCCCCTGGTTGATAGAATGTCGTGTGAGTGGGCTCTTCTTCAACAAAAAGTTTAGAAAGCATTAAAAATTCTTTATAATCATCACGAGGCTGTTGCAAAGTTAAAGCTGCATTTAGAAACTTTACAATTTCGGCTTTAACTGGTTGTAAAATGTGTTTAATTTTTGATACCTGAAATCCAGTTTTTAGTTCATTTTGATCTATTTTAGGCTAAAATTCCCTAAAACGTTTAAATAGTGGCACATTTGGACCAGATGAGGAAGGCATTTTTGTGTCAAACACACTTCTCAAAACCACTTCAAAAATATGATGTCTACAAGGAAAATATAGAATATCTCTTTCTAATTTTTGTTGCAATAGTGTGGCTGCCCCATTTATATAACCCATATTTGATGCTGTTGTATCACAACACAAAGCTATTACCTTTTCGTCCAAATTCCATTCACAAAGCACATCATAAACTGCTTCAGTCTGTTCTCTTCCAGTTGAATTGGGCAAAGCTGGTACTCCAAGTAGTTGTTCAATATCTCCACTAGTAACTAAGATAGCAAGTCTATCGATATTTCCCATTTCAGTGAGAGAAGGTAAAAGTTTTCCATCCCAATGGATGACTGGGGCCGGCAATTCAGAATTACCGAAGGCAGTTTTTAATATTTCAGCTCTTTCTTCGCGGATGCGTTGTGGTTCTGCTGATGGACAAAGATGTGGTGTCATGTCCTAGTGCTTCTGCTACTGCCGTCAAAATATGGACTTCATACCTGTCGCTTATTTTGCAAGCATCAAATGCAGCGGCTATTTTTGGTGTGATGATGTTACATGTTCCATACAATCTCCTCTTTTTTGGCTGTGACGGGCCAGGCTGGTCTTGTAACAACTCTTCTTGGGCTTCGATTATTTCATCTTCATTTTCGTTGGAGTCGGCTGAATTACTACTTGATGATGGACAGGTGACTGTTTCCTCTAATCTAGCTTTTTCTTGTTGACTTCGTTGCATTCGTTCGGATAATTTCTGTAATTTCTCCTCAGCTGATTTTTCTTGAGAAGCAAGTTGGTAATCAATACCATGCATAAATCCAGGACGTCCATTTTTTCTTTGGTTAATTAAAAACTGCTTATCTTCATCTATTTTCATCAACTCCAATGCATTTGCATGAGAAATGTCAAAAAGATCGTCCAATTTTTCAACGAAATTTTTTTCTTTACCTTTTAGACGATTTTTGTAGGTTCCTCCGCTCTGCATAAAGTTTATCTAGTTGTTTAACACAATGAAAATCCTGACGTGTCGGAATGCGAGCTTTATCCCAAAAAACTGACACCTCTTTTATTGTTAATTTAGCACTTTCATGTACACTTAGCTTCACTTCACGAATGTTATAAAAGAGCAGTTGTAATACTTGTCTATTAGACGGCAATTTATTGCCAATGATTTGTGACGAATAGTGTCCAACTAAGTAAATGAAAGTATCCTTTCGTAAGGATCTAACATCAGCCATCGTTAAATGTTTTTTCAAAAAGGAACGTATGCTAGAACTTATAATGTCACCACTGTAAAACACAATTGCAAACTGACATAAAAACCTACCGTAGGTGCATTATATTTCCAAACTTCCAAAACAAATAATTTCTAGGAAATAATTACACCAATAAAACATTATGAGGTAGATATTTGTATTTTAAGTAAAATTTAAGTGTATTACCGTAATAAAATCTTATCTACAAATTTCTACCTGAATGCGGCACGGGTTACCGTAATAAAATCTTATCTACAAATTTCTACCTGAATGCGGCACGGGTTACCGTTCACCGAATTATCTGAAACTTTGACATAAATTATTCCTAGTATAATAGTATATTTTCGTGGGGTGAGACTTAAAAAATACGCAAAAAAAATTCACCCCCTATAGAGATGGGCCACCCTAATAAGTAGGTATATGTAGAATATCGGTAATGTCATACATCTCGTTTTTTGGGACATGTTTTGTTTTATTTTACCACTTACTGCATTATATATCTTGGTACTAAAATTTAACGGAAAATACTTACACTGTCACTGTCTTGTGTTACATACTTATTTTGTTATTTTATAATCCTATTTCATCATTATTTCATTATTATTTTGACAAGCATAATTATAAGTACTTATTAGAACTATAGCATTTTTAATTATCAATATTAACATTTCTATTAATTACGTTGTAAGTAGTACATACCGTTAAGAATATCAATGGTATGGTAGAATACCTGTTTCAAAATCGATGAGCAAGTGTGCTTCTAAATGTTTAGTAATTTAGTAAAAAAAATATGAATAAAAATAATGTAGAATTAACAGTGATGACAGATTGAATACATCTCGATTTTTAAAACAAGTTTTGTTTTATTTTACCAAGAATTTGAGCTATGAAAGTGAACAACAACACTCTATTGAACAAACAGCCTATAATATACATTGTAATAAAAAACTCCACAATTAAAATTAATAGAGATATAAATTGGACATTTGTTTTACGAGTAGAGACCATTAACAAATTGTTTTCAACTAAAAATTTTGTTTAAATTAAATTCCACGGTTGCAAAACCCAAATTCCTTCGAAGTTCGACCTTACAAGCCCAGGACTGACACACCTAGTGCTACGTGCATCAACCCCAAGTTTTGGGAAGCTTCTGGACGAATCCACCCCGCCTCCCGGTAGGCTTTGGAGAACTTTACGCGTCTCCAGACGTTTGTCTTGGCTTTACTTGGAACACTAGTACTCTCATAGCCCCCTACGACTATGAGAAGTAAAGTTCGGACAAGTAAGAACGCCCCGTTTGGAAGAAACTTCGGAAATGCAACCAGTGGGGTCCAATCACTAATGGACAACTAGCTTTAGAGTTATGTCTACCCTAACCGACACTTCGTCGGTTTGTGTCGGTGGGTTGAAATTAACTTTCAGACCCCCCATCTGTTGATGTAGTATTATACATTTTTCTTGAACAACTTTCTGATACAGAACTAAATAGCAGTAGTGAAGTTATTATGATCCATGGATGGGTTAAAGCAAATGTTACTGATTCTGATCATATAATTTTTGGTTTAGACAACAATATCCTTTGATTAAATTTTGAATAATAAACATAAGTATTTTAATTTATACCTTCATCACTTCCAGCAGCGATCAATTCTGTTCGCAAATACACTTACTGCATTATATCTCTTGGTACTAAAATTTAATGAAAAATACCTTGTGATATAAAATACATATGTGTTACATAATGGTCTCTGTTTTCTGTTACATACTTATTTTGTTATTTTATAATCCCCTTATAATCCTCTTTCATCATCTCATGTTCTTATTATTTTGAGAAGATTTATTATAAGTAATTAATAATAATAATAACCATAATAATTTATTGTTCATTGTTCAAATTAAAAGTGTTCATGGACGAAACTTGGAAAATTTGTAGACCGCAACTTAGCTCAACTTTGGACTCTAATTGCTGATAGAAATGTGCATCTGACGATAAATTTATATATAGCTTATTTTGTAGAGAATTTTAAGAGCTTTACTTTTTGACATAGCCATTTTTGTCGTAAATTCAGCGGGAATTCTGGAAATCGCGAAAAACCATATTTTTGTTCCTTTTCTTCCCCTAAAGCCACAGAACCAGACACCAATATTTTTTACTGGTCTTTGAAAAATAAGATTTCTAGCAATGTAAAAATATACTAGATTATAGATTATATTTATAAATTATACTCGATTACGGAATTGGCTTAGAAGATTCTTCTAGCAGAAATGACTGGTTTCCGTAAAAATCTATATATTAAATAGCTATTAACCTAACCTATAGCATGTACCTACACCAGCAGTAGGATATAATTATTAGTTTATACCTAATTAAAATAGCTATTAAACTAACATAACACAACCTTAGCCTAACATAACCTTAGAGGGCTATTTTGCACTATCCATGATTTTGTAACTTTGGGAAAAAATATCTGCTGGATGTTCAAAGGCCAATAAAAATAGTGGTGGTGGTGGGCATGTCTGGTTCTGTGGCTTAGAATGTTTAGTAAATTTGCTTCCGGGCCTATCAAGAAACTTCTTGTTTCAATTTTTCCCGAATTTCTGAAATTTTTATGCTTGGCCTCCATCCAGTACCAACTAAAAATTTTGTTTAAATTAAATTCCACGGTTGCAAAACCCACATTTCTTCGAAGTTCGCCTTACAAGCCCAGGACTGACACACCTAGTGCTACGTGCATCAACCCTTAAGTTTTGGGAAGCTTCTGGACGAATCCACCCCGCCTCCCGGTAGGGTTTGGAGAACTTTACGCGTCTCCAGACGTTTGATACTTTACTTTAAGTTCCTTATTTGACGGTTTATCCTTCATTTGCACACTAGTGCCCTCATAGCCCCTTACGACTATGAGGAGTGGAATTCGGACAAATAAGAACGGCTTCGTTTACGAAGAAACATTGGAAATGCAACCAGTGGGGTCCAATCACTAATGGACAACCAACAATACAGTTATCTCGATCCTAGTCGACGATGCGTCGATTTGTGTCGGTGGGGTATAATTAATTTTTAAACACTCATCTGTTAATGCAGGATTGTACTTAATTCTTGAGCAATTATATTTACTATAAACTTTGATCGACGAGTTAAAATAAAAATTATATGATTCTGATCATGTCTATTTCCTTTTAAATGACGATATTTCTTCATACGGATTTTACAGTAACTAATGTATTGATTGGAATAAACTTATTATGAATGGGTATGCAACTGGGGAAACATAAGAAATTGGAAGGTAGACTAAGGTTTCTTCGCCGCAGCACAATAATGTAGCCTAAAATTATTAGTAAATATACCTATCATTATATTAAATTCTGGATATATTCTTATATATTCATAGATATACCACACTATTTCCATTATTAAAATTTAACCTGTGTTACAACTTTTCTTATTACTTTGACAAATATTACTAGAAGTAATATTTTCTTCAAAAGTAAAAAAAAACATAATTTTAATTACAAGTTTCTTGAACTTAAACTCTGATTTCCCTAACTAATCCAGGGAAATGAGGTTTTGGTCGGGACTGTGACTCATCCAGGCAGAGACCACGATTTTTAGGTAGTATAGGTGTCAATAAATGAAACCTATATAAAATCTGCGGTCGATTTTCTGCATATGTTTATTTACAGCCATTTTAATGCAAAAAAATGGAAAAAACGTGTTTTTTCACACTTTTTCACCTGCCAGTAAAAAGTAAACTATCTTACAGATAAATCAAATGAATCACCTTGTAGGAAAAATTAAAAAAGCTTTAAAATGGCGGTTGTTAATTGTCGATATAGTTAATTGTTGCTAAGATAATTGCAAAATGCGGAATTTTATTCAATAAACAATATCTTGTGTAAAGAACAATCTACTGTTTTGTCCTTGCGTAAATAGTTGACTCTCATAGTGCTTAATATCTGGTAAAAATTTCAAATCGATTAGTCAAATAGTTTTTGCAAAATTGCATTAAAATATCCCAAAGACCTTTTTTTTGCAACCCCACCACGTCCAGAGAAATCAAAATACAATGATTCTACGGCCTCCACCTGAAAGGGAAAGACAAAATACTTTGTTAGATATCGAAAAAATTAATTTTCAGACCTGTAAAATGACGTTGCAAAAGAACTCAGATTTTTACCTTATAAACAAATAGAATAATTTTTTAACAATTGATTGTAGAGCATCGGTTTTTCGATATTTGAAAAGCTGATATTTTTACACGAATTTTGAAAAAAAAAAGAAGGTCCTAGGTCAATTTGGGGCAAAGTTACCAATTTTTTTTCAAAAATTCATAGCTCCTTTGTTTATAATAATTAAGAAACGTAACAAGCGCCATTTTAAAGGGGAAGAGTTCAACTTTTAGTGTAAAAAATTTGAAAATGATTGCACTTTCTCAAAACTGTTGGCAAAGCTTCTAAAATGAGGCTCGAATCAACTTAGTTCGGAGATTGAAACAGCATCTTCAAACTGACCACATAAGTCATAACTTTGGTGTTTGTTAACCGATTTTGATGTTTCTTTTTTCAATTTGGGGTACCTTTTTGCGTACGTTAATAACATTCAATCTGTTAAACTATTAACATTAATATTAACAATGTAATTTGGTTAAACATTTAAAAAAAAAAATTTTTTTTTGCAAAATATCAAAATTTTTTGTTTTGTTCTTGTTGAAAGTTGTAGAAAAGGCTTATGTACATGTAAATGTATATCTTATTGTTATAAACAATTGAATTTTTCAAATTTATAAAATAAAAACACTCTATTCGATATAATTTACATTTTTAAGATATTTTTCAAATGCAAAATTGCCATACAATTTATGAAAAGTGCTCTTATTAATTTGCGTATTATTAATTATTAATAAATAATAAAACAAACCATTACTTCCTTCGTAGAAGTATACAACACGCGTGTGAATGTACATGTAGTGACAGCGTTTATCATGTATAATGGTTTGTATGATACAGTAGAAACTTTCTATGGTTCAACACATCTGCTCCAAAATAATAAGAGAGTAATAATTACCTGTAATTTGTTTAAACATTTTACAAAAAAATATTTTTATACATTATCAAAATTTTTGTATTATTCTTATTGAAAATTATAGGAAAGGTTTGTGTACAATTAAATATATAAATTACTGTTATATTAAGTTATAAACAATAGAATTTGTAAAGTGTGAAAAGAAACACATTGTTCCATATAAATAACGCTGTAATTTATAATAATACAGAATATTTGTCGATTCACATACACACTAATAGTTGAATTCTTCCCCTTTAAAATGGCGCTTGTTACGTTTCTTAATTATTATATAAACAAAGGAGCTATGAATTTTTGAAAAAAAATTGCTAACTTTGCCCCAAATTGACCTAGGACCTTCTTTTTTTTTTCAAAATTCGTGTAAAAATATCAGCTTTTCAAATATCGATGCTCTACAATCAATTGTTAAAAAATTATTCTATTTGTTTATAAGGTAAAAATCTGAGTTCTTTTGCAACGTCATTTTGCAGGTCTGAAAATTAATTTTTTCGATATCTAACAAAGCATTTTGGTAAATCAAGTCTTTCCCTTTCAGGTGGAGGCCGTAGAATCATTGTATTTTGATTTCTCTGGACGTGGTGGGGTTTCAAAAAAAAGGTCTCTGGGATAAATTAATGCAATTTTGCAAAAACTATTTGACGAATCGATTTGAAATTTTTACCAGATATTAAGCACTATGAGAGTCAACTATTTACGCAAGGACAAAACAGTAGATTGTTTTTTATACAAGATATTGTTTATTGAATAAAATTTCGCATTTTGCAATTATCTTAGCAACAATTAACTATATCGATATTTAACAACCGCCATTTTAAAGCTTTTTTAATTTCCTACAAGGTGATTCATTTGATTTATCTGTAAGATAGTTTACTTTTTACTGGCAGGTGAAAAAGTGTGAAAAAACACGTTTTTTCCATTTTTTTGCATTGAAATGGCTGTAAATAAACATATGCAGAAAATCGACCACAGATTTTATATAGGTTTCATTTATTGACACCTATACTACCTAAAAATCGTGGTCTCTGCCTGGATGAGTCACAGTCCCGAACATTGTACTTTTTTTACTCATTTCCCTGGACTAAACACTCCATTTGATGAGCGGCACTAAAAGCCTTAATTTTTACGTTCACATTGGAATTATCTGAGCCATTTTCTTTTGTAGATTCATCCAAACACAGTTCTGCATTACTTCAGCTTCAAAATTTCTATTTGATGAGATCTTCCATAGCAATATCTGTTTTATTAGTAGGTACTCATAAATTCTTCTACGTAACCTTCCATCACACTGTTCGATTTCCACCCTCCCGCCGTGGTATTTTAAACAAGTGATATTGCCTCCTCCATCAACAAGGATTGTAGTTAGGGTTGTCGGGTCTAAAATTCGAAAAGCCGAACTTTACTTATAATTTTGGCTGACATTTGGTACAAAAAATCGAATAGCATTCGTTTGCCATAAAAAATAACCAAAACACAAAAACAGTCTTTTAATATCTTTACTGAACTTGATTAATTTAAAAATAAACATAGGAACAGAAAAAGTCAACGCAAAACAATAAAATGTATCTATAAAAACGGGAAAAAACGAAAAAATCACGTTTTAGAGCCTTAGGCAAAAAGCCAAACAAAAGCTGGTCAGGCCGGACATGTTAATTTTTAGCCGGACGAAACCGTAAAAAGCCAAACATGTCCGGCTAAAGCCGGACGCCTGGCAACCCTAATTGTAGCCGATGTTCGCTTCAAACAATGTCCTATGTATTCCTTCCAGATTGGCAGTTTCAAATAGAACGCTCTCTCGAGGTACAGAACCAATTTTATGAATCCCCATTACTGTCGTCCACCATATTTATTGGACTCCAATCATTTTTTTAACCTACAAAATCTTCTACAATTGTAAAAGATCGTGTGTTTTTCGTCTTACTATTTGGAATTTTTATAATAATTCAAGATCGATCCTAAGTCTTTTATATCATGAAGGATGCACTACACCCCTTTTTACAAGATGGCGGCCAAAGACCCCGACACTTAATTTTAAATTTATACCTTGTCCCAACCAAAATGCAAGGTTAGCGGCTAAAAATTTAACATTTCAATGGACGGTAAAACTTTGTTATATACAATATTTTCGAAATTTTGAAATTAGTAGCGTAACGTATTGACATGTGATTTTCACGAACACTCTGGACAAATTTTGTACATGTCCTAATTTAGTAATCGCTTCCAACACCAACTAGTGTAAAATTTTGTTTAATTTAAATTCCACGGTTGCAAAACCGACATTTCCTCGAAGTTCGGACTTACCAGCCCAGGACTGACACACCTAGTGAGGCGTGCGTCAACCCCTAAGAAGTTTTGGGAAGCTTCTGGACGAATCCACCCCGCCTCCCGGAAGGGTTTGGAGAACTTGACGCGCCTCCAGACGTTTAACTCTTTAGTACTTATGTGGACTTCTTGTAGCACTAGTGCCCTCACAGCCCCCTACGACTGTGAGGAGTGAGATTTGGACAAATAAGTACGGCTTCGTTGGAAGAAACGTCGGGAATGTAACCAGTGGGGTCCAATCACTAATGGACAACAAACTTTCCAGTTATTTTTGTCACAACGGACAGTCTATAGATTTGTATCGGTGGGATGTAATTAATTCTTAAGCTCCATCTGCTGAAGTTGGGATGGATATGCAACTGGTAAAACACGAAAAATTGAAAGATGTACAAGCACATTTTCCTTTATTATTAAAAAAAAAAGTCTGTCCGCCATATTGATTGGGCGCAAAACATATTTTTTTAAAACTTAGAAAATCTTCTACAATTGTAAAATATCGTGTTTTTTTCTTACTATTTGGAATTTTTATAATAATTCAAGATCGATCCTAAGTCTTTTATATCATGAAGTTCTTATGTAACATTTCGTCACGACGACATGCTCCAAATATTCCCGCATTATATCCATGTAAATAAAAAAATTACATATTAGAATAATTTGTGTTCGTATTATTTTTAAAACTTACCCATTCTCAAATATTTAGGAGCTTCAGCTAAGAACTGTTTATATTCCTTATATTTCGGAAGATTCTCTCGATTTTTTGGAGCTTAGAGATATTATTGGATAATGTGATCGTAATGAGTTAATTGAAAATTACCATTTAAATATAACTAATTAATGTAATTACAATTATTCAGAATTTATTAGACAATAGTCCATCTACTAAAGAAAAAAATTTCTAACTTCGTTGATTCAAAACCAGTTTTGATCATTTTTTTTTTTGAATTTCTGAAAACACACCTCACTTATGGTGTGATTTTTATTTTTTCAATTGTTATTAACAAGCAAGTGTTTTTTAATACACCCTTAATTAAAAAATATATCTCTTTAATGTATTTAAACAATTGCCTGAAACTTGATAACACACGGTTTTTGGGGTCGCAGATTACGAATCTGGTCTCAAAATAGGCCTAAAAACAAAATGGCGTCAGAGATCTAATTTTGTATTATCTTTTTTTTTATTAAAACTCGACTAAAACCCAAAATGGCGGATCGAAAATGGCGGAAAAGGGTCATTTTTTTTATTCGGATTTTATTTCTTATATAGGGGTTGTTTGGGTCGATTTTATGTTAAAATTTATTAAAAATAGAAAACGGTGAATTAAAAACTAAATAATTTTTTTCTCACTTTTAATGGCCAATATGCTTATTAAAGTTTATTATATCAAGCTTTGTTATATGCGATTGATGCGATAAAACATCTCAAAAACTTTGGTATAGGTTCTATAGAATCTTGCACAGCACAGATTGACGCCCGAGTCATCTTCTAAACCGTTTGATGAATAAGAGCTTGATTTTATTATTAGTCAAAAAAAATTATTCCAAAGAATACTACCACCTTCTTCATTCACTAGTGCCGAACATTAAAATAGTATACTATTGTGTTCATTTGTATTTTAATTGTTTTAAACGAATGAATTATATGAGTCATTAGATGTCAACAAATACGGTTTTGAACTGAAAACTGATGACGAATTTTTAAAACCAATTAATTATATGCGTTGCATTCCGGAGAGTTTTCTTCTAAAATGCTCTCGCAAAACATGCGAAAGAATGTTGTACTTTTGAAAAAAATGGAATGCTTTGTTCATAATCTTCAAATGCAACTATTTCAATTTGTGTCAAAACAAATAATAAAAGTTATATTGGTAATGACTGCAAACTTCTTATTTTATTCAATAACATAAAAACCAAATTTTAATGCGGATTTCTTACAATTAATGCAACTATAAACTATACCTTGCTATGAAAGGAAGATACCCTGTCAAAAAAATCTCATCAATCCGTATTGAAAATTATCAAAAATTAATAAGTATCTATGAGAACCTATATGGTCAATAAGTTTCTATAAGAGTTAGATAAAGTTGTTGTTGAAATAGTTATCAGTTTATATCAGAATTGACCAGCAAAACGAGTCAAGCCATATCCATTTGTAAATCCAAACATTTACTTATACCACATCAATGAGAATTTATGAGCACAGTATCTAATGTAATTCATGCGGCTTTCCACGATTAAAAGACAAGTGTTTCTTTAAGAAACGAGCTGCATTAGGTTAGAACAGTTTTGATTTGCAATTGAAGATTACAAATTATAATGTTTGAATAGGGATTTATGAGACCAGTTTCTATGAGTATTAATGTTTTTTTTCAGTAATATATCAAATGTGTTTTCATTTGTTTGAATGGGTAAAAAGAAAGGTCAGTTTTCAACTGCAAATACAAATACAAGTTTAATCACTTCGAATGGGGTTATATGCGATCAATTTCTAACAGTATTTATGCTGTTTTCCAAATATAATTGTGATGAGGTTTGATCAGTAACAAACTGTTCACTACATGTTACGATATGGTCGGAAATTCCAGGTACATATTTAGTATTCCTTCGAAAGGATTGATGATAGCAGTTTCTACGAGTATGTATTTGTTGTTCCTCTAGTAAATTATATAAGTCTTTATCAGTACAGATTCGGATCTAATTTAATTATAAAAATTATATCAGAATAAAGCAACCAGATATTTTAAACAGTATCTATTTGTAAATCCAGACATTTACTTATACTATCTAAATTAGAATTTATGAGAACAGTATTTAATGTAAATCGTGTGGCTTTCCGTGGTTAAATGGCAAGTGTTTCTATAAGTATTAGGTTAGAACAGTTTTGATTTGCAATTGAAGATTACAAACTATAATGTTTGAATAGGGATTTAAGAGATCAGTTTCTATGAGTATTAATGTTTTTTTTTCAGTAATATAGTAAATGTGCTTTCATTTGTTTGAATGGGTAAAAAGAAAGGTCAGTTTTCAACTGCAATTACAAATACAAGTTTAATCACTTCGAATGGGGTTATATGCGATCAATTTCTAACAGTATTTATGCTGTTTTCCGAATATAATTGTGATGAGGTTTGATCAGTAACAAATTGTTCCCAACATGTTACGATATGGTCGGAAATTCCAGGTACATATTTAGTATTCCTTCAAGAGGATTGATGAGAGCAGTTTCTACGAGTATGTATTTGTTGTTCCAATAGTAAATTATATAAGTCTTTATCAGTATGCATTCGGATCTACTTTAAATACAAAAATTATATCAGAATGAAACAACCTATTTTAAACAGTATCCACTTGTAAATCCAAACATTTAAAGATATATTTTAATGAGAACCAATCAGAACAGTATCTAATGTAACGCGTGCGGCTTTCCGTGGCTAAATTTTAAAAGTATTTTTAACAAATAAGCTTTAACGGATTTGAATAGTTTTAATTTGCAATTCCAGATGAATAGTTTTAATTGTTAAATAGGGATCTATGAGGTCAGTGTCTTTGTGTAATGTGTTTTTTCCAATAAAAACACATTTTATTGAAAAAAAAAACATTGCACTGACCTTAAAACTATTCATTTGGAAATTT
Source organism: Rutpela maculata (assembly GCA_936432065.2). Classification (NCBI taxonomy): domain Eukaryota; kingdom Metazoa; phylum Arthropoda; class Insecta; order Coleoptera; family Cerambycidae; genus Rutpela; species Rutpela maculata. The sequence continues at coordinate 218,565,818 of OW386287.2, forward strand.
ATTTATTGCAAATAATTTTAAAATTTAGCCACGGAAAACCGCACACTTTACATTAGATACTGTTCTCATTAAAATATTATCTTTAAATGTTTGGATTTACAGGTGAACAGTTTTTAAAATATTTGGGGTTTCATTCTGATATAATTTTTGTATTTAAATTAGATCCGAATGCATACTGATAAAGACTTATATAATTTACTGTAGGAACAACAAATAAATATTCGTAGAAACTGCTCTCATCAATCCTCTTGAAGGAATACTAAATATGTACCTGGAATTTCCAACCATATCGTAACATGTAGTGAACATAGGCGCAGCCAGGGGGGGAGCCATGGAGCCCGGCCCCCCCCAAGCCTTCTTCCATGAGCCAAAAAATAAAAAAGCAGTACAAAGCAGTATCTAAATTATCCCTTGAAATAAATATTTTGTAATTAATGCCACTATTATCTAATAGAGGAATTTACATACACATCCGTTTTCAACCATTTTCTGAAAAATTTTCCTCATCCTCTGGGGAGGCCGGTTCTATTGCCCCCCCCCCCAGATGAATCTTCTGGCTGCGCCACTGGTAGTGAACAATTTGTTACTGATCAAACCTCATCACAATTATATTCGGAAAACAGCATAAATACTGTTAGAAATTGATCGCATATAACCCCATTCGAAGTGATTAAACTTGTATTTGTAGTTGCAGTTAAAAACTGACCTTCCTTTTTACCTATTCAAACAAATGAAAACACATTTAATATATTACTGAAAAAAAAAACATTAATACTCATAGAAACTGATCTCATAAATCCCTATTCAAACATTATAATCTGTAATCTTCAATGGCAAATCAAAACTGTTCTAACCTAATGCAGCTCGTTTCTTATAGAAACTCTTGCCATTTAACCACGGAAAGCCGCACGTTTTACATTAGATACTGTCCTCATAAATTCTCATTGAGATAGTATAAGTAAATGTCTGAATTTACAAATAGATACTGTTTAAAATATTTGGTTGATTTATTCTGATATAATTTTCATATTTAAATTAGATCCGAATGCATACTGATAAAGACATATGATTTACTATTGGCACAACAAATACATAGGTACTCGTAGAAACTGCTATCATCAATCCTTTCGAAGTAATACTAAATATGTACCTGGAATTTCCGACCATATCGTAACATGCAGTAAACAATTTGTTACTGATCAAACCTCATCACAATTATATTCGGAAAACAGCATAAATACTGTTAGAAATTGATCGCATATAACCCCATTCGAAGTGATTAAACTTGTATTTGTAATTGCAGTTGAAAACTGACCTTTCTTTTTACCCATTCAAACAAATGAAAACACATTTAGTATATTACTGAAAAAAAACATTAATATTCATAGAAACTGATCTCATAAATCCCTATTCAAACATTATAATTTGTAATCTTCAATTGCAAATCAAAACTGTTCTAACCTAATGCAGCTCGTTTCTTATAGAAATACTTGCCATTTAACCACGGAAAGCCGCATGTTTTACATTAGATACTGTTCTCATAAATTCTCATTGAGATAGTATAAGTAAATGTCTGGATTTACAAATAGATACTGTTTAATATATTTGGTTGCTTTATTCTGATATAATTTTCATATTTAAATTATATCCTAATCTGTACTGATAAAGACTTATATAATTTACTAGAGGAACAACAAATAGATACTCGTAGAAACTGCTCTCATCAATCCTCTTGAAGAAATACTAAATGTGTACTTGGAATTTCCGACCATATCATAACAAGTAGTGAACAATTTGTTACTGATTAAACCTCATCACAATTATATTCGGAAAACAGCATAAATACTTTTAGAAATTGATCGCATATAACTCCATTCGAAGTGATTAAACTTGTATTTGTAATTGCAGTTGAAAACTGACCTTTCTTTTTACCCATTCAAACAAATGAAAACACATTTAATATATTACTGAAAAAAAAACATTAATACTCATAGAAACTGATCTCATAAATCCCTATTCAAACATTGTAATTTGTAATCTTAAATTGCAAATCAAAACTGTTCTAACCTAATGCAGCTCGTTTCTTATAGAAACACTTGCCATTTAACCACGGAAAGCCGCACGTTTTACATTAGATACTGCTCTCATAAATTCTCATTGATGTGGTATAAGTAAATGTTTGGATTTACAAATGAATACGGCTTGACTCATTTTGCTGCTCCATTCTGGTATAAACTGATACAAATTTCAGCAGCAACTTTACTCCAGGCTCCAGTAGAGGGAGTTTATACGTGTCGCTAATTCATATCTAATCTAATGTGACCTAAGGAACTGACGTGTGTTTGTTAAATTAAACGGAGAGAATGGTGTTGTCTACACTCGCCAGGAAAAAGCCGAGGCTTTTGCCGACAGCTTGGAACTGCAGTGTAGGGAAAACCAACTCGATGATGAGGACGAGGACTGGGAGGACGACGTGAGACGCAGGGTACGCAGGATGAACCGTCTGCCAGATGAAGACCACATCCCCCCGACCACCCCAGAGGAGGTCAAGGAGATCCTAAGGAGTCTAAAACCCAGGAAAGCTCCAGGATGTGATGGCATTGGGAACATCGCCCTCAAGAAGCTGCCCCGGAAAGGAGTAGCGGCGATGGTCAACATCATCAACGCAATGTTGAGGTTGAGACACTTCCCATCCAGGTGGAAAAAGGCCGACGTCATAGTCATCCCAAAGCCAGGTAAGAACCTAACGTTTCCTTCCTCTTACAGGCCCATCAGTCTACTCCCAGCGATGAGTAAGGTAGCCGAACGAGTTATACTCAAGAGGATAGCCGAGAAGACAGAAGAGCTGGAAGTCCTCCCAGACGAGCAGTTCGCCTTCAGGACAGGGCACTCCACCGAACTCCAAGTGCTCCGCCTCACCGAGGAGGTCACGAAGGGGTTCAACCAAAGACAGGTCACGGCAGCGCTGTTCCTGGACGTTGCCAAAGCCTTCGACAGGGTCTGGCACGACGGTCTCCTAGCCAAAATGATGAGTATGGGTTACCCCATTGCACTCGTCAAGCTAGTGAGATCGTACCTCCACAGAAGACAGATGAGGGCGAAGATCGTGGACAAGGTGTCCACGTACAGAACAATGGAGGCAGGAGTCCCCCAAGGCTCAGTGCTGTCCCCCCACTTGTTCTCCATCTTCACATCCGATCTACCCCGGACGGAGAGGACCTCCATGGCCCTCTACGCCGATGACACAGCCCTGACTGCCAGATCCTGGAGTGCCAGGCTAGCCACCAGAAACCTCCAGGAGGCGGCCACCCTCCTAGAGGACTGGTGCAACAGATGGAAGGTAGCCGTCAACGCCGAGAAGAGCAAGGCGGTACTCTTCAAGAAGGTAAGAAAACAAAACCCCACAGGTCACGTTTCCATGTTTGGTGAGGACATCCAATGGCACGACTCCGCCAACTACCTTGGCGTGGTCATGGACAAAGGCCTAACATGGAGACTGAACACGGAGGCCATCGTCAAGAAGGCCAGGAGGACGAGAGCCCTAATCTACCCGATGACGGGTAGACAGAGCAGACTCAACCTGAGGAACAAGCTCACGCTTATCAGGTCCCTCATCCGGCCTCAGCTGACGTATGCTTCGGTAGCTTGGGGCTACCAAGCAAAGAGCTACCTCCATCAGATCCAGAGAGTGGAGAACGTCGCCCTCAGAACGGCAGTCGATGCACCCTGGTTCATCCGCAACGAGGACATCTACAGGGACCTGGAATACACCCCGGTCACTGAGATCATCAAGCAGAGAGCCAGAAAGATGTACGCCCTTGCCGAGGAGCATGGGAACCCACTAGTCAGGGAGGCAACTGACTATGACCCAGCTGATGCTCCGAGGCACAAGCGGCCGAAGGTGCAGCTCCTGGATAACGGGTGAGTATGAGAAGCATACCACCGTCCGACGATCCACCCCCACGGAAGAGACATGACGATCACCCAACCACCCACCCAAGACCCTGCGGGTACCGGACAAACAACCGTCCAGTACCTGTAGTCCCCCTAGCTCCGGGCAGACCAAAAATGCTACCAAAGCAGTTAGGTCTGCCCTTCCTCGAGCTACACAGCTCATCCTTACCCTACCGATGATCCGGACGACAGGATGCCTCTTGGCATCTTGTGTACCGGCAGTCACTCCCGCCACAAACCCAAAAACACCCAACAGACCGATGACTACCCCCCGGGGGGCAAACAAGCTGGCGAAGAAAAGAAGACGAAGACAGAAGAACGCCAGAAGAGGCCTTAGCCAGCAAGGTCCAACGAGCCAGGACCCAGGGAGGTGGGCCGAAATCGTCTGCACCGCTCACATTTGTGAGTGGGGCCGACGTAAAGTAAGCTCGCCCGCCCTGCACGAGGCTGGTCCCCGGTCTACAGCGATGTATTGGGGTAAAGGGCAATAGTCCTGCCCGGCCCCAGTCATCCGAGACCGACATCTTTAGCCAAGAATATTGGCGTTAAATTAAAAGTAAAGCAGTCTCTTTCACTGCTAACTCATTCATTGCTTCTAGGCTAGAACAAGAACACCCGAGGAAATAAGGACTTTGCAGTATTTTGTGTTTACCACTATATTGGTATTTCTATTTGAAATATGCAATTTAAACTGTACATTTGTCGGCATGCATATCCAAATTAATACTAATAAAAAAGCATAATGGAAGTTTACAATAAAAATACATCTGTAAAATATACAATTGAAACTGTACATTTGTTGACATGTATATCCACATTAATACTAATAAAAAGACAATGTTGAAATTTACAATAAAAACATGTTGATAAATGGTGTGTTACATACATACATAGATACTGGAGAAAGGACGGACTGAAACTATTATGATATTACTTATAGAAAAGTTTAGAATCTCTTTAAAGTTGTATCTGTAATTCCATATGTTTACAGATATAAGGGCAAGAGTGCATTTGCAGACACTAAACTGTAGATTTGTTGATGTATATTTCATATAAATACTCATGAAAGGGCAACATGATAATTCCAAATAGCTCATTCGGAATTACTGTTTCATAACCGATTTAAAACTTAATAAAACAGACAAAATCCTGTCTGTATAATACTAATATAACTTATAGGAACGATAAAACCGCATCACTTTTTTTTTATAAGTTTCTATGTGGAATTTTTGGCAGGGTAATAATAAACGCAGGTGATCAGTGCGTGTAACAGATCCTATTTACTTTTAAATTCAGAGGGGGTGTAATTCAGTTGAAATGTACACGTGAAATGTAATTACATTTAGTTTTATAATAAGTGAAAAACCACAATAAAATAATGTGGACATTGGTACTTGTATGTACTATTCCATTTATTTTAATTAGTTGCTCAGAACCTTTCAAGTTAACCGGAAGATGGCGCCTAATATAAGTCACTGGTTGCGTGCTATCTTCACAATACTCAACTAACAAAAGTTATTTCATGGTTGCTCTGGTTTCTCTTCATTCCGAATAAATCTTTCGCCTTTTACTAAAGATTTCCGTGGAGAGGAACAACTCAAATGAGTCTTTTGACAATTTTTTGAAGGCCAGCGAAAGCTGGCCATACAAATTTTAAAGCAAACAAAAATTTTCCACTAACTAGAGTTGGGTATACTCGGAATTCAGGGTTCGGATGATTCTAAGAATCGGAATATCATCCGATTATTTTCAGATTCCGGATACTTACTAATAATCAGATGATTCTAAGAACCTCAATAATTAGTGTTCGGATGTTTCCATAATCGACGGAACATCATCCGATTATAAGATTCCGGGTACGCGTTTTAAATAAAATGTTTTGAAAAATAAGTATGTTAATTTCTTAATAATATTGATTTATAGGATAAATGAAATGTAGTACAGTAAAATATCATTTAGGTAGGTATACCTATATAATTCAAAAAATTAAGTATATGCATAAAACAAATAAAAAACCCTAGTCATCGATAATACAGGTAAGAAAAAAAGCAATTCAATCATTTTAATATTTATTTATATGTATCCATAATATATAACATATATTGTTTGTTGTTTGCCCTTGCATATCTAATTACTTCCACGTCCAGTGCTTAAAATGTCATGAAACGTCGAGATTTTAAGTTTGAGCGAAAAAAAATTTTCTGTCGGTCTGTCTGGCTGTCGGTCTGTCTGTTAACTTTTTTTTGTGCGCACGTTTACTCTGGAACCGTTTAAGATATTGACTTGAAATTTGGTACACATATGTACTTTAACGAGATCTAGAACTAGATTATATTTTCATCTTGTTCCGTCGAAGGGTTGGGGGGTAAATTGGGGTAAATTTGGGGTAAATGGGTAAATCAAGCAGGTAAGAGTTCATGAAATTGGTATTTAGTATATACAAGAGAAGCTAAGGTCTCAAAAAAAATTTTGGCATTAGCCACCCCCTTTACCACCCCCACCTCCTTATTAAAGGGGATGAAAAAAATTGTGATTTAGTATATGTACAGGAACCAGAAACCTCAAAATATTTTTTTACTTCATCCACCCCCCACTACCACCCCCCTATTACCACCCTCACCCCACTACCGATGTGGGGTATCGTTTTATGGGTTTTTGGGGTAGAGAATTTCAAATATTATGTTATTAAAGTTCCATAAATAATTATTTTCACATACAAAGTTTTTTCGTTGTGAGTGACTTGGATAGAGAATCTGGATGTGGAAGTAGTGATTCCTTGGGCAGCGGTTTTTATCGTGAATCGAACGAGCAACGATTTCGGTAACTGAAAAGTGATCGGAATCTCGGCTCACTCGGAACTCGATATCGGAACGTCATGTCATCTATCCCGCGAAGCACAGGTCGCTGACTGAGCATGAGCACTGAGCAGTGAGCAGTAAAAATCACCCGGATGATATTATTCGGATGATTTTCTAATAATCGGAATGTTTCGAGTATTTCAATAATCGGATAGGTACTTCGACAATTTTCATCCGGTTAGTCCCATCACTACGGAATATCATCCGCTTATCAGATGTCGGATATAATCCAGTCATATAGGGATTCCGTCCACCTCGGAATGAAAGATAATAATAAACTTTTATAAAAATGTTTGTTTTGGTATTTTATAAGTTGGCTCAAAAGTCTCATGAAGAATTTCGTGTACGCGAGTCAAGACATTCAAGGTCAAAGGCCGCAAGAATCGGTTTTTGTAAATATTTCGTTTTCTATGCTCTATATGACATTTTGATTATTATAAAAGTTGTAGAGCATAAAATGCTATACGTTCATAGCAATATTTTATGCATTCAACCGTTCTTGAGATAGAGCGCGAAGAGTGGGGAGCGCTTAGCAGTATATATCATAACGCAAGGTCAACTGTGGAATACACCAAATAATACGATTTATAAGTTAATTATTTATTAAAAATATTATAAGTATAAAAAAAAACCTTGATAGTGAAACAGTCAAACCTGAAATTCAAAATGTTTTTATTTAAAAAATATATAGCTAGTAAAAGACTTTAAATAAATTAAGCATACCTGTAAGAGTTTAAGCAGTTACTTTTTTGCTCCATACTTTACAAGCATACACTTTATACCAACAGCGATGATAGCTGGTAAATCAGCATCTTTTTTTTTAACATTTCCAGCCTGCAAATCACTGCTATTTTCAAATATTTTGACAAATTTATTATTTCCTCTGTTAAAACATGTTGAAGTTGTGTCGTACAGGCTCATACGCAAATTGCAGGCTCTTAGAGGAAAATGTTTTTTTATCTTCTTTATTTTCGGCAGCTGGAAAAACGGAAATTTTTTAAGTTTTGAGCAGAAAAGATAAGGTGCTACGTTTATCAAGTGCCAATAATAAAATAAGAATTAATAATAATGAAGTAATACCAATAGATCCATTCCTACTTTGAATTTCAAGTTTAACCCTTTTATTAAGGCGTCTGTCTACTAAAAAAAATAGAGTTAATTTAGCAACATCGTGCCCTACGATGGATGCAACAGAACAACATTTAAATCATGAAGTTATTATGTACCATTTTGTCACGACGACATGCTCCAGACATTTCTACAATTATATCCATGTGAATAAAAAAAATACATATTAGAATAATTTGTGTTCTTATTATTTTTAAAACGTACCTATTCTCAAATATTTTTTATCAGGAGCTTCAGCTAAGAACTGTTTATTTTCTTATTTCTGAAAACCCCCTCAATTTTTTGTTCATTTTGATCTTTAGAGATATCATTGAATACTGTGACCGTAATGAGCCAATTGAAAATTACTAGTTAAATATCCTAATTAATGTAATTACAACCATACAGAATTTATCTACGAAAAAAAATTAAATAGAAAACAAATTTACACTTCATCCAATTGTCAAAAACAAACAATAATAATTAATAATGCATTTTGTCTTGACTGCCAAACTTAGACGCACGAGGAAATCCCATGAGTGAAAAAGTCACTTTATACATGAGTTTCATACAATATTTTTTCTACGACGGTTGTCAAGTTCCATGTTTAGACAATAGTCCATCTATACCGTAGTTCATAAGTTCAAAGCCGAGTTAATTCTTGATAAAGCTCGTAAAAATATGAATGACGGCTCATTGGATTCGGAATGACGCGACGTCTAGAAAAATGTGCAAAAGTTTCAAACCCGCACATAAACAATTGCAAAAGTTATAAACAAATGAAGATTGAAAAAATAACGAGTTTTGTTTTTTGCAAATAACTCGAAAACTATTAATAATTAAGAAATTTTAAAGAAGGATTCTTAAAGAGGAAGAAATTTCCAACAAAAAAAGTCCCGACTCCCGAAACTCTATCTCTATTATTAATAATTTTAATTTCATGTTGAAAATAGAGCTCCGCGCGGCGAACACTGAGCCGTTACGATGCTCTGAACCCGGCTGTAATAAGTAAAAATATTTTTTTATGTTATTAAATATTAATTTAAATTTTTTTTTTAAATTATGGTATTATTTAGACATTTAAAGAACAATATCCCGTTGGAAAAAAATTTTTCACCGATTTTTCATAAAATAAGCCTATTAGTTATTTTTTTTTTAGAATTGGCATTTGTATTTCAATTCGGATAATTGTTAAACAAAAGCCACTAAAATTATTTCGCTTCGTGGAGACTTTATGTTATCTATATTTTATGGGATTTTGACATTGCGATGTTTTTAATTGTTATAGCCTATCAGTTATTAATTATTTCACCTAACAAAAAAATTATTTATTAATTTTATTAATTTTTTATTAATCTTAATTATTATTACTGGTTTTAAATTCAAAAGTACTATAAGATTACATAAACTTTAAATTTTCATTGCAATTTGTTTAAACAAATTTTATAAACAAATAGATAAATTACGTATTTTTGAAAACATTTTTTTTGCCATTTAATTTGTTATAAAATATTATGATTAAAAGAAAAAAATTTTCTTAATGTCTAATCATTTTTTCCTTTTTTCATTATTTAAACAAATTATTAAGAAAAAATTTTATTCTTAAAATTTATTATTTGCAATTTTCTATAAGCTGGTAAAAAGAAAAAAAATGTTTGTTGTTAATTTATTTGTTTAATTAATAAACAATTTGTTATCAACAATCGCCGAATGTATTTTTTTAGATTGAAAAAAAAATAATAATAAAAACAACCGTATACATAAACATGTCAAAAAAAAATTGAATTTAAAATTTCATAAAAAATATTAAAAACTTTTTTTGACATGTTTACGTATCCGGTTGTTTTTATTATTTTTTTTCTATCTAAAAAAAATATAAACACATTCAGCGATTGTTGATAACAAATTGTTTATTAAATAAACAAATAATTATTTGTTTATTCTGTTATTGTTAATTAACAACAAAATATTTTTTCTTTTTACCAGCGTATAAAAAATTGCAAATAACATATTTTAAGAATACATTTTTTTTCTTAATAACTTGTTTAAATAAAGAAAACATTTAAATAAATGATTATAGACAATTAAAAAATTTTTTTAAGGAATTTGTTTTCTTTTAATCAAAATATTTTATAGCAAAAAAAATAGCAGAAAAAATTTCAAAAATACGTAATTTATCTATTTGTTTATAAAATTTGTTTAAATAAATAGCAACGAAAATTTAAAGTTTATGTAATCTTATAGTACTTTTGAATATAAAAACAGTAATAATAATTAAAATTAATAAAAAAAAATTTCCAACCCTTCTTTTTTATTTTTTAGTTTTTTGTTAGGTTAAATAATTAATAATAGACTAAAATAATTAAAAACATCGCAATGTCATGATCCCATAAAGTATAGTTGACATAAGGTCTCCACGAAGCGAAATAATTTTAGTGACTTTTATTGAACAATTATCCGACTTGAAATATAAACGCGAATTTTAAAAAAAATTGTTAACTAACAATAGTCTCATTTTATGAAAAATCGGTGAAAAATTTTTTTTCCAGCGGGATATTGTTCTTTTAGGTATCTAAATAATACTTTAATTTTTTAAAGTGTTTAAATTAATATTTAAACATAAAAAATATTTTTACTTATTACAGCTGATTTCAGAGCATCGTAACGGCTTAGTGTTCGTCGCGAGGAGCTCTATTTTCAACATTAAATTAAAATTATTAATAATAGAGATAGAGTTTCGGGAGTCGGGACTTTTTTATTGGAAATTTCTTCCTCCTTAAGAATCTTTGAAATTTCTTAAATATTAATAGTTTTCGAGTTATTTGCAAAAAAATGAAACTCGTTATTTTTTCAACCTTCATTTGTTTAGAACTTTTGCAATTGTTTATGTGCGGATTTGAAACTTTTGCACATTTTTCTAGACGTCATTCCGAATCCAATGAGCCCTCACTCATATTTTTACGAGCGTTATCAAGAATTAACACGGCTTTGAACTTGTGAACTAGTCTACTACTAAAGAAAAAAAGTTCTAACTTTGTTGACTCAAAATCAGTTTTGATTATTTTTTTTTGGATTTCTGAAAAACTTTATAAAAAGTTTCGCATAACTTTTTACAAACTTGGTGAGAAGGTGTGCTTTTTATTTTTTCAATTGTTATTAACCAATAAGTGTTTTTTTAATACACTCTTAATTAAAAAATATATCACATTTATGTATATTCCTTATATTTCTGAAGATTCTCTCGATTTTTTGGAGCTTAGAGATATTATTAGATAATGTGCTCGTAATGAGTTAATTGAAAATTACCATTTAAATATAACTAATTAATGTAATTACAATTATTCAGAATTTATTAGACAATAGTGTTTTTTTAAATTATATATTAATTAAAAAATATATCTCTTTAATGTATTTAAACAATTGCCTGAAATTTGATAACACACGGTTTTTGGGGTCGCAGATTACGAATCTGGTCTCAAAATAGGCCTAAAAACGAAATGGCGTGAATGGTCTAATTTTTTATTTTCTTTTTTTTATTAGATGTTTGAGGTTTTTGGGGTCGCTAATTACGAATTTGACATTAAAACTCAACTAAAACATAAAATGGCGGAAAAGGGTCAATTTTTTTTTATTCGGATTTTATTTCTTATACCTATTGGGTCGCTGGTCTCAAATTTTATGTTAAAATTATCAAAAATAGAAAACAGTGAATTAAAAACTAAATAATTTTTTCTCGCTTTTAATGGCCAATATGCTTATTATATTTAGTTTTATAATAAGTGAAAAACCACAATAAAATAATAATGGACATTGGACCTTGTACTATTCCATTTATTTTAATTAGTTGCTCAGAACGTTTCAGGTTAACCGGAAGATGGCGCGTAATATAAGTCACTGGTTGCGTGCTATCTTCATAATACTCAACTAACAAAAGTTACTTCATCGTTGCTCTGGTTTCTCTTCATTCCGAATAAATCTTTCGCCTTTTACTAAAGATTTCCGTGGAGAGGAACAACTCAAATGAGTCTTTTGACAATTTTTTGAGGGCCAGCGAAAGCTACCAAACAAAAATTTTCCACTAGTAAATGGGTCTTTATAATCGGAATTCAGTATTCGGATGATTTGATTTTCATAATCGGAGTATCATCCGCTTATTATAAGGATGCCGGACATAACCCAGTCATATAGGGATTCCACCTCGGAATGAAAGATAATATAGTATAAACTTGTATAAATCTCTTTGTTTAGGCATTTTATAAGTTGGCTCAAAAATATGAAGAATAATCTCGTGTATGCGAGTCAAGATATTCAAGATCAAAGGTCGCAAGAATCGTTTTTTTGTAAATATTTTCGTTATCTATGCTCTAAATGACATTTTGATTTATTATAAAAGTTGTAGAGAATAAAATTCTATACATTCAACCTTCAACCGTTTTTGAGATAGAGCGCTTAGCAATATATATCATAACGCAAGGTCAACTGTGGAATCCAATAAACAATAAGATTTATAAAGTTAATTATTTATTAAAAATATTAGTATGAAAAAACCTTGATATTAAAACAGTTAAACCTGAAATTCAAAATGTTTTTATTTAAAAAATATATAACTAGTATATAAAAAACTTTAAATAAATTAAGCATACCTGTAAGAGTTTAAGCAGTTATTTTTTTGCTCCATACATTACAAGCATACACTTTATACCAGCAGCTGGTAAATCAGCATCTTTTTTTTTTTTTAACTTTTGCAGCCTCTTGCAAATCACTGCTATTTTCAAATATTCTGACAAATTTATTATTTCCTCTGTTAAAACATGTTGAAGTTGTGTCACATCCAAGTTAAAGCATGTACAAAAAGAACATGCTCATACGCAAATTGCAGGCTCTTAGAGGAAAATGTTTTTTTATCTTCTTTATTTTCGGCAGCTGGAAAAACGGAAATTTTTTTAAAGATGTTAGTTAAAGCAGAAAAGATAAGGTGCTACGTTTATCAAGTGTTAATAATAAAATAAGAATTAATAATGAAGTAATACCAATAGATTCATTCCTATTTTGAATTTGTTTGACCCTTTTATTAAGGCGTCTACTAAAAAAAATAGAGTTAATTTAGCAACATTGTGCCCCTGCGATGGATGCAGCAGAACACATTTAAAGCGAGTGTATTTGCAAACACAGCTGTGGCTGGAATGCCCAATATATTTCAGCGGAAGATTGAAGTTGGAAATACAGGAAAGTATTTTCCAAGCCCAATGACACAAGAATCACCTCCACAAACACCCTAAAAATTATTTTCTGTAACTGCAAAACTGGTTGCGGTTGCGGGCCAGCTTGTGGATGTAGAAAAAGTGGCCTTTATTGCTCGGCGGCTTGCGGTGAATGTGGCGGAAATATATTTATATTCTTCCACAATTATGAATAAGTTATTAACGAAAAAAATTCGGAGTGTGTAGGGAACCAACCGCCGATCTCTCAATTTGTAAGCCATGATCGATCTGTCACTTTGATCTCTTCGCAGCGCTGAAAACCCTTCAGAATTAAGGAATTAAAGAAAGTATAAATGAAAATTATTCGTTATGAAATCCTCTACAAGAAACACGTGATGTATTTTTTTGTTAAAACTGAAGGAAAATCTTCACGAGAAAAATCGACAGACTGAGGTCAAAATGGCTTTTTTGGAAAATTGTACCCTTTTTTTACTATATCGAGTTTTTTTAGACATCAGCGCATTTTTTTAGCATAGTGATTTTTGTTACATGTTCTTTAGACGTCAACAAAAATAAAAATACAAAAATTAAACTGCTAAAAAATGCGCTCATGTCTAAAAAAACTCGATATAGTAAAAAAAAGGGTACAATTTTCCAAAAAAAGCCATCTTGACCTCAGTTTGTCGATTTTTCTCGTGAAGAAAACGTAGTCATTTTTACTTTTAATTTATTGTGGCGTTAAGTTAGTGTCCTGTATTTTACTAAAATAATGAAAAATATAAAAAAATATATAGTTAAATTTTTTGTCATATTGGGGGGGGTCAATTTTCTTAGCTTATCGATACCCCTCCTTTTTTAAGATGTTGCGGAATATGAGTCAAAACCCATTTTTTCAAGATGGCGGTCAAAGACCCCGAAAACTCAATTTTAAACTTACCTCCCCTCCCCCTTAGCAACGAAAAAGAAAACCTTGTCCTATCCAAAATACAAGGTTAGCGCCTCACAAAACGTAACACATTTCATAGTACAGTAACTAGAGGTTTTAACTTCGAAATAATGTCATATTGAACGGATTTCGTTCATTTTTGGCAGTATAATAGTAAATGCTTCACAGAAAAATTTCTATATTGTGCGGGGGCTTGCTAATTTATAGGGGGTGGCACTTAAAAAATATATATATTTATTGGAGCTGAAATAGAATGAAATTTTAAGAAGAAAAGGTTCTATGCAATTTTTCACATAAATTGATAGTTTTTAAGTTATAACGACTTCAAAATTGCGATTTTAGCTTTAAAAAAAAGTATTTCCAAACGGCTTTCGTCAAGTATCTCGAAAAGTATTACTTTATCGAAAAAATGTTACAAACCAATTACAGAAAGTACAAACTGGGGATTAATTATATTTTTTGTTTATTGATGTAGGATTAATAATTTCGGAAATATTTAAGTTTATATTTGGTATCCAAGGGTTTAGAAATTACCTTTAAAATTTAAAATGCATTTTTTTTCTAAAGCAAGTGCTTTAAATGAGCCATTTGTAAACTTTAATATCTCCGAAACTATTAAATCTATGTAAATAAATAAACAAACGAAATTCATTAATAGTTTATGAGCTTTATTTTTGGTCTCTATCCATTTTTCATTAAAACTAATATTTACTGGGATATTTGGAAAAGGAAAAAAAACCGCTGCCCAAGGAATCACTACTTCCACATCCAGATTCTCTATCCAAGTCACTGTAACGTGTCAAAAATGACAGCCATTTCAAATAAATTTAGTATTGATAATTGATACTGATTTATAATTTTTAGTCTTTATTTTATAATTCCATATTTCTTGAAACCCTCTTGAGCCGACCCTGAGTCAAACTTCATATTCGTAAATAAAACCGCTTGCCAATAAAGGCGATATTAGCTCGAGTTCTTATCCATATAAGGAGTAGCGAAAATCCGGGCTTATGATTGGCCTAACTTAGTCAATACTTCAAATTTACGCGTCGTTCTCCCACTCTGGGATAAAAGAGAGGAGACTCGCGAGGACATTTGAGATTTGAAAAATTCCTGAGCACAGGAAGAACCCTCGAGAGTATTAAGATATAAAGTTTGATAAAAAATTCAGCAGTATTAGGAAAACGTAAAAGTATGTGAAATAGTTTTTGAATCCTGTGAGTCCATTCGACAACAAGTGTTGTTAATTGCTCGCAAAGAAAAGTATCAAAATTACTAGTAAAAAGTGATGTGATTTTGTGGGAAGCTCAAATGTAAGTACTTCATTCATACTTATTTCATCGGCTGTTAATCACGGAGTCATCAGTAACGTAACTTTCATAGAAAACAAGTAAACCAAGTTGGTGCTAGTAAGACGTGAAACTGTTATTTCTTTTTACCCTTGGACGGTAACTTATACCAGTTTGTAAATATTTTTAAATTGTTTACCAAAATGGTAATTCTGCATTTTAGCGTAACATCGGAATTTTTGCGAAATTTTTTCAGGATACACTAATTTGGGGTCGTAGAACACGAATCTGAAGTCAGTTTTCGGCGCAAATGCATGGTTTATCCAAAAAAAAAATTTTCAAATTTTCCACCATAACATTCACTCTCCGTCACTGTAAACATTAAAAACCCTCCATTTCGGCCGATTTCATGTCATGTTCACCGTGTAAAGTGTTCCAAGCACACCAAAAAATTGCTTTTCCATAAAAAATAAATTATTATTTACCAAAACTCTAGAAACCAGAAAATGAAAAATCATCAAACTGTCAAACTAATGCGCATGCGTATCCTCTAGAGGTGGGTAGTACTCGTATGATTCGTATCATTGGTACGAATCCTTGCAGTGGTACGAATGGTACGAATCCCACAAAAATAAAAAATTCGTACATTTCGTGTCGCCGATACGATTGATACATTTCGTATCACCGGTACGATTGGTACGAATATGGAATTTCGGTACCGGTATTGCGATGCGATACTGGACCAGCTGTATAAGGTTAAACTTCAAACGGTGGATGGGGACCACGCGTTTAAACTGGAGATTTCAGATTTTAAAATACTCGTAATCTCATAATTGAAAAAATTCCCTGTTTTTATATGTAATATGATGGATATATTCGAAATATTTGATTAATACTATATGATAATTATCAATGTACCTACTGCAAGATAGCATTCATTTTATACAACGTACTGATTACAAAATCTGTGATATATTACCCTTTTTTTAGTTTTTTGTTATTGTTTTTTGTTTAGTTGACTTGCTACAAATGTACAAATATGTATATAATATGGTTAAATAAACGCTATCTATCTATCTTTTTACTGATGTCTAATGACGACGACGAAATTATTAATGTAATAGAAGGTGCTCGAAGTCCTAAAAGTTTAAACTGTACGGTTAATATATAATACTCTGGCCCTAACTAACACCACATATAATATTCTATATAATCTATGCTGAACACTGTGGAGTGGAAGTGTGGGTACGAATAGTACGAATGGTACTGTACATGATACTGTTTCGCATCACGGAATCAGTGGTACGAAACATACGAATAGTACGAATGGTACGAATCAGTACATGATACTGTTTAGTATCATGGAATCAGTGATACGAATCGTACCAATCTCTCTATACGAATCTTTTCTTGATACGGATTCATTTGGTACGAATCCTTAAAAAGAGTCGAATCGCCCAACTCTAGTATCCTCACTTTAAAGTTGTGTCTAAGGTATCGAGCAAAATCTATGATTTTGAAGTGGTATTTGCATATTTGTGGGCGAACGATGATGTCACGGTTTTTTGCAAAAATTTAGTAAGTCAAGGTCGTTTGGCGAAAGTTATTGTTTGGGCATTCCTAGGAGGGCAGCAGAAATTTTTGGTTTTCCAAAAATTTCTGCGCAAAAATTTTTGGAAACCCAAAAACAAACGCTCAAAATTATTATTCCAAAAGTTTTTGCGCAAAAATTTTTGGAATAATAATTTTGAGCGTTTGTTTTTGGGTTTCCAAAAATTTCAGCGCAAAAATTTTTGGAAACCCAAAAACAAACGCTCAAAATTATTATTCCAAAAATTTTTGCGCAAAAACTTTTGGAATAATAATTTTGAGCGTTTGTTTTTGGTTTTCCAAAAATTTCAGCGCAAAAATTTTTGAGCGTTTGTTTTTGAAATTTTTGGAAACCCAAAAACAAACGCTTGAAATTATTCATATACAATGCATTTTTTGCAATATTCAAAAATGATCCTTGCCCTACTAGGAATGCTCAAACAATAACTTTCGCCAAACGACATTGACTTACTAAAAATTTTTGTAAAAACCCGTGACATCATCGTTGGCCCACAAAAATGCAAATACCATTTCAAAATCATAGAGATTTTGCTCGATACCTTAGACACAACTTGAAAGTCGGGATACGCATGCGCATTAGTTTGACAGTTTGATGATTTTCCATTTTCTGGTTTCTAGAGTTTTGGTAAATAATAATTTATTTTTTATGGAAAAGCAAATTAGTGTATCCTGAAAAAATTTCGCAAAAATTCCGATGTTACGCTAAAATGCAGAATTACCCAATTTACCCCTCAACCCTTCGACGGAACAAGAAGAAAATATAATCTAGTTCCAGATCTCGTTAAAGTACATATGTCAAAGACGATTCCAGAGTAAACATGCGCACAAAGAAAGTTACAGACAGACAGAAAATTTTTTTTCTCTCAAACTTAAAATCTCGACGTTTCATGATATTTTAAGCCTATTTGAACAATAAAATTCTTTCAAAATTTTTTTGTCGTTACTATACTTCCACTGGATGTGGAAGTAATTACGTTTTATCGAAAATACCTTTATAGTTTAAACTGTATTTTTTTCTAAAGCAAGTGCTGTATACAGACCAAAAAATTTGAGCATCTACGTCATGCTATATGTTAATGAGAAAACAGTGTTTAAAATTCCTTTTTTTTTAATTACTGGTTAATTACAGTAACAAAATGGCGACCTTATTAAAAAAATGTGTAGACGCACATTGCTTCGGTCATAACTTTGTTTTTTATGCTACAGAAAGAACTAAAAAAACAGTTGAAAGACAGTTGAAAGCTTAATTAACCTATTATTCTTCCTGTTAGCATCCTTGATGTAGGTGTCACAGTTTCTGAGATATTTAACTCTCACTCTAAATAATTATCTTATGAACACTTGGATGCCAAATATAAACTTAAATATCTCCGAAATTATTAATCATACATTAATAACAAAAAATATAATAATTCCCAGTTTGTACTTTCTGTAATTGGTCTCTAACTTTTTTTGATAAAGTAATACTTTTCGAAATACTTGACGAAAGCCGTTTGGAAATACCTTTTTTTAAGCTAAAATCGCAATTTTGAAGTCTGATATAACTTAAAAACTATCAATTTATGAGAAAAATTGCATAGAACCTTTTCTTCTTAAAATTTGATTCTACTTCAACTCCAATAAATATTTATATTTTTTTAGTGCCACCCCCTAAGAGGGCAAGCCCCCGCACAATATAGGAACTTTTCGGTGAAGCATTTACTATTATACTGCCAAAAATGAACGAAATCCGTTCAATATGACAATATTCCGAAGTTTTGCATATTTTTTACCTCTAGGTACTGTACTATCAATGGACGGCAAAATTTTGTTATATACAATTATTTCCGACATTTTGAAATTAGCGGACCCGTGATTTTGGCGAATACGGATAGAATTTTACAAGTATTCTTTGAACAAATTTTGTACATGTCCTGATTTTAGAGATGAGTTGCTATTTAACAACCTGTTATTTTATAACTGTTATTTGTAAATAGCATTAACAGACTGTTATTTCCGTTCGAAAATAACAGGTGAGAAAATAACAGATAGGCAGTAGCGACAGCAGCATGATGTATAAAATAACGTCTCTGAAATAACATTTGCAAACTGCGCGCTGCGGTAAGCGCATGCTAGCACTTCTCATCGATCTGTTATTTTTAAACTGTTATTTTAAACTGTTATTTCAAAATAGCAGTAGCAGTTGAAACAGTTATTAAAAAATAACTGCTTTTACCCATCACTACCTGATTTAGTGATCGCTTTCAACTCCAACTAGGTAGTGTAAATTTTGTTTGATTTAAATTCCACGGTTGCAAAACCGACATTTCCTCGAAGTTCGGACTTACCAGCCCAGGACTGACACACCTAGTGGTGCGTGCGCCAACCCGTTTTGGGAAGCTTCTGGACGAATCCACCCTGCCTCCCGGAAGGGTTTGGAGAACTTGACGCGCCTCCAGACGTTTATCTCTTTCGTACTTATGACTCTTGTTGCACTAGTGCCCTCATAGCCCCCTACGACTATGAGGAGTGGATTTGGACAGATAAGTACGGCTTCGTCTGCGGGAAACGTCGGAAATGTAACCAGTGGGGTCCAATCACTAATGGACAACGAACTTTGCAGTTATTTTTATCACAACGGACAGTCTATAGATTTGTATCGGTGGGATGTAATTAATTCTTAAGCTCCATCTGCTGAAGTTGGGATGGATATGCAACTAGTAAATCACGAAAAATGAAAGGGGTAGAAGCACATTTTCCTTTATTATTTAAAAAAAAAGTCTGTCCGCCATATTGATTGGGCGCAAAAACATATTTTTTTAAAATTTGCAAAATGTTCTACAATTGTAAAAGATCGTGTCTTTTTTGTCTTACTATCTGGAATTTTTATAATAATTAAAGATCAATCCTAAGTCTTTTGTATCATGAAGTTATTATGTACCATTTTGTCACGACGACATGCTCCAAATATTTCTACAATTATATCCATGTGAATAAAAAAATTACATATTAGATTAATTTGTGTTATTTTTAAAACCTACCCATTCTCAAATATTTTTGATCAGGAGCTTCAGCTAAGAACTGTTTATTTTCTTATTTCTGAAAACTCTCCCAATTTTTTGTTCATTTTGTTCTTTAGAGATATCATTGAATACTGTGATCGTAATGAGCCAATTGAAAATTACCATTTAAATATACCTAATTAATGTAATTACAACCATTCAGAATTTATCTACGAAAAAAAATTAAATAGAAAACAAAACACTTCATCCAATTGTCAAAAACAAACAATAATAATGCATTTTGTCTTGACTGCCAAACTTTGACGCACGAGGAAATCCCAGAGTGAAAAGGTCACTTTATGCATGGGTTTCATATAATATTTTTTCTACCACAGTTCTCAAGTTCCATATTTAGACAATTATAGTCCATCTACACACTAGTTCACAAGTTCAAAGCCGTGTTGTTAATTCTTGATAATACTCGTAAAAATATTCGGCTCATTGGATTCGGAATGACGCACAGTGGGCCATTTGCAACTTCTAGGTGGACAAAATTCTACAAATGTCTAAATGAGCTTAAAATAATTGTTAGAAGACCGAAAAAATAGTGAAAAAATTCTAGGCATTAAGGTTTTTGAGGGTTGAAAAATACATTTGCTTCTAGAGTGCCGAAACTCTGTGAGTATGATAAAATGATATCTGTGAATATATAAAAAAATAGTTAAAAAATTATAAATAGTAGAGGGGTTGTTTTTGAGGGGTTTGAAAGATAAATATTATTTTAAAATTCTGAAACTTTGTGGACATGATAATATTATATTCGCGAGTTCGCTAAAAATAGTAAAAAAAATCTAAACAATAAGGGGTTGGATTTGAGAGGATTGAAAAATAAAACTTTAATAACTATGTAAGAAAGTTTCAAAAAATTTTGTTGTAAATGTTTTAATTTTTTAACATCACTTCACATCACATCACACATCATTTTTTGACTCTGGCTGTTCCAGGGTTATTATCTTCATCTTTTAATGTTTCATAAAGTTCTCTTTTTGACACAGTAAGTATCCCTGTAAAAACACAAATATCTCTTTAAAGCACAACTGGACGCATATAAATGTTACATACATAAAAGCTACAAGAATTATATAATAAAATAAAATGAAAAACATAACATACAAAAATGTACAAAAGAATTGACATTCTAATGAAATTCATACTTTGAATAAATTCCACCCATCTCTTAACGCAAGTTTGATCTGATGTTATTGCTACTATTTATAATTTTTAACTATTTTTTTTATATTCACAGATATCATACTCACAGAGTTTCGGCATTCTAGAAGCAAATTTATTTTTCAACCCCTCAAAAACCACCCCCTGAATGTCTAGAATTTTTTCACTATTTTTCCGGTCTTCTAACGACCATTTTAAGCTCATTTAGAAATTTGTAGAATTTTGTCCATCTAGAAGTTGCAAATGGCCCACTGTGCGGGGGTAGGAGGGGTTGACTCATTGGCTTTTTGAAGAAGAAGATCCCAGTTTTTTATTATAATGTCACCACAGATCCAGTCATGGTGCTTGCTTAAAAAAATATTTTTGTTGCGGCTACATCGCTTCCATCTATCATTCACCATAATCCAGAATGAGCGCAGTTTTATTTTGAGTTCATTCTCCATTTCTTGTGAGCAATGGGATAATTGCAGAATTGTCTTTACAGCTTTTAGCAGCTCATCCTCAGTTTTTATCACTGGAGGATCGTCTCCTTTGATTTTATCAAATAGGAGTCTTCTTGAAAGAACTAGTTGTTGACCTGCAAAAAAAATCTCTAAGTTAAACTCGCATGAATTTGCACTTCAAATCAATGCCTATAAGTCTTAAAGAACTACACTTTACAACAAAGTAATGAAACTGGGATAGACACGCATAGCAAAAAAGTCGCAGGCTAATAAATACGCGACTTTAATAAAAATAAAGCATTTTTTTGTCGTATTTTATTTAGCTTCTCTGGCAATTATATAATTACAATAATTTATTATAATATTAAGTACATACCTTTGTCAAACTTGTCGGATAAAATTCACAATAATAAACTTTGAAATTACGCTGTACACAATTATTACAAACGCAAGCGCACGGACGACTGATTAACCTGCGAAATAGTACGTAAATACCGGTCGGTTTGTCAGTCTCTACCACCCAAGTGGGTAGTAATAATTTTTTTTGTCGCGGCGGTTTATTGCTTCCTGGAATGTTGGCGGTGGTTATATAAAGGAATAATAATAATTTTTACAAATCGAATTTTTGAAATATTGGCGCGCTAGAATCCAATTCTGGCCCACTGTGTGACGTCTAGAAAAATGTGAAAAAGTTTCAAACCCGCACATAAGCAATTGCAAAAGTTATGAACAAATGAAAATGCAGAAAACGAAACTCATTTTTTCAAAGAATTCGAAAACTATTAATAATTAAGAAATTTTAAAGAAGGATTCTTAAAGAGGAAGAGATTTCCAAAAAAAAGGTCCCACTCCCAAAACTCTATCTCTATTATTAATAATTTTAATTTAATATTGAAAATAGAGCTCCGCGCGGCGAACACTAAGCCGTTACGATGCTCTGAAACCGGCCGTAATAAATAAAAATATTTCTTTGTTATTAAATATTAATTTAAATTTTTTTAAAAATTATGGTATTATTTAGACATTTAAAGAACAATATCCCGTTGGAAAAAAAAATTTTCACCGATTTTTCATAAAATAAGCCTATTGTTAGGTATTTTTTTTTAGAATTGGCGTTTGTATTTCAAGTCGGATAAATGTCAAACAAAAGCCACTAAAATTATTTCGCTTCGTGGAGACTTTATGGGATTATGACACTGCGATGTTTTTAATTGTTATAGTCTATTTGTTATTAATTATTTAACCTAACAAAAACTAAAAAATGAAAGAGGTTGAAAATTTTTTTTTTATTAATTTTAATTATTACTGGTTTTATATTCAAAAGTATATAAACTTTAAATTTTCATTGCAATTTGTTTAAACAAATTTTATAAACAAATAGATAAATTACGTATTTTTGAAAAAAAAAATTGCCATTTTATTTGTTATGATTAAAAGAAAAAAAATGTCTTAAAATTTTTTTTTAAATGTCTAATCATTTTTTCCTTTTTTCATTATTTAAACAAATTATTAAGAAAAAATTTTGTTCTTAAAATTTATTAATTGCAATTTTCTATAAGCTGGTAAAAAGAAAAAAAAATGTTTGTTGCTTATTTGTTTAATTAATAAACAATTTGTTATCATCAATCGCCGAATGTGTTTATATTTTTTTTAGATAGAAAAAAATAATAATAAAAACAACCGTATACATAAACATGTCAAAAAAAAAATTGAATTTAAAATTTTATAAAAAATATTAAAAACTTTTTTTGACATGTTTATGTATACGGTTGTTTTTATTATTTATTTTCTATATAATAAAAATATAAACACATTCGGCGATTGTTGATGACAAATTGTTTATTAAATAAACAAATAATTAACGACAAAATTTTTTTTTCTTTTGCCAGCGTATAAAAAATTGCAAATAATAAATTTTAAGAATAAAATTTTTTTCTTAATAATTTGTTTAAATAAAGAAAAAAGGGAAAAATGATTATAGACCTTTTAATCATAATATTTTATAACAAAAAAAATGGCAAAAAAAATTTTCAAAATACGTAGTTTATCTATTTGTTTATAAAATTTGTTTAAATAAATAGCAATGAAAATTTAAAGTTTATGTAATCTTATAGTACTTTTGAGTATAAAAACAGTAATAATTAAAATTAATAAACAAAAATTTTTAAAAACTCTCTTTCTTTTTTTAATTTTTTGTTAGGTTAAATAATTAATAACTAATAGACTATAACAATTAAACACATCGCAATGTCATAATCCCATAAAGTATAGTTGAGATAAGGTCTCCAACAAACAAAATAATTTTAGTGACTTTTATTTAACAATTATCCGACTTGAAATATAAACGCAAATTCTAAAAAAAAATTGTTAATTAACAATAGTCTCATTTTATGAAAAATCGGTGAAAAAATTTTTTTCCAGCGGTATATTGTTCTTTTAGGTGTCTAAATAATACCTTATAATACCTTAATTTTTAAAATATTTAAATTAATATTTAATAACATAAAAAAACATTTTTACTTATTACAGCCGATTTCAGAGCATCGTAACGGCTTAGTGTTCGTCGCGCGGAGCTCTATTTTCAACATTAAATTAAAATTATTAATAATAGAGATAGAGTTTCGGGAGTCCGGACTTTCTTATTGGAAATTTCTTCCTCTTTAAGAATCTATCTTTAAAATTTCTTAAATATTAATAGTTTTCGAGTTATTTGCAAAAAAAACGAAACTGGTTATTTTTTTAAACCTTCATTTGTTTATAACTTTTGCAGTTGTTTATGTGCAGGTTTGAAACTTTTGCACATTTTTCTAGACATCATTCCGAATCCAATGAGCCGTCACTCATATTTTTACGAGCTTTATCAAGAATTAACACGGCTTTGAACTTGCGAACTAGTCTACTACTAAAGAAAAAAAGTTGTAACTTTGTTGACTCAAAATCAATTTTGATTATTTTTTTTTGAATTTCTGAAAAAGTTTATAAAAAGTTGGTGAAAAGTTGGTGAAATAGGTGAAAAGGTGTGCTTTTTATTTTTTCAATTGTTATTGACAATTTTTAATACTCTTAATTAAAAAATATATATCTTTTATGTATTTAAACAATTGCCTGAAATTTGAAAACACACGGTTTTTGGAGTCGCAGATTACGAATCTGGTCTAAAAATGGGCTTAAAAACAAAATGGCGTCAAAGGTCTAATTTTCTTATTTTCTTTTTTTTCTTATTAGATATCTGGGGTTTTTGGGGTCGCTAATTACGAATTTTACATGAAAACTCAACTAAAACACAAAATGGCGGAAAAGAGTCAATTTTTTTATTCGAATTTTATTTCTTATATTGGGTCGCTGGTCGCAAATGTTATGTTAAAATTATCAAAAATAGAAAACAGTGAATTAAAAAAAGTAAATAATTTTTTTCTCGCTTTTATTGGCCAATATACTTATTATATTTAGTTTTATAATAAGTGAAAAACCACCATAAAATAATGTGGACATTGGTCCTGGTACTATTCCATTTATTTTAATTAGTTGCTCAGAACGTTTCAGGTTAACCGGAAGATGGCGCGTAATATAAGTCACTGGTTGCGTGCTATCTTCATAATACTCAACTAACAAAAGTTATTTGATCGTTGCTCTGGTTTCTCTTCATTCCGAATAAATCTTTCGCCTTTTACTAAAGATTTCCGTGGAGAGGAACAACTCAAATGAGTCTTTTGACAATTTTTTGAGGGCCAGCGAAAGCTGGCCATATAATCTAAACCAAACAAAAATTTTCCACTAGTAATGGGTTTATAATCGGAATTGAGTATTCGGATGATTTGATTTCCATAATCGGAATATCATCCGCTTATTATCAGATGCCGGACATAATCCAGTCATGTAGGGATTCCACCTCGGAATCAAAGATAATAATATAGTATAAACTAGTGATGGGCATAACCGATTAATTTCAATAACCGAATACTAGGTATTCAAGTGATTTCAATAACCGGATAATCATTCGAGTGATGGTCACTTGAATGCTATGCATAACTTACAAGGCTATTTAACAATTTTTGTTCAAATTCCGATTCATAAAATTTTTTTCAATATTTCCATGGGAATATCAATCAATCAATCTGGGATAAATGTGTGCATGATAAAATGATTCTTTATAAAATTGCACATAGTTTGATTATTTCTTGATATAATAAATATAAACAAAATAATTATAAATAATAGGTAAGTAAACGGATACTGATTACTACTTCAATCGGTTCGAATTCATATACCTAATATTTATTTTACAAACATAGGTTAGTAATGAGATTCACTCGTTTTTATTATACGATACGAGTTAACATTTAATTTATTTGTGAGAGTGATGAGTGATATGACTACTTCAATAACTGTTTAACATTCGGTTATTTTTCACTTGAATACTCGTCGACAATAACCGAGTAATGCAGGTTATTTCAATAACCTGATAATCGGTTATTTTTCACTCGAGTGATCCCATCACTAGTATAAACTTGTATAAATCTCTTTGTTTTGGCATTTTATAAGTTGGCTCAAAAATCTCATGAAGAATAATCTCGTGTATGCGAGTCAAGATATTCAAGATCAAAGGCCGCAAGAATCGTTTTTTTTGTAAATATTTTCGTTTTCTATGATCTAAATGACATTTTGATATATTATGAAAGTTGTAGAGAATAAAATTCTATACATTCAACCGTTCTTGGGATAGAGCGCGAAGAGTGGAGAGCGCTTAGCAATATACAGCGTGTCGCACTTTTCATGGAGCCACCCCTTATATCTAGCTTATCTGATATCCGAATTTTTTGAAATTTTGGTGGTGAATATATAACTATAAAGCGAGTCTTTAGACGTAACCGCATTTGATTCTAGTCAGAGGCGTCCGATTCTAGAATGTAGACAGGGGGTCGATTTTCAAAAAAAAAGTATTAGCGATTTTTTTAGAAAAAAACTAGTAAGATATTCTTAATCAGCACCTTTAGAAACCCATTTGTACAAGATTACATCGTAGTGGGTTCAAAGGTGTTTGAGATAGGGGCCGCCAAAAAAGCAATTTTTTGAATTAAAAATATTTTTTATCTGCAGAACTTCATTTTTTGTTCAGAATAATGTATTGTACTAGTTTGAGGTGATTTTACAACAAAATAATTATTTATTTAAATAAGGCAAGAATTAAAAAATAAAATAAATGAAACAAAAATAAATAAATAAATAAAACCAATTGACACTCGCAATAACTTCTGTTTTCATGGCTTACTTAGGCCTTTATTGAAGATTATTCGTTAGAAAAATGTTAAGCATGTACTAATTAAAATTCTTTCCTTATTAAATAAATAATTATTTTATTGTAAAATCAATTCAGACTAGTACAATACATTATTCTGAACAAAAAATTAAGAATACATTTTTTCATTTGAGAATCCGTTTTACAGGTAAAAATTATTTTTAGTTGAAAAAATTGTTTTTTTGACGGCCCCTATCTCAAACACTTTTGAACCCACTATGGTGTAATCTTGTACAAAGGGGTTGCTAAAGGTGCTGATTAAGAATATCTCACTAGTTTTTTACTGAAAAAATCGCTAATATATTTTTTCGAAAATCGACCTCTCATTTCCATTCTAGAATCGAACGCCTCTGACTAAAATCAAATGTGGTTACGTATAAAGACTCATTTTATAGGTATATATTCACCACCAAAATTTCAAAATATTCGGATATCAGATGAGCGAGATATGAGGGTGGCTCCATGAAAAGTGCGGCACGCTGTATATCATAACGCAAGGTCAACTGTGGAATCCAATAAACAATAAGATTTATAAAGTTAATTATTTATTAAAAATATTAGTATGAAAAAACCTTGATATTAAAACAGTTAAACCTGAAATTCAAAATGTTTCTATTTAAAAAATATATAACTAGTATATAAAAAACCTTAAACAAATTACCTGTAAGAGTTTAAGCAGTTACTTTTTTGCTCCATACATTACATGCATACACTTTATACCAGCAGGGATAGCTGGTAAATCAGCTCTTTTTTTTTAACTTTTGCAGCCTCTTGCAAATCACTGCTATTTTCAAATATTTTGACAAATTTATTATTTCCTCTGTTAAAACATGTTGAAGTTGTGTCACATCCAGTTAAAGCATGTACAAAAAGAACATGCTCATACGCAAATTGCAGGCTCTTAGAGGAAAATGTTTTTTTATCTTCTTTATTTTCGGCAGCTGGAAAAACGGAAATTTTTTTAAAGATGTTAGTTTGAGCAGAAAAGATAAAGTGCTACGTTTATCAAGTGTTAATAATAAAATAAGAATTAATAATGAAGTAATACCAATAGATCCATTCCTACTTTGAATTTCAAGTTTGACCCTTTTATTAAGGCGTCTACTAAAAAAAATAGAGTTAATTTAGCAACATTGTGCCCCTACGATGGATGCAGCAGAACACATTTAAAGCGAGTGTATTTGCAAACACAGCTGTGACTGGAATGCCAATGAATGCCAATGCCATGGAAATACAGGAAAGTATTTTCCAAGCCCAATGACACAAGAATCACCTCCACAAAACATCCTAAAAATTATTTTCTGTAACTGCAAAACTGGTTGCGGTTGCGGGCCAGCTTGTGGATGTCTTTATTGCTCGGCGGCTTGCGGTGAATGTGGCGGAAATATATTTATATTTTTCCACAATTATGAATAAGTTATTAACAAAAAAATCCGGAGTGTGTAGGAATCCAACCGCCGATCTCTCAATTTGTAAGCCATAACGAAAAAGAAAATCTTGTCCTACCCAAAATACAAGGTTAAGCGCCTCACAAAACACATTTCAATGGAAGGCAAAATTTTGTTATATACAATTATTTCCGACATTTTGAAATTGGTACCTATGGTCGTGATTTTCGGGAATACGGAGAGAATTTTACAAATATTCTTTGGACAAATTTTGTACATGTCCTGATTTAGTAATCGCTTCCAACTCGGGAGTGTATATTTTGTTTGATTTAAATTCCACGGTTGCAAAACCGACATTTCCTCGAAGTTCGGACTTACCAGCCCAGGACTGACACACCTAGTGGTGCGTGCGCCAACCCGTTTTGGGAAGCTTCTGGACGAATCCACCCCGCCTCCCGGAAGGGTTTGGAGAACTTGACGCGTCTCCAGACGTTTAACTCTTTCGTACTTATGTGACTCTTGTTGCACTAGTGCCCTCATAGCCCCCTACGGCTATGAGGAGTGGATTTGGACAGATAAGTACGGCTTCGTCTGGAAGAAACGCCGGAAATGTAACCAGTGGGGTCCAATCACTAATGGACAACGAAATTTGCAGTTATCTTTATCACAACGCACAGTCTCTCGATTTGTACCGGTGGGATGTAATTAATTCTTAAGCTCCATCTGCTGAAGTTGGGATGGATATGCAACTAGAAAAACACGAAAAATTGAAAGGTGTAGAAGCTGTTTGTATGCTGCAACACAACAATATAGCTTTTTTAGAGGTCCAGTTTTATATAAAGGGAAATTTGCAACACACGACAAAAATTTATAAAAGTAATTTTGTAGTTTGTAAAGCGAAATATTTCCTACAAAGAATATCAGAGTTTTGATACCAGGCACTATCAAAATTACGGTTTGAAATGGACGTTATTTTATTATTCGCATTTTAGTATACTGCATATCAGCGGTTTTCAACCTTTTTCGAGCCACGACCCTCTTACAAAAAGAAAAAACAAGTTTACCCTCTCGCGACCCCCCAACCTCGATCTCTATTAATAAAATCTAAAATAAATCAAATTTTAAAATTTCTTGTTATAGTTTTTGGTATGATTTCTCATTAAAATAGGTTTTGGTATGAGTTCTCATTAAAAATTGCTTTCATTAAAATTGTATGTGCGTAATATTTAGATTTTTAGATTTTAGAATAAATGATTTAACTTTATTGATTTTTTTTTCAATAGCTCGGGACCCCCTTGGAATTGCTTCGCGACCCCCCAGGGGGTCGCGACCCACAGGTTGAAAACCGCTGCTGTATATGATTAATAAATTTTCAACGTTTTTATACATATAAATTGTAGTCATTTTTCTTGCAAAAATACCATGTCAGTTTTTCTCTTTTAAAGTGTTCAGGGGTTCATTCTGAGTATTTTGTCAAGTTGGCCGGGTTGGCGATGGTTGGGGTTAGCCGCCATATTTGCGAAAAGTCAAAAGAAAATATCTCGCGAACCAGTGATGCTACGACAAAAATGGTAAGCACCTTTTTTGTTCAGCACTAAATTTTCTATAGATTCTTTAACAGGCTAACCTCAACCACCGCCGACCCCGCCAAGTTGACAAAATAATCAGAATAAACCCCCGAACACTTAAAGAAGAAAACCTGACTTACGCTATTTTTGCAAATGCAAACATTTTTTTAAGTTTCATTGTGTATTTTATATATATGCAAACAATTGGCACAATATTATTAAATTATTCTTTGCTATAATAACTAATCTAATCAAACGAGGTTAATCTGCCTAGTCATTTTAAACATGGCGGTAAACTTTGGATCAAAAAGGTCTCCTGACATTTTAGTGGAATAAAACTAAAATTGTAAGGTAATACTATAGCATTTTTTTGCTGGAACTTGGTAACATTACAAGGAGGGTAAGTGTAGCAAACGATTTTGGATTAAATTCCGAGTCTTAATAATAAGAATGTTTAAAATTGTTTCCGGTTTTTCTTAAATATCTCTCTGGTTGTATATCTCTTACCGCAATGAAGAAAAAAGTTGTTCATAATGAATTGCGAAAACATTCTTAAACAATTAGATGATAATTTAAACAATTATGCATTATGCATGAAATAGATAAATCAAGCAGGTAAGAGTCCATAAAATTGGTATTTAGTAAACTCCCCAGGCTTGTAACTTTCTTATTTTACTTCCACGTCCAGTGGAAGTATAGTAACTTTATTGTCCAAATAGGCTTAAAATGTCATGAAACGTCGAGATTTTAAGTTTGAGCGAAAAAAATTTCTGTCGGTCTGTCTGTCTGTAACTTTTTTTTGTGCGCACGTTTACTCTGGAACCGTTTAAGATATTGACTTGAAATTTGGTACACATATGTACTTTAACGAGATCTAGAACTAGATTATATTTTCATCTTGTTCCGTCGAAGGGTTGGGGTGTAAATTGGCGTAAATTTGGGGTAAATGGGTAAATCAAGCAGGTAAGAGTCCATGAAATTGGTATTTAGTATACACAAGAGAAGCTAAGGTCTCAAAAAAATTTTTGGCATTAGCCACCCCCATTACCACCCCCACCTCCTTATTAAAGGGGATGAAAAAAAATTGTGATTTAGTGTATGTACAGGAACCAGAAACCTCAAAATATTTTTTTATTTCATCCACCCCCCACTACCACCCCCCTATCACCACCCTCACCCCACTACCGATGTGGGGTATCGTTTTTTAGGTTTTTGGGGTAGAGGATTTCAAATATTATATTATTAAAGTTCCATAAACAATTATTTTCACATACAAAGTTTTTTCGTTGTGAGTGACTTGAATAGAGAATCTGGATGTGGAAGTAGTGATTCCTTGGGCAGCGGTTTTTTAAGCGGCGACCATGCTGGGCACATCAAATTATAGACATTTTTAAAGCCTTTAAATATGCATACAGTGATTTAAAAAAAAAATTGAAAAAATTGTTAAGGAAACCTAATTTCTTTGAATATTTTTTTACCTCACCTTGTACATGAAATTTGTTAATGTTTTCTTATAAAGGTTTTAATTAGCTTCAATTTATGTTATTACGTCATATTCGAGATTCTTTTTGGTTTTAGAGAAAGAAATTAAAATAATTCCTTCCGATTCCAAACTAATTTTTTTAAAATAACAGAAAAAATGTAAATAATGTTATGCTTTATTTGTAAAAGATCACAAACAATACTCAACGTAACAAAACAGCAACAAGAAACAAAAGAAATAAATATTTTTAAAAACAAACTTATATTAAAATGTACTAAATAGGAAATTGCAAAATTTTTATTTTTAAATTTTTTTTTATTTTAATAACAAATTGAAGCTAATTATGTAATGTACAAGGTGAGGTAAAAAAATTTTC
Organism: Rutpela maculata; assembly: GCA_936432065.2. NCBI lineage: Eukaryota > Metazoa > Arthropoda > Insecta > Coleoptera > Cerambycidae > Rutpela > Rutpela maculata. The sequence continues at coordinate 218,597,549 of OW386287.2, forward strand.
AAAGAAATTAAGTTTCCTTTCTTAACAATTTTTTCAAATTTTTTTTTTAAATCATTCTGTATGCATGTTTAAAGGCTTTAAAAAGGTCTACAATTTGATGTGCCCAACATGGTCATCGCTTCAAAAATAAAAAAGTTATAAGCCTGGGGAGTTTTAAGTGGCGCACCCTGTATACAAGAGAAACTAATGTCTCAAAAGAATTGTTGGCATTAGCGTTATAAAAGAGGGTGAAAAAAAAAATGTGTTTAGGTACGTACAAGAACCAAAATCCTTAAAATATTTAAAAAAATATTTTAAGGATTTTGGTTCTTGTACGTACCTAAATCACATTTTTTTTCACCCTCTTTTATAACTGGTAGGAGGTGGCTGATGCCAACAATTTTTTTGAGACATTAGCTTCTCATATACTAAATACCAGTTTTATGGACTCTTACCTGCTTGATTTATCTATTTACCCCCCAACCCTTCAACGGAATAAGATGAAAATATAATCTAGTTCCAAATCTCGTTAAAATACATGCGTGTACCAAATTTCAATATCTTAAACTGTTCCAGAGTAATCCTGCGCACAAAGAAGTTACAAACCAACAGACAAGACAGACAGACAGAGATAATTTTTTTTCTCAAACTTAAAATCTCGACGTTTCATGCCATTCTAAGACTATTTGAACAATAATTTTTTTTTGTCGTTACTATACCACAGACGTCAGGAACTATACAGAAATGAAAGCTTGCCGTGGTACCATTGATATCGGGTGTCTGATTTCTGTGACCTCGAACTGACAGTAATATGCCTTACTACACTCAGAGAAATGATGTGCACAAAAAATATATCAATATTTTAGTCCAATACACTACACTGGGAAAACTGTTTTGTTTTATACAGTGCGTGTAATTGCCCATTAGGTATGTACATTCACGTAACGCGAGAGATATGACAACACTGCAGAGCAAACTGGCCCGTCCGCGAAGATCTCAGCTATTTCATTTCAGCCAGCTGGCACACGCGATGTTGTAATTATTACTCCCTATACCTAGCCCGCCACTACACACAGTGTATTTAGTAGATAGGTACATGAATAGGAATACGTATATATGGTATTAATGAAGTTGGGGGCCCAAGTTATGGTGTATTGCAGAATGTTCACAAAAAGAAGTACACATTTATATTTATATCCCGTATTTCAGGCATCATTAATCATAATAATGCGCATCATTATTACAGTGAAAAAAATGTTTACGTAAAATAACAATATATGTGAATAGGGCATTTGCACGTGACGTCACAGTTAACCTCAAAAACATATATTTCTTAAGATTTATGAGTATTTCGTAGCTGTTATTAAAATTTCAGCTTGATTTCCATACTTTTAACTAAAATCTAATTCAGTGTAATGTTTATGAAGTTCTAAATACTTTCTCCTAAGAAAATAGGACTCTTTTTGTAAGTTGGAAATCTAACCTGTAATTAGCAGTCTATTTTTATTAACCAACATTATTGAAAAATGATTAGCCCGAATTTTTAAATATGTGCTTGGAGCCAGTATTGCTCCAAGATGAAATGAATATACAAACATTAAAAATGAGAATAAACCTGAAAAACTTAAAATTTGAGGTTATGTTAGTTATATGATGCACATGCCCCATTATTGATTTTTTTTAATTGATACAATGAAAAGTTCTTTAGTGGTACGAGTTGATGAGAGTCATTACTTAATTACCTTATTATTATATTTCCTTTTAGTCAGAATTCTGGAGACGTTTATCTTCAGTCCTAAGTACCTGTGAGACATACGGCTGAAAAGTGTCGTACTCTGCTGAATCCGAATCCGGAGGGCGCATGAAAATCGAGGATTTCAATTTCCCAAAATAAAAAAAAACCTCGCACTTATTTTTTGTGGGAGAAAAAGCAAGTTATATTTTAAAAATTCAATTTTTCACAATTTCCGAAATAAAGGTAAATTCGCGGATTAAGCGTTGAAGGCAGTCCCCGATTTTTATGCGCCCTCCGAATTCGGATTCAGCACACAATTTTACATCGAGTAGACTTAGGCATCAAAAAATAAACCTTAAATTGGAGCTGAGATTCCCGACTATTTCATACTTCTTTTCAACTGCTAATTGTTTAGTTTATCTAACATTATTTCTAGTTGTTTCAGTAATATAAATTTGTACATACCTTTCAGGATCTTTAGGAAATAATAAGAAGCTTATTGTTTCACCTTCACCCTAGACTCTTTAGAACCCATTATAAACAAAAATCAAATAAACAAATAAACTTAGAATAAAAAATTGTCGAAAATTGGAAAAGCCACGAAAATAACCAACCACCGTGTAAGAGTTTCAAAAACTCAATCGCCCAACGTCAAGAATTATCATATGGTTTTTGACAAATATATACCTTATCGTCATGGCGACTATGAACAAATTTGGTCCGTCAGAAAGGCTTGCTTTCGCTTCTGTATAGTTCCTGTCTTCTGTGCTCAAACTTATAATCTCGACGTTTCATGACATTCTAAGCCTATTGCTATAGGCGTCTGAATTTAAGATGCCAGCGCCAAAGTGGAGAACTCGTGAACTAATTATAGGCTTTTTGTTTGTTTGTATGGCGAATACTTATATTGATTTTGTTGTTTATTGTTGTTTTTTTGGCGTTAAAAATAATAACATTAATAATATATGACCTAAAGATTTGCAAGATTTTGTTGTAAGTGATTTGCAAGATGTTAATGGCATTATTCAGCAAAATTCATATTTTTTTAGGTTATCTAGTTTTTCCCTTGAAAAGTACAGTTTCTTCGACATAAACGGTGTCTGGCTAGTTAAATATTAATAAACTTAAATATTTCTCTAAATTTATATACAGTTGTAGTTTAAATCACTTTTTTTTTTTCAGGAAACATGAGTGACATTTAGGTTAAGCATATTGCAATGTATGGAACATTTGTGAAGCACTAAAAATGTAAAAATTCTAAGTGTGTGTATGAAGGGGAATATGTTTTAAATGCAGGACATATTATTTTGTGTGGTACAACCCATATTCAACACAAAACTTGTATGTGTAAAAAATGTGTATGCTCTATGTTTACAAACAAGTGTCTCAGATTAATATACCCATGAAATTAGTGGTACATTGAATATAAGTGAAAAGATATTTATTAATTCTTTAAGTAAGATAAATGAAACAGTATTTTGTAAAATATGAAACAGAAATATTCAGGGGTAAGACATAATAGTGCATGGTGCAATAGTATATATTACTTTTAAATATATTGGAATTACATATATTTACTTATTTCAAAAATTTCACTTACAATGTGTGATTGTCTAGGACATTATTATTGCTACTCGGGCTACGGTTATTTGCACCAGCTTTTCCCCTCTCACTGCCTGGTTAAAGGTGTCTACATTAAAGAGGGTATGCTTTGAACATTGCAGTGCAACTCAACTTTCACGAGTTATCCCTGCAATCTACAAAGGATACCGACTAGGTTGGTTTCAGCCAATTGTAGCCCGTTTAAACGCTATCATATTTTTAATAACTTAGCATCTCAGTTTATCATTTACTTATTGTTGATATCATCGTACACTAAAGAGACAATGACAGAAAAGCCCATAATTAGTTTGACTATAGACCACCAGGTGGCGTACTCCTTATTTTCAGACGCCTATAGGCGTCTGAATTTAAGATGCCAGCGCCAAAGTGGAGAACTCGTGAACTAATTATAGGCTTTTTGTTTGTTTATATGGCGAATACTTATATTGATTTTGTTCTGTTTATTGTTGTTTTTGGCGTTAAAAATAATAACATTAATAATATATGACCTAAAGCTTTGCAAGATTTTGTTGTAAGTGATTTGCAAGATATTAATGGCATTATTCAGCAAAATTCATATTTTTTTAGGTTATCTAGTTTTTCCCTTGAAAAGTACAGTTTCTTCGACATAAACGGTGTCTGGCTAGTTAAATATTAATAAACTAAAATATTTCTTTAAATTTATCTACAGTTGTAGTTTAAATCACCTTTCTTTCAGGAAACATGAGTGACATTTAGGTTAAGCATATTGCAATGTATGGAACATTTGGGAAGCACTAAAAATGTAAAAATTCTAGGTGTGTGTATGAAGGGGAATATGTTTTAAATGCAGGACATATTATTTTGTGTGGTATAACCCATATTTAACAAAAAACTTAATAAATGTGTATGCTCTATGTTCACAAACAAGTGTCTCAGATTCAAGTACCCATGAAATTAGTGGTACATTGAATATAAGTGAAAAGATATTTATTAATTCTTTAAGTAAAATAAATGAAACAGTATTTTGTAAAATATGAAATAGAAATATTCAGGGGTAATAAGACATAATAGTGTATGGTACAATAGTATATATTACTTTTAAATATACTGGAATTACATATATTTACTTATTTCAAAAATTTCACTTACAATGTGTGATTGTCTAGGACATTATTATTGCTATTCGGGCCACGGCTATTTGCACCAGCTTTTCCCCTCTAAATGCCTGGTTAAAGGTGTCTACATTAAAGAGGGTATGCTTTGAACATTGCAGTGCAACTCAACTTTCACGAGTTGTCCCTGCAATCTACAAAGGATACCGACTAGGTTGGCTTCAGCCCCTTTAAATGCTATCATATTTTTAATAACTTAGCATCTCAGTTTATCATTTACTTATTGTTAATATCATCGTACACTAAAGAGACAATGACAGAAAAGCCCATAATTAGTTTAACTATAGACCACCAGGTGGCATACTCCTTATTTTCAGACGCCTATACTTCCACTGGATGTGGAAGTAATTAATAGGTGAGCGAGCGACTCATCACTAGTAAGAACTCAACGGATAATTTCCAACTAAAAAATTTTGTTTGAATTAAATTCCACGGTTGCAAAACCGACATTTCCTCGAAGTCCGAACTTACTAGCCCAGGACTGACACACCTAGCAGTGCGTGCGCCAACCCCTTTTTGAAGTTTTGGGAAGCTTCTGGACGAATCCACCCCGCCTCCCGTAAAGGGTTTGGAGAACTTAACGCGCCTCCAGACGTTTGATGCTTTAATTACTTATGTAAATTCTGGTTGTACTACTAGTATCCTCATAGCCCCCTACGACTATGAGGAGTAAGATTCGGACAAGCAAGAACTACTTCGTTTGGAGGAAACGTCGGAAATGTAACCGATGGGGTCCAATCACTAATGGACACCGAGGTCTACAGTTATTTTTATCACAACGAACAGTCCATCGATTTGTATCGGTAGGGTGTAATTAATTTTCAAGCTCCATCTGCTGAGGTAGGACAGTAACATTTTTTTGTCAAATTTTCTGATACAGAACTAGATAATACTAGAACTGGATAATAATAGTATAAACTTTTCTCGGTGAGTTAAAACAAAGATTATATGATTCTGCTCATATGATTTTTTGTTTAACATACTTTGATCCGGATTCTACAATAACCAATTTAAGTATATGTTGACGTAAACAGAATGTACAGTGGTTTCGCGTATATAGGAGATACAGTCAAATATAGGTAACACCTGAGAAAACATAAAATAAACATAAAAACCGCTGCCCAAGAAATCACTACTTCCACATCCGGATTTTCTATCCAAGTCACACAACGAAAAAATTTTGTATCTGGATATAATTGTTTATGGAACTTTAATAATATAATATTTGAAATCCTCTACCCCAAAAACCCATAAAACGATACCCCACATCGGTAGTGAGGTGGGGGTGGTGACAAGGGGTGGGAGTGGGGGGGTGGATAAAGTAAAAAATATTTTGAGGTTTCTGCTTCTTGTACACACACTAAATCACATATTTTTTTCATCCTCTTTAATAATAGGGTGGGGGTGGTAATGGGAGTGGCTAATGCCAAAATTTTTTTTGAGACCTTAGCTTCTCTTGTCTATACTAAATATCAATTTTATGAACTCTTACCTGCTTGATTTCCCTATTTACTCCAAATTTACCCCAATTTACCCCCCAACCCTTTGACGGAACAAGATGAAAATATAATCTAGTTCTAGATCTCATTAAAGTACATACGTGTACCAAATTTCAAGTCAATATCTCAAACGGTTCCAGAGTAAACGTGCGCACAAAAAAAAAGTTACAGACAGACAGACAGAAAATTTTTTTTCACTCAAACTTCTCGACGTTTCATGACATTCTAAGCCTATTTGAACAATAAAAATTTTAAAATTTTTTTTTGTCGTTACTATACTTCCACTGGATGTGGAAGTAATTAAGTAAAACCTAATAATCCTAAAGGTCTTAGCTAATTATGAACTAATGGTCAAACAACTTAAGAATTAATAGGTATACACAATGAATATACCAATTATTTTGTTATTCTAATAAACTTAAAACAGTTTTTGTCAATGTTTTTTCTTTTACGGGGAAGTTTTCTCAACCGCGTAATTAAAAGTAGCCAGTTTAAAAAGGTTTATATTAGTTGCAATATTGCAATCCGTGATTATTTCCGGTGTGGTTTAGTCTAAAAATGTTTATATCCTTATTTTTGACTTCGGATGCTTCTCGAATAATTTTTCGATAGACAAAAGAACAAAATCAATTGACGATTTGCACGAAAGAAAGTTTGGTAAAAAGTGTCTAGATTAATATCACTGTAATTCACTGCACAAGTTGACCAACTCTTCTACTTTCTAAACTTTGCAACAATTAAATACCTATAATATAATAATCTTAACATTGTTTTCATTATCTTTAATGTTAAACCTACTTCCATTGAATATAAATTATCTTTATTAGGTTGTTTCGTAGTATACAATATTTAAAAAATGTCGAATTATGCAATTTGTCAAACACTGTTTCCAACTCTGTTTAGAAGAATTGGCAGCAGTGATTGACAAATTGCATAATTCGACATTTTTTAAATATTGTAGACTATGACCTGACTATGACACAACCTAATAAAGATGATTTATATTCAATGGAAGTAGGTTTAACATTAAAGGTAATGAAGACAATGTTATGATTATTATATTATAGGTATTTAATTGTTGCAAGTTTGGAAATTTGACGAGTTGGTCAACATGTGTAGTGAATTACAGTGATACCAATCTAGACACTTTTTCCCAAACTTTCTTTCGTGCAAATCGTCAATTGAAGAGGTGGATGGATAAAGGTGTTCATTAATAAATTAGGTGCATCATTAACAAAAGTGCTATGGTTACTAGAAGCATTGAGTTATGCCGTTCCTTGTCACTTTTATCAATTTGGTATCTAAGAATATAGTCATAGAGATGAATCGAAACGTGGTGATAAGTTGTATTATCACTTAACAGCTTCATCTAATAGAAAAACCCAATTTTTGAAAAAAATGTCAATTAATACCTTTATCCTTCAATTAAAATTAGAATTTTGTGGACAGGTGTTGTAAGATATAACATCAAGGATATTGTTCTATAAATTTCCGAGATGTTTCGATGGCAAGAATAGAAATACCTGAAAAAAAAAACAGATGATCGTAGACGCACACCACGCAATGTCTATGATGGCGTAGACCGTGAATCATGACCACAAATGCAGAGCAATGTTGTTTTTATGGATTAAATATTCATTATTCATTACAGATGCAACTCATTAACATCACTAGTAAAAGTGTGAGGTTATGGAACAAACGTTATTTTCTAAAAATGCAGTTAGTAGCTGGGCTAGATAAGGAAAGGAAAGATAAGGTTAGTAGCTGGGCTACACTCAAAGAAATAGTATGGGTAAATTCAACAAAAAAAAAATGGTTAACTAACAATATCGTTAATTTTGTTAAACCAAACTATATTGATGGTATTTTTAAACAAGAGGTGATTGTTATTTTAATTAATAAAAAATTGTCGTACAACAAAACAAACATTAACTTAAAAACCGCTGCCCAAGGAATCACTACTTCCACATCCAGATTCTCTATCCAAGTCACTCACAACGAAAAAACTTTGTATGTGAAAATAATTGTTTATGGAACTTTAATAATATAATATTTGAAATCCTCTACCCCAAAAACCCATAAAACGATACCCCACATCGGTAGTGGGGTGGGGGTGGTGATAGGGGGGTAGTAGTGGGGGGTGGATGAAGTAAAAAAATATTTTGAGGTTTCTGGTTCCTGTACATGTACTAAATCACATTTTTTTTTCATCCCCTTTAATAAGGAGGTGGGGGGTGGTAATGGGGGTGGCTAATGCCAAAATTTTTTTTGAGACCTCAGCTTCTCTTGTATATACTAAATACCAATTTTATTGACTCTTACCTGCTTGATTTACCCATTTACCCCAAATTTACCCCAATTTACACCCCAACCCTTCGACGGAACAAGATGAAAATATAATCTAGTTCTAGATCTCGTTAAAGTACATATGTGTACCAAATTTCAAGTCAATATCTCAAACGGTTCCAGAGTAAACGTGCGCACAAAAAAAAGTTACAGACAGACAGACAGACCGACAGACAGAAAATTTTTTTTCGCTCAAACTTAAAATCTCGACGTTTCATGACATTTTAAGCCTATTTGGGCAATAAAAATTTTTAAAAATTTTTTTGTCGTTACTATACTTCACTGGACGTGGAAGTAAAAATAGATGAATAAGACTATTATTTTGTTCGTCTAACTATTATTTTGTTGAATTCTGTCAAATTAAACTAGATAATAGTATATTTTATTTTTAACTATTATCGAATTGTAATTCTAACCCAGTATTAGTTCGCTGTACTATTGTACTTGGTAGACAAACCAATATTATTGTCGTCTTCTAGAAGGTCTAAAAGAATTACCATAAAATTTGCTTGCTTACCACGTAGTCTATTACAGAAATTATTCCCAGATGACGCCACATACAAATCACTGACAATAATCAATCATGCATTATCTCTCTCTTATGAATTTATAAAAAATTAATAACATGATTGCAGTGTTCAAATTTTCTCAGGGATCATCGATATATTTGGATGGATCTTATAAACGATCTCTAATCTTTGGTTTGAGTGGTCTGATGTAGTGATGGGTCGCTCACCTATTTTTACTGAGCCAGCTCAGTTCGTTCAGCTCACTCAAGTGAGCCGTTCATCAGGAGTCGTTCATTTGAACGACGCACCGATGTTCGGCACAACGGCACTTATATTTATTCGGTCATTCTTTTACAGACTAATCAGACAATGCATGTATTACACCAACTATCAAGTTTATGCAATTTCGCACACCTTGTTTGTATAAGCTATGAGAACGTAACAATATATATAAATCAATAATATGCTTTTATTTTATTCAGTTTCATTTAGGTACTTATTCATGTATTTCGAGTTGCCTGCACTTTCACTCAAATATAAGATCGTCGTGCTCTGCAAATACTACACATTATTTTTATTCAGAGCCTCAGAATATTATATAAGTAAATAAAATCGAGAACATGGAATCTAGAAAAATAAGGAACAATTAGTCTTTTTTACAAAAATGGAACGATTGAACGATACGGTGAGATCGTGATTCCATCAAAACTTCCTCAGCTCTCAGCTCCGGCTTATCGTTCAGCACAGATAATCTGTGCCTAGTGATGGGCGATATATCACGAACTGTGATTTAATCACTGATATTAAGAAATCACAGGTAACGACTGTTAGTAAAGTTGGCAGAAAAGCGTGACGTGATCACGACTTTCCTTCCGTATTTTGTTCCCTTGCCGTGGTTCAACCAAGACCAATATAATAATTAACAATTTCTCCCGTACGTCGTATTATGAAAGTCGTGATCACATCACGTTTTAAATTCACTGTTAGAAGAAAATCACAGTAACGATTTACGTTGTGATTGAAAAATCACGATATCGCCCATCACTATCTGTGCCACTCAGTCAGTGTGCTAGCGCTGACTGAATGGCGGTGCGGTACGATTGGTACGGAGTCGTAATGGGGTATTGAACGAGTTGTATTTTAAAAGTGAGCCGTTCGTTCACAGGTCACTAAAGTGAGTCGTTCACTTTGAACGACTCGTTCATGAACGACCCATCACTAGTCTGATGTCTCAATACTGAGATTTTGGCTAACCAAAAAAAACTTCATGATTAGAGAATATTATTTAGGTATTATGCAAATCACAACTTACACACTTTTTTATTTATTATGAAAATACCTACTTTCTGTATATTGTTGCCCTAATCTGGGCACGCTAATATACTAGTTAGGTAAATACTTTAAAACACTTATTATTGGAGAACCAATCAAAACAACTACTCTCCTAGCTAATACTGACGAAGTATTGAATTACATGATAGGATTCTTGGCATTTTAAAGAAAAAATATTGAAAATTCTTAAATCATTTATTTACATTTAGTCATTCACACTTTTTTTTAATTTAATATGAAATTATCTACTTTCTGTATATTGGTACCTTAACCGGGTCACGCTAATATACTACTTAGGAAAACACATTAAAACACTCATTATTGGAAAATCAATCAAAAAAACTACTCTTCTAGCTAATACTGACGAAGTATTGAATTACATGATAGGATTCCTGGCATTTTAAGGCAAAAAATTATATTGAAAATACTTAAATTATTTATTGAAATTCAGTCATTCACAACAATTATTACTGAACCTTACATTCTATTTCAACTCTAGAAAAGTTGTACAAGTTTTTTCGAACTCGTTAGTTCTCATCAGTAGAGTATAGAAACATTCATTCATTATTTACAAGCCTATTCTTGATTTATTTTTTACAATTAATTATTTTTTATTTATTTGCTTTTATCATGATTAGAGAATATTATTTAGGTATTATGCAAATCACAACTTACACACTTTTTTATTTATTATGAAAATACCTACTTTCTGTATATTGTTGCCCTAATCTGGGCACGCTAATATACTAGTTAGGTAAATACTTTAAAACACTTATTATTGGAGAACCAATCAAAACAACTACTCTCCTAGCTAATACTGACGAAGTATTGAATTACATGATAGGATTCTTAGCATTTTAAAGAAAAAATATTGAAAATACTTAAATCATTTATTTACATTTAGTCATTCACACTTTTTTTTAATTTAATATGAAATTATCTACTTTCTGTATATTGGTACCTTACCTTAACCGGGCCACGCTAATATACTACTTAGGAAAACACATTAAAACACTCATTATTGGAAAATCAATCAAAACAACTACTCTTCTAGCTAATACTGACGAAGTATTGAATTACATGATAGGATTCCTGGCATTTTAAGGCAAAAAATTATATTGAAAATACTTAAATTATTTATTGAAATTCAGTCATTCACAACAATTATTACTGAACCTTACATTCTATTTCAACTCTAGAAAAGTTGTACAAGTTTTTTCGAACTCGTTAGTTCTCATCAGTAGAGTATAGAAACATTCATTCATTATTTACAAGCCTATTCTTGATTTATTTTTTACAATTAATTATTTTTTATTTATTTGCTTTTATCATGATTAGAGAATATTATTTAGGTATTATGCAAATCACAACTTACACACTTTTTTATTTATTATGAAAATACCTACTTTCTGTATATTGTTGCCCTAATCTGGGCACGCTAATATACTAGTTAGGTAAATACTTTAAAACACTTATTATTGGAGAACCAATCAAAACAACTACTCTCCTAGCTAATACTGACGAAGTATTGAATTACATGATAGGATTCTTAGCATTTTAAAGAAAAAATATTGAAAATACTTAAATCATTTATTTACATTTAGTCATTCACACTTTTTTTAAATTTAATATGAAATTATCTACTTTCTGTATATTGGTACCTTAACCGGGCCACGCTAATATACTACTTAGGAAAACACATTAAAACACTCATTATTGGAAAATCAATCAAAACAACTACTCTTCTAGCTAATACTGACGAAGTATTGAATTACATGATAGGATTCCTGGCATTTTAAGGCAAAAAATTATATTGAAAATACTTAAATTATTTATTGAAATTCAGTCATTCACAACAATTATTACTGAACCTTACATTCTATTTCAACTCTAGAAAAGTTGTACAAGTTTTTTCGAACTCGTTAGTTCTCATCAGTAGAGTATAGAAACATTCATTCATTATTTACAAGCCTATTCTTGATTTATTTTTTACAATTAATTATTTTTTATTTATTTGCTTTTATCATGATTAGAGAATATTATTTAGGTATTATGCAAATCACAACTTACACACTTTTTTATTTATTATGAAAATACCTACTTTCTGTATATTGTTGCCCTAATCTGGGCACGCTAATATACTAGTTAGGTAAATAAAATAACACGTTTACTCAATTCACAGGTCTACAAAAAAAAAAAAATTCTTCTCCAAGGACTAAACCTATCATGCCTTAAGTATTTTTGTGTGCTGAATCCGAATTTTCAATTAAAAAAATTTTCTACCGCGTAGATTTCGAGTAAATTCCGGTTTTTATTGTCAAAAAAACCGTATTTTGACGATAAAAATCGGGATTTACTCGAAATCTACGCGGTAAAATTTTTTTTAATAGAAAATTCGGATTCAGCATACAAAAATACATAAGAAATGATAGATTTAGTCATTGGAACAGAATTTCTTTTTTTGTAGACCTGTGTACAAAGTGCACCTGTGCCACAGATCTACAAGAAAAAAGTTCTGTTCCAAGGACTAAACTTATCATTCCTTATGTATTTTGTGTGCTGAATCCGAATTTTCAATTTAAAATTTTTTACCGCGTAGATTTCGAGTAAATCCCGATTTTTATCGTCAAAATACAATTTTTTGACAATATTTGACGTTTGCACGAAATCTAAGTGGAAAATTCGGATTCAGCATACAAAAATACTTAAGGCATGATAGGTTTAGTCCTTGGAGCAGATTTTTTTTTGTGGACCTGTGTTATTGTGTGGATCTAGGGTAAAAATGCAATGCATGGGAGTTTCGGATAGGGACTCTGACAGAGGAAATGTCGGATACAAATATTAAGATTGCCACGTGCTTTAAAAAACTGTCTTTTTTATTTAGCTCCAATAATAACGCAAAAAAAGGAAAACTCGATAGTTTACTTTTTATCAAAACACTCCAAAATTGTTACTTTTCCTAAACTTCTGTTTATGGGATTTTATTAACCCCCTAGTTGCGCAACATTTTTTCCATTTTACTATATTATTTTTCACCGTTTCCGAGATCCCAGTGCAATGCATACTCCATTTAAGATTTTTAATTCCTTTTTGCCTTCAACCTTAGTCCTTAATGTGTCACTGGAAAAAATAAGTTATCCTTTCAGATCCTAAAACGTGATAAAACAGTCCTAAATATAAAAAAATAATAATGAAAAGTTCCGTTACACACAATACATAATCATTATTATTCTTATGTACGGCGCGCGTACGCTTCGACAATTCCTCCATACTAAAAAATTCGTAACTAGCAAACTATTGCTAATAATGAAAATATTTTTTTTCTAAAAACTTTTTTAGTCTATTGACTTCATTTTCTTCACAGCATGTTACACAAAATTTTCAAAAACAAAAAAGTTCCTCGCTTAGTGAAAATTTGATGGCGTATTCTCTAAACTTTCAGGGTCATCTACGTTTTTGGCATGTTTACATTTTTTTTTATTAGCAATCCTATGAATAGAGAGAAGCGCTTAAGTGTGTGTTTTATAACAAAAAAAGTTCACATCGATAGCTCAATTCATTTTTGAGATATGGCAATGGATGTACAAAAAAACATGATTTAAAAACTTAAATTTTACACTTTTTTTAAATAAGAATATCTGTGACCACTAAAAAATGTCGTATTTTGTGTTTTTATGTGTAAAATGATGTTGGTAATACCCACTGTGTCTGATCTTGTTCTAAGCTCATAAAAAAAAACGACGCAATTTTACCTCTTTTTCGCTCCACTACCCCGTCTAATAGTACACGTCGGCCCATCCCCTCTTTTACTTCAAACGCTCTATTCAACTTTCATTATATTCAATTATGTTCCAAAACTTTCCAGAATTATAATTTCTAGAATAATATTGAAATTGAAAAATTGAGAAAGAAACTAATTCGGGCTCTAGCCAAGCAAAACTAATTTTTTGTTTGTTTAATAATTCAAAAGTGATTTTTCACTTACTGTTTGTAGCATACATTGATATTACAAAATTATATTAATTTTAATAGATAATAACAAATTTTTGAGAATAATTATAAAACACACAACGAAGAAAGGCATTTTTTCGGATTTTTCGATTTTCCGGCAATTTTTTCCATTGCACTATATATATTTTTTTATTTATTAAAAGTAGAAGTAAAAATAAAAAAATGAGCCCTATCCGAACTCTGTGGGACAAGTACTTTTATGAGGAATCGCAGTTGAAAATTTCACTTAAAAAAAAAATTGAATTAAACAACAACCGTTAAATATTTTGGTCCAAAAAAAGTAGTGCTTATGTGGGACACCAAAAGGTATACTTTCTCCAAGTTTGAGCTAAATCGAATTATTTTTGTGAAAGAAAAAAATAAAAAACCGAAAAAACGTTTTTTGCGTATTTCTCGAAAAATTTTAGGTTAGGATAAAATTGCTTTCTACAAAAGTTGTAGCTCTTTATTACCTACAACTTTTACATTTAACTTTTTTCGATAGGATGCGTCGTTTAGTAAAAAATCGTTTTTCATCCCTAAAAATCCACCCCAAAAAATCGCAGGTGGTTCGGACTATTTTTCCTTCCTTAGTTAATATGTTCTACACTATCAGTTTGCTGTGCTGTAACGACTTGTTTTTTTTTTTAATTCTGACACTTATCTAGCCTAACATTTCAACATTCCGTATGGGTCGCGTGCGCCGACGTCACAGATTTTGAGACCTTAGGAAAAACAAACAGCTGTCATTGAGAAATCCGCCGATTAAACGTGTTTCTTTAAAGTGAATTTTCCAGTGTTTGTGCCGTTTAAGAACTTGTTGCTGGATTATTTAACATCTACAACTATTAATACTATTATATAAACAATTTTGTTCGTCAGGATAACGGTTAGTTTGTATTTTGCAGAATTGTCTCCTGATGTAGAGGTTAGGTATACGGCTGCCATCGAATTAAACCCTTATATTTTGAGAAAAAAATACTTTAGTACAAATATTGATGTATTTCCAAATGTTACACATAGGGATGTTGCGAATTACTTGATTTTTGAAAGAATTACGTAAACAGAAGGACGAATTCAAGGCATTGAAAAGTCTTGAAGCTGTTTGTGGTTAGGTGAAAGAAGTACTCTGCAAGAAATTTGCATGATAAAAGCTTGTTACAACGGTAAGAATTAGTTATCAACAATTTTTTTCATATATGCTTGCCTAATTAAATGTTTTATAAATAATTACTAATGCAGAAATTAATTTTTCAGGATATGAACTCTTAGCATCATGAATAAAAGCCATTGACTCCTTGGACTATTGCAGATTCAGATGGTTCCTTAATGCTCACTGGGATTGTGTTACCAGTCTAGACAAAACATGTTCACCACTTAACAGCAAATCTTTCCTTTTAGTTTTTTAGCAATGAATATTAAAAAAAAAAAAAAAAAAAAAAAAAATATGGCTATGGTTGCAGATTAACCGCTGTAAATTTTGTGAAAAAGATACTTTATAAAATAAACAATGAAAGACTGACGTACCGTACCTACTGTAAACTATTTGAAGTATGAAATAAGATGTATACAATTTCTTCCAGCGGTTAACCCCTTGTCTATACCTTATATACCTATAGATTGGACTACACAAACCGTTGTAATTTTTGTAAATTTTTTATTATAATATATTATATAAAATGTCTAACATGTATTTTACTATTTTATGTAGGTCAATTGTTAATTATGACTTGTATTCTCTTAAATATACTCTCCCTCCGTGCAGTTCATGCTTCGCTCAACTAAAATTTAAATAAGAAATAGTTATTAAAAATAGAGACAAACCAATATAAAACGTTAATTTTCTTTACCATGGATTGTTTATTGATTGTTTGAGCAGCAGTTATTAATATCACAATCATTCTTGCATTAACATGCAACAACTTAAAGCATTTCTTTGAATTGCCTGGAATTGTTTAACCTAACCTCTTCTGGCTGTAAATCGACGTTATTTCAAAAAACTGATGTCTCGGATTGCCACACTTCCACAATTAATAATACAATAAAAACTAGCCATTTTGTATGATATAATATCGATAAAAACTCTAGGATTACGAAAAATTTAATTCTGAGGTTCAGTCAGTCGCCATTTGACAGCTAATGACAGCGGTTTGTTTTTCCTAAGGTCTGGGACTTGTGACGTCACGCGCACGTGATCCATTAAATTATTCATAGTGCACATTGCACACACTCTTAAAAGTCTATACAAAAATCGGAAAACTAGATCGTAAGGAAGCAAAAAAGCAGAGAGAATGTTATGTTTAGAGATGAGTTGCTATTTAACAACCTGTTATTTTATAACTGTTATTTGTAAATAGCATTAACAGACTGTTATTTCCGTTCGAAAATAACAGGTGAGAAAATAACAGATAAGCAGCAGCGACAGCAGCATGATGTATAAAATAACGTCTCTGAAATAACAGTTGCAAACTGCGCGCTGCGGTAAGCGCATGCTAGCACTTCTCATCGATCTGTTATTTTTAAACTGTTATTTCAAAATAGCAGTAGCAGTTGAAACAGTTATTAAAAAATAACTGCTTTTACCCATCACTAGTTATGTTTAGATTATTTTACACCGGGACAGCGCGTACGCAGTCCCGACTACCAAAAATTACGCGCCCGAGTTATTCGCATTAGGAATAATCGCAGGGGTCAGCCCAACCGTAGTGCAATGGAAGGGCCTCAACCTGGGGGAACCGCCTTGTTGATCACGGTTGACCCCTACGCCAGGTAAGTATGCTTTGTATTTGCTGTCGACCAGTTCTCGTTATAGTCAAAGAAGAATGTAGAAGCAGTTTGTATAGAGTGCCATCTAGCCGATAGATTTTGAAATGAACCTAATGGAGATAAAAAAATTTATCAGTTTTGTAAATATGACTCGTTAATTTTATAAGTGAATAATGTATACGAATGTGATAGTGTTTTGTATATGAAAACGTTAATCACAGGTATGTATACGAAGTACAACTACTTCAATAGCTATATTATATTTTCATTTTTTTCTCGCTTTAATTTTACAAAATAAATAAATTAATTAATAGATAAAAGCGTCTTTATTTAACCTGGCAGGGTATCAGCTCACAAGCTGCTGTAAATGCCAACCACATAAACAATATAGAGAAAAATTCAAGGGATTGGATTAAATGGTGAAAACTGGATTGGATTGGAAAAACAATCCTGAATGTGATTTCTGTTTGTAAATTCATGGAGAAACCTTAAAGCTACGAATGACTCCTATTAATGTAATTCTCTGGCAGAAGAAAACGAAGATTTTCATGAGTTTGTTTTAGAGAATCCAAAGATCTTAGAATTTAAAGTCTGTCATTTTTATTATAAACCTCTTCATATCTTCTTTACGATGTAGTGTAGTTGCATAAGAATTTCAAACATATTTTATTGACAAAATTGTTTTTCAAATTGTGCCTTATCCACAATCCAAAATAAGCTTAGATTTGAAATTAATTAGTTTACACCCACTGTATATCCTGAATCTCATGATCAAAATACGTCCTTACGATTGGTCCAGTTGGATCAGATTCATTTCGAAATAGCATAGTTGATGGATAAGGCGCATTATTAACCTAAATCAATTTAATGGAATAAAAAATACAAATAACCGATTACTAGACCTAGTTTTATCCAATAAAACCTGTCAACTCGAGAGGGCTATTGATATTCTCATTGCAGAGGACCACCATCATCCTGCTCTTATTTCGACATTTAGTATCATAAAACATCACGAAAATCATAAAATTAAATCGAATGATTTTTGTGGAAGAAAAAATTTAATAAATAAAAAACCGAAAAAACGTTTTTTTACGTATTTCTCGAAAAATTTTAGGTTAGGATAAAATTGCTTTCTACAAAAGTTGTAGCTCTTTATTACCTACAACTTTTACATTTAACTTTCGATAGGATGCGTCGTTTCGTCAGAAATCGCAAAAAACCGTTTTTCATCCCTAAAAATCCACCCCAGAAAATCGTAGGTGGTTCGAACTATTTTTCCTTAGTTATGAGTTATGTTCTACAATATTCCACTATCAGTTCGCTGTAACGACTTTTTTTAAATTCTCACTGACACTTATCTAGCCTGGCCTAACATTTCAACATTGCGTATTAAATTATCTATAGTGCTAGTGCACACACTCTTAAAAGTCTATACAAAAATCGGCAAATTACACCGTTAAGGTACGGTCAGACACAGCTACTTTTGCTGCGGTGCAATCTAAAAAACTGCCCAGTTCAAGTGAATCTTCATGTGAATAGCTGTGCAACCTTAAAAGTAGCGCATGCTGTTTGGTTGCATGCTGCGTGCAGCCTCAAAAGTAGCCTCGTGTGAATTGAATTTTAAAGAGTAGCGATGGTTGCAAAAAATATCTATTTGATTGAAACTTTTGCAGCGGCAGCGAGTGCAGTATTTTTAAAGTTGGTGTCCATTTGTGTACCTAAAATTTTAAATGATATATTTGTGAATAAATTTCGACTTGACAAAACTATTAATGTTTTTAAATGAGGCTACCAGCGCGAAAACGGCTTAACCCACAGAATTGTGGGTTTGACCGATTACGCGCATGACATGTTGTCCTAATTATTTAAAGTAAAGTGAAACTAGTGGCACCATCTTTTTAATAGTGGGCAAAGGTCGCTTAGGTCGTTTCACATTATAAATGTATATACTAGGCAGCAAGTTGAGCCGATAAACTCAAACGTCATAAAATGTGGCTTAGGCCGTTTTCGCGCTGGTAGCCTCAAATGATTCATTCTTGTTTGTTTATAGTATAAAAAATTTAAATATAGAATTAAAGCTGCAGCTTGTAGTGATTTTTTTTATCTATTATTTAATAAGATACATGTTTGATCTTGAAGAGATCTTTAAGTATTTGATATTTATAGCTAAGAAACATTGTTTTGGCACCTAAAAGTCAATATATATTGAAATTAATTTGGCGGGCTGTCACCGTCCGAAAGTTCTAACTTTTATCTTTCTTATCCATTCTTTCATCCAAATTCCAGTTTTCGTCTTGCGTCGTCGGCATCTTCATTTTAATAGTACAGATAATATGCAACTGTAGCTAGTGTCTCGTCATCCATGTTTTACAGTACACAAATCGGATTTTATTACGTATATTACTGCACGAACACAGTGAGATGTGAAGGAATAATAGCTAACGGCTAACATACAGCATCTGGTTGCATGGTGCAAAAACAGCGTGTTGTGTGTGAACGTCACTGCAACTTTTTTCCAAACTTGAAGTTTTGACGGGTAGCTGCGGTAGAAAACTGCCCGCTGCATGCTACTTTTAGGATCAGTGTGAACACGATACGAAACTTTTGCAGCTACAACCTTAAAACTGCGCAGCAAAAGTAGCTATGTCTGGCCGTACCTTAAGGAAGCAAAAAAGCAGAAGAGAGATTGGTTATGTTTCGATTAAGTTACACCGGGACAGCGCGTACGCAGTCCCGACTACCAAAAATTACGCGCCCGAGTTATTCGCATTAGGAATAATCGCAGGGGTCAGCCCAACCGCAGTGCAATGGAAGGGCCTCAACCTGGGGGAACCGCCTTGTTGATCACGGTTGACCCCTACGCCAGGTAAGTATGCTTTCAATTTGCTGTCGACCAGTTCTCGTTATAGTCAAAGAAGAATGTAGAAGCAGTTTGTATAGAGTGCCATCTAGCCGATAGATTTTGAAATGAACCTAATGGAGATAAAAAAATTTATCAGTTTTGTAAATATGACTCGTTAATTTTATAAGTGAATAATGTATACGAATGTGATAGTGTTTTTTATATGAAAACGTTAATCACAGGTATGTATGCGAAGTACAACTACTTCAATAGCTATATAACATTAAGAAAAAAAATTAAAATATAAAAAATCATTTTTTCCTCGCTTTAATTATATAAAATAAATAAACAAATTAATAGATAAAAACGTCTTTATTTAACCTGGCAGGGTATCAGCTCACAAGCTGCTGTAAATGCCAACCACATAAACAATATAGAGAAAAATTCAAGGGATTGGATTAAATGGTGAAGACTGGATTGGATTGGAAAAACAATCCTGAATGTGATTTCTGTTTGTAAATTCATGGAGAAACCTTAAAGCTACGAATGACTCCAATTAATGTAATTCTCTGGCAGAAGAAAACGAAGATTTTCATGAGTTTGTTTTAGAGAATCCAAAGATCTTAGAATTTAAAGTCTTTCATTTTTATTATATACCTCTTCATATCATCTTTACGATGTAGTGTAGTGTCTAAGAATTTCAAACATATTTTATTGACAAAATTGTTTTTCAAATTGTGCTGCTCTTATTTCGACATTTAGTATCATAAAAAATCACAAAAATCATAAAATTAAATCGAATGATTTTTGTGGAAGAAAAAAATTAAAAAATAAAAAACCGAAAAAACGTTTTTACGTATTTCTCGAAAAATTTTAGGTTAGGATAAAATTGCTTTCTACAAAAGTTGTAGCTCTTTATTACCTACAACTTTTACATTTACCTTTTTTCGATAGGATGCGTCGTTTCGTCAGAAATCGCAAAAAACCGTTTTTCATCCCTAAAAATCCACCCCAGAAAATCGCAGGTGGTTCGAACTATTTTTCCTTCCTTAGTTATGAGTTATGTTCTACAATATTCCACTATCAGTTCGCTGTAACTTTTTTTTTAATTCTGACTGACACTTATCTAGCCTGGCCTAACATTTCAACATTGCGTATTAAATTATTTATAGTGCTAGTGCAGCACATTGCACACACTCTTAAAAGTCTATACAAAAATCGGCAAATTACACCGTTAAGGTACGGTCAGACACAGCTACTTTTGCTGCGGTGCAGTCTAAAAAACTGCGCAGTTCAAGTGAATCTTCATGTGAATAGCTGTGCAACCTTAAAAGTAGCGCGTGCTGTTTGGTTGCGTGCAACATTTATATGCTGCGTGCAGCCTCAAAAGTAACCTCGTGTGAATTGAATTTTAAAGAGTAGCGATGGTTGCAAAAAATATCTATTTGGTTGAAACTTTTGCAGCGGCAGCGAGTGCAGTATTTTTAAAGTTGGTGTCCATTTGTGTACCTAACATTTTAAATAATAATAATAATAATAATAAATGGTCTTTATTTTCCCACTATGTACATAAATTAAATAAAGAAAATACAAATCAATTGAGGGGGAAAAACGCCGAAGATCAGATGGCTATGCACAGGCATGCCCCTGTTTTTAATCTTAAGCGTTAGTAAGTGAGATAGCAATTGAAACTTATTTTGTAATAGCAAATAAATTGCCACACAAGTCTTTAGGTGCAATGGGTGGGCATATACGATTACCTTAGCTCAGATGTTGTATTTATGGTTGTTGATTTAAGAGAGATTTTTTATAATAATATTTAAATGCGGATATTGGCTTATTTTTTATAGCAGATGGTATGGAATTATAGATTTTAGTTATTTGGTAAGAAAAGGAGCGGTTTGAACAATTCAGTACGATGAAGGGGAGGAGTGAGAGTACCTTTAAAACGGATATTTATATTATGTATATCCGTTCTATAAGAGATCTTCTTGTTTAAATATTTGGGAATTTTGTTGGTTATAATTTTATGAAATATACAAGCGGAATGGAGCAGGCGTCGTCCAGACATGTTAAGCCATCCTATCTCGGGCAGTTTATGTGAAATATTCTGTCTACGCCGTATACCAAAAATTAGTCTTAAACAAGAGTTCTGTATGACTTGAATTCTGCGGTTATCTTCCGCATCTATACATGGACCATATACTGAGTCGGCAAAATTAAATCTAGATAATACTAATGATTCACATAAAATTGGTTTTACTTTTTGATTGAGATAATGTCTATTACTGTAAATCATTTTAAGGTTCATGTAGGCTAATCGGATACAATTATTTATATGAGGCTTAAATCTAAGTGAATTATCAAAGATTAACCCTAAATTCTTTGCCTTTTCAGTGGGGCTTATGTTATGTCCTTCCATGTTTATTTGAATTCTATCCGCTAACTGGGACCTAGCACTTGGTTGTCCGAATACAAGAACCGATGTTTTGTTGGCATTAATATTTAGTGAGTTAGATTTAGATTTTTCCAGTAACGAACGGACGTCATGGTTAATTTTATTCATTGCATCTATATACTGACTTGGATCGAAAGAGAGATAAAGTTGTGTGTCATCTGCGTATAAATGCATTTGACAGTGTGTAATGGCTTTTTGAAACTCCAATGTATATAGAGTGTACAATAAGGGACCCAATATCGATCCCTGCGGAACACCACACAATACATCAAGAGGGGCAGAGACATTCTCATCAACTTTTACTCTTTGAGTTCTACCCGTCAAATAGCTACGAAAGAAGTTGACCGCTCCATTGCTTAAACCAATAAACTTTAGTACAGCTAAGAGTATTTTATGATTTATAGTGTCAAATGCCTTTGAAAAATCAATGAGAACCAACACTGTAGCTTTTTTCTCATCTGCCCCTCTCAATATATCGTCCGTAATGTTCAAGAGAGCCGTTTCACAACTGTGTAACGGGCGAAACCCTGATTGTATATCAGGCAGTAAATTGAACTTTGTCACGTGCTCACGAAGTTGCGACTCTACCTCTTTCTAAGACTTTTGACAGTGTTGGTAAAATACTTATTGGCCGTAGGTCCTTAAACTCAGTGGGATTATTATTTTTTGGAATTGGCAGTATAAGGGCTTGCTTCCAACCATCTGGAAAAACGTTATTTTTTAAACAAAAGTTTATGATGTGCGTTACATGAGGCAAGATGTAAAGACAACACATTAATAGTATTTTGATATTGAGTCCATCATAACCAAGGGCATTGGTTTTGATTCCGTATAAAATTTTTTGCACATCAAATTCGGACATAAGTCGGAAAGTAATTGGATTGATGTTGTTATTGTAATAATTAATGACATTTTGATCTGTAGGCATCAGTGGAATATTATTTGCATAATAGTCATTCAGGTTGTCCACATTTTTTAAATGATTGGGTCTTGAATTCTCGGGTTTATGCTCAAAAAATGCTTTTTTTTCCCTTCTGCACGAGAGTGTTGTATAATTTTTTAACTGTTTATAATAATTAAAGTGACCCTCGTTTTTAGTTTGACGCCACCTACTACGGGCCTTATTCCTAAGAGATATCAGTAAGCGTATGTTATCAGTCATCCATGGAGAAAATTTCTTAGTAATTATTATAGTACTCAACGGTGCATATACATTCAAAAGGTTTAGAATATTCTCATTTAAAAAATTTAATTTATCATTGACATTATTCATGTCATTAATAACCTCAAAGTTAATTAAACTAAGATCATTGTAAAATTGTTCCTGATTAAAACTTTTGAAGTTTCTAAATTTTGGCAAAAGCGATCTGATATTGAACTGAGCTAAGGTTATCGGCTATATATTTGTGAATAAATTTCGACTTGACAAAACTATTAATGTTTTTAAATGATTCATTCTTGTTTGTTTATAGTATAAAAAAAAATTAAATATAGAATTAAAGCTGCAGCTTGTAGTGATTTTTTTTATCTATTCTTTAATAAGATACATGTTTGATCTTGGAGAGATCTTTAAGTATTTGATATTTATAGCTAAGAAACATTGTTTTGACACCTAAAAGTCAATATATATTGAAATTAATTTGGCGGGCTGTCACCGTCCGAAAGTTCTAACTTTTATCTATTTCTTATCCATTCTTTCATCCAAATTCCAGTTTTCGTCTGGCGCCGGCATCTTCTTCATTTTAATAGTACAGATAATAAGCAAACTGTAGCTAGTGTCTCGTCATCCATGTTTTACAGTACACAAATCGGATTTTATTACGTATATTACTGCACGAACACAGTGAGATGTGAAGGAATAATAGCTAACGGCTAACATACAGCATCTGGTTGCATGGTGCAAAAACAGCGTGTTGTGTGTGAACTAGTGATGGGACTATCCGGATGAAAATTGTAGAAGTATCCGATTATTGAAATACTCGGAACATTCCGATTATTAGAAAATCATCCGGATGATTTTTACTGCTCACTGCTCAGTCAGCGACCGATGCTTCGTGAGGACAATACCTAACATGACATTCCGATATCGAGTTTGGAATAAGCCGAGATTCCGATTATTTACCACTTGTCAGTTTCCGAAATCGTTGCTCGTTCGATTCACAATAATAGATAGACAAGGGCAAACAACAAACAATATATCTTATATATGCATACATTGCATACATATAAATAAATATTAAAATGATTTAAATTACTTTTTTTCTTACATATGTGTTATTATCGATGACTAGGAGCATGTTTTTTTATTTGTCTTATTATTATTAGTTATATACCTAAGTGATATTTTACTTTCATAAACATTTATCCTATAAATCAATCATTAAGAAATTAACATATTTATTTTTCAAAATATTTTATTTAGAACGCTTCTCGGTGAGAATAGAGAATTAGTGTCCGGAATCTTAATAATCGGATGATATTCCAATTATGGAAATTGGAAACCATCCGAACATTGATTTTATTCCGATTCTAAAATCATCCGATTATGCACATTGCACATCGCTAAGAATTAGTATCCGGAATCAAAATAATCGGATGATATTCCGTTTATTGAAATCATCCGAGCATTGGTATTCCGATTCTTAGAATCATCCGATTATTCCCATCACTAGTGTGAACGTCACTGCAACCATTTTCCAAACTTGAAGTTTTGACGGGTAGCTGCAGTAGAAAAAACTGCCCGCTGCATGCTACTCTTAGGATCAGTGTCAACACGATACGAAACTTTTGCAGCTGCAACCTTAAAACTGCGCAGCAAAAGTAGCTATGTCTGGCCGTACCTTAAGGAAGCAAAAAAGCAGAAGAGAGAATGGTTATGTTTCGATTAAGTTACACCGGGACAGCGCGTACGCAGTCCCGACTACCAAAAATTACGCGCCCGAGTTATTCGCATTAGGAATAATCGCAGGGGTCAGCCCAACCGCAGTGCAATGGAAGGGCCTCAACCTGGGGGAACCGCCTTGTTGATCACGGTTGACCCCTACGCCAGGTAAGTATGCTTTCAATTTGCTGTCGACCAGTTCTCGTTATAGTCAAAGAAGAATGTAGAAGCAGTTTGTATAGAGTGCCATCTAGCAGATATGTTTTGAAATGAACCTAATGGAGATAAAAAAAATGTATCAGTTTTGTAAATATGACTCGTTAATTTTATAAGTGAATAATGTATACGAATGTGATAGTGTTTTGTATATGAAAACGTTAATCATAGGTATGTATACAACTACTTCAACAGCTATATAATATTAAGAAAAAAAATTAAAATATAAAAAATCATTTTTTTCTCGCTTTAATTTCATAAAATAAATAAATTAATAGATAAAAACGTCTTTATTTAACCTGGCAGGGTATCAGCTCACAAGCTGCTGTAAATGCCAACCACATAAACAATATAGAGAAAAATTCATGGGATTGGATTGGAAAAACAATCCTGAATGTGATTTCTGTTTGTAAATTCATGGAGAAACCTTAAAGCTACGAATGACTCCAATTAATGTAATTCTCTGGCAGAAGAAAACGAAGATTTTCATGAGTTTGTTTTAGAGAATCCAAAGATCTTAGAATTTAAAGTCTTTCATTTTTATTATATACCTCTTCATATCTTCTTTACGATGTAGTGTAGTTGCATAAGAATTTCAAACATATTTTATTGACAAAATTGTTTTTCAAAATGTGCCTTATCCACAATCCAAAATAAGTCTAGATTTGAAATTAATTAGTTTACACCCCCTGCATATCCTGAATCTCATGATCAAAATACGTCCTTACGATTGGTCCAGTTAGATCAGATTCATTTCTAAATAGCATAGTTGATGGATAAAGCGCATTATTAACCTAAATGGAGTAAAAAATACAAATAACCGATTACTAGACCTAGTTTTATCCAATAAAACCTGTCAACTCGAGAGGGCTGTTGATATTCTCATTGCAGAGGACGACCAGCATCCTGCTCTTATTTCGACATTTAGTATAATAAAAAATCAAGAAAATCATAAAATTAAATCTAATTCTAATTATAAATTTTAGTTTAAAAGAGCTAACTTCCACATCCTTTATCAAACATTAGCTGAAACAGATTGGGAATTTTTAAATAATACTGAAACTGTAGACGAAGCTAGTGATCGGTTCTATTCCAAATTAAACTCAATATGAATACTGTACCTCAATTTAAAACTGCACAAAGAATATATCCACCCTGGTTTGACTATCCGTTAATTAAATCTATTAAAGAAAAGCATAAAACGTTAAATCAGGGATTCCCAACAGGTGGTTCACGAAATGTCACTGAGATATTCAATTGTTTTGTATTTTACTTGACTTGCAGTGGTAGATTCTACATAATCTTCGTTTTAAGAAGAATTTAAGCTTTTAACAGGTCCTTGTCAGTATAGCGACCGATGAGGGGGTCCTTGAAAAAATCTGGTTGGGAATCCCTGCGTCAAATAAATACAAGCAAACAGACTTATCAGAGCGAATTTAAAAGATTAAGACTAAAGAAAAGATTAATTCTCATAAAATATATTGTAATCATGCTCAGGAAAATATAATTAATGATCCGTCCTCGTTTTGACAATTTATTAATTATAAACGTAGTTCATCTGGCCTACCAAACTTTATGAATTACAATAATGAATATCTATCCGACCCTTAAATTACTAATTTTTTTGCTAACTTTTTTCAGCAATCTTATTCTGAATCTGAAAATATCACGCATAATCTTAAAAATTTTATTGAGAGTAGCTCATATTTAAATATAGCCTGTTTTACGGAAGACGAAGTATTTACAACATTAAAGAAAATTAAACCTAAATACTTAACTTCTGGGCCTGATGGGATCCCCGCATTCATATTACGTGACTGTGCTGCTATTTTTGCTAGCCCCTTACTACATTATTTAACTTATCACTAAAGTCCTCTAAATTTCCACTACATACAAATTCATTTTTCAGGTTATTGAACTCTTAGCTTAGCATGTTCAACAAAAGCCATCGACTCTTTGGACTATTGCTGATCCAGATGATCCTTCAATCCTCATTTTACTCAGTACTCATTGTGACTGTTACTAGTCTAGACAAAATTCGTTCACGTCTTTCCTTTCCGTTTTTTAGCAGTAAACGGTGGCTATGGTCGAAGGGTTAACCATATAAAGTAAACAATGAAGGACTGAAGTACTGTGAACTTGAAATATGTATAAAGGTGTACACAATTTCTTCCAGTGGTTGACCCCTTGCCTATGATTACCTATAGATTGAACTATACGAACCATTGTAATTTGTGCAAAAACTTTTTCTTATCATGTCTTATTAATGTTATGTATTTTATTATATATCTTATAGGTAAGTTAATTGTTAAATATCCCTTATATTTTATAAAATATGTATATTCACTTTTTATTATGTTTTATTTATTACTCATATTATTGTTAGCAGTAAATTGAAATAGTCGATTATGGTGAACTTATGCATCTTTGCATCTAACTGAAAGTAAAACAAAATATACTTACTAAATATCAAATTATTTATTATCCAAGGTTCCATTAGTACTCATAAGAAGAATCAATAAGAAACTTACAGGAGATACAAAGAAACATCTATATTGCAATAAAAAATAAATGATTATATTATACACTTATATTAATATCTAAGTAGGGGATAAGTAACATCTGCAATTACCCAATTCAAAGAACATTTATAGCTACAATTTGACACTTTCAAAACCCATTCACTGACTTTAGATCACTTTCAGTCTTAGTTTCATAGTTTTTGAATGTTAAACAATCCAACACTAACACTGGGTTTTTGAACACCACACAATATACTTTAAAAGGACGTTTTGTTGTCAGATCGATCAATGACCTTAATTTATGAACTTCATCTTATAGATATATTAATGTAGCCTGTGTATTTTCCTCTTGAGGTTTATATACAATTTCTGCTTTCTCCCTCAGCATCAAGCATCAGTTCTATCCTCGCTCAACTAAAATTTAAACACAATAAATGATTATTAAAAATGCTGACAAGTCAATATAATGTAACAAGGTTAGAATGAAAATTCGATACGAATGGAAGATTCCGAACGCGAGCGAAAGCGAGCGTGAGGAACCACGAGGAGATCGAATTTTCATTCTAGCCGAGTAACAGACTGTATTTTCTCCACGACGATTAGTAAAAAAAAACAATTAAATCTGAACAAAACAAGTTATTCATTGAAACAATTATATTACATCGTATTAATATTTATATTTATAGTGTTTGTACAATTACTGAATTGACACTGACAGTTTTGACATCCACGGCAATCTATGTATTTCGTTGAACATAATTATGGAATATTCATTCTGGCACTTGTTATAGAATGACAATATATGCAAAACACATAAGAAGCAAGTGTTTCAGAATAAATATTCTATCTCAAGAGAGAATTTTTAGTTTCTATTATTAAAAATGATTCGGAATTATTACATTCTATAATGGTTGTGGAGAAAGTGTTATTCTTTTACCATGAATTGTTTATTGTTTGCATTAGCAGTAGTTATTATCATAAGCACTGGGTTTTAAGTTTTATCACATATTAACAGACACCCAACTGGATGGATCGTCGTGGTCTTATATTACGGCCCTCTTTCCTATAACATAAACCGCACTAAAAACCAAATTCTTAAATTAACAAGCAACAACTTACTTACCATTAACAAAATGCTTGGAATACCTACCCCAGTAAAATAATTACGAATACCTACCCCAGTAAAATAATTACACTTCCGCAACTAGTAATACAATGATTAATGTCCATAAAAACTCTAATATTATGAAAAATTAATTCTTAGGTTCAGCCAATCGTCATGCGCAGACCACCTATTGATGTAACAGGTGAACGAACTCTGATCAACACAACACCACTGTTAGACTCACTCGAAAAAATATTATGTTTTGATTATATAAACACCGGGACAGCGCGTACGCAGTCCCGACTACCAAAAATTGTGCGCCCGAGTTATTCGCATTAGGAATAATCGCAGGGGTCAGCCCAACCGTAGTGCAATGGAAGGGCCTCACCCTGGGGGAACCGCCTTGTTGATCACGGTAACCCCTACGCCAGGTAAGTATGCCTTCAATTTGCCAATGTCGTGTACTCGATAAAGTTAGTTCGATGTAAAGTTGCAGCTTGCAAATTAAATCGATGGTGGCCTCTAGCGGATTATAGGTGTATCTTCCAATAATTCAAACTAACAGCCATTATTGCTATGGTTTAAGTTTTATTTATTTGTACATAGGTACATACCATATAAAGAAAACAACTTGTATAGGAGTGAGATTTAAAGAATCGTTTATGGAAATGTGTACCCCAGATTTTAATAAGAGGTATTATACACACCATTTATATAAAGGGGGTAATAAAATAAAATTGTGATTTCCTATGTGTACAAAGAAACCATAACGGTCTCAAATTTTTTTGGCATCAGCCATCTCAACCACTATTATTTAAATGAAGTAAAAAAAAACATTGGGATTTAGAATTTTTAAAAATACTTCTTGTGCTGAAGATTCATGTCAAACAAAAGGTATATGCTTTTAGACTAGCTCACAGGTTTAAAGCCGTGTTAATTCTTGATAAAGTTCGTAAAAATAGGAGTGATTTGGATTTGGAATGTCTAGAAAAATGTGTGAAAGTTTTAAACCCGCACATAAACAATTGCAAAAGTTATAAACAAATTAAGATTGAAAAAGTAACGAGTTTCTTTTTTTGCAAATAACTCGAAAACTATTAATATTTAAGAAATTTTAAAGAGGGGTTCTTAAAGAGGAAGAAATTTCCAATAAAAAAGTCCCAACTCCCGAAACTATTTATATTATTAATAATTTTAATTTAATGTTGAAAATAGAGCTCCGCACGGCGAACACTAAGCCGTTACGATGCTCTGAAACCGGCCGTAAAAGTAAAAACATTTTTTTATGTTATTAAATATTAATTTAAAAATTTTAAAAAATTATGGTATTACTTAGACACTTAGAGGAACAATATCCTGTTGGAGAAAAATGTTTTCACCGATTTTTCATAAAATGAGCCTATTGTTAATTAACAAACTTTTTTAGAGTTTGCGTTTATGTTTGAAGTCGGATAATTATTAAACAAAAGCCACTAAAATTATTTCGCTTCGTGGAGACCTTATGTCAACTATACTTTATAGAATTATGACAATGCGATATTTTTAATTGCTATAGTCTATTAGTTATTTATTAATTAAGCTATCAAAAAGCTAAAAAAAATGAAAAAGTGACGTTGAAAATTTTTTTTTATTAATTTTAATTATTACTGTTTTTATATTCAAAAATACTATAAGATTACATAAACTTTAAATTTTTATTGCTATTTGTTTAAACAAATGTATAAACAAATAGATAATTTACATATTTTTGAAAAAAATGTTTTTGTCATTTTATTTGTTATACCTACTTATGATTAAAAAAAAAATTTTTTTCTTAAATTTTTTTAATTGTTTATAATATTTTTTTCCTTTTTTCATTATTTAAATAAATTATTAAGAAAAAAATGTATCCTTAAAATTTATTAAGTGGAAAAAAGAAACATTTTTTTGTTGTTAACTTATTTGATTATTTAATAAACAATTTGTTTTTAACAATTGCCGACTGTGTTTATATTTTTTTTAGACGGAAAAAAAAATAACATACATAAACATGTCAAAAAAATTTTTTTAATATTTTTTATAGAATTTTAAATTTTGACATGTTTATGTATACGATTGTTTTTGTTATTTTTTTTTTCTATCTAAGAAAATGTAAACGAATTGTTTATTAAATAAACAAATTAACAACAACAAAAATTTTCTCTTTTCCACTTTGTAGAGAATTGCAAATAATAAATTTCAAGAATAAAATTTTTTCTTAATAATTTATTTAAATAATGAAAAAAGGAAAAACATGATCATAAACAATTAAAAAGATTCAGCGGAAAATTTTACTAAAGACAGGTGAGTTGGGTGGCCAATTTGGATTTTTGGGGGGAATTGAGGGTGAATGGGGGGAATCCATACATCAGAAATGTTTTATCATTTTCGGATTCAGCGGAAAATGTTACCAAAGACGTCTCTAAAACAACAAGTTTTTTTCTGTCGGCCTGTGTAATTATCCGACTTGAAATAAACGCAAACTCTAAAAAAATTTGTTAATTAACAATTAGGCAATCCAAGGCACGTGACATCCAATATGGAGTGTGTGGGCGTCGAGGGCAAACATTCATTTTCATTCGTTAAACGTTTGTGTTTTTCTGTTGGCATGGCTACGTTTCCGGAATTTAGTAAAATAAACCCGTGTTTGCCAATTGTTTGCCCACAACGCCATATTTTGACAAGTCGTTGGATTCTCTAATAGGCTCATTTTATGAAAAATCGGTGAAAATATTTTTCTCCAACGGAATATTGTTCCTTTAAGTGTCTAAATAATACCTTCATTTTTAAAAAAATTTTAAATTAATATTTAATAACTTAAAAAAATGTATTTACTTGTTACGGCCGGGTTCAGAGCATCGTAACGGCTTAGTGTTCGCCGCGCGGAGCTCTATTTTCAACATTAAATTAAAAAACCGCTGCCCAAGGAATCACTACTTCCACATCCAGATTTTCTATCCAAGTCACTCACAACGAAACAATTTTGTATGTGGAAATAATTGTTTATGGAACTTTAATAATATAATATTTGAAATCCTCTACCCCATAAAACCCACATCGGTAGTGGGGTGGGGGTGGTAGCGGAGATGGATGAAGTAAAAAAATATTGTGAGGTTTCTAGTTCTTGTACACACACTAAATCACCTTTCATCCCCTTTAATAATGAGGTGGGGTTGGTAATGGGGGTGGCTAATGCCAACAATTTTTTTGAGACTTTTTAGCTTCTCTTGTATATACTAAATACCAATTTTATGAACTGTTACCTGCTTGATTTACCTATTTACTCCAAATTTACCCCAATTTACCCCCCAACTTTTCGACGGAACAAGATGAAAATAATCTAGTTCTAGATCTCGTTAAAGTACATATGTGTACCAAATTTCAAGTCAATATCTCAAACGGTTCCAGAGTAAACGTGCTCACAAAAAAAAGTTACAGACCGACAGACACCGAATTTTTTTTCGCTCAAACTTAAAATCTCGACGTTTCATGACATTCTAAGCCCATTTGAACAATAAAAATTTTTAAATATTTTTTTGTCGTTACTATACTTCCACTGGATGTTGAAGTAATTAATAATAGAGATAGAGTTTAGGGAGTTGGGACTTTTTTATTGAAAATATCTTCCTCTTTAAAATTTCTTAAATATTAATAGTTTTCGAGTTATTTGCAAAAAACGAAACTCGTTACATTTTCAATCTCAATGTGTTTATAACTTTTGCAATTGTTTATGTGGGTTTGAAACTTTTGCACATTTTTCTAGACGTCATTCCGAATCCAATGAGCCCTCACTCATATTTTTACGAGCTTTATCAAAAATTAAGACGGCTTTGAACTTGTGAACTAGTCTACTTTTTGGAAACAAACGTGTTTGTTTTCAAAAGAAAGTGGGAAGGTTTTTTAAGCTAGTAACATATTTTAAAATCGAAAATGAAACAAAAAAAAACGACAGTAAAATTTTGAGCCACTGATAAGAACAATAACTAAAATATGTTACGTTACTGACAATATTATTGTTATGAATGCATTTTGTGCTAGATTAAAAATAACGAGAAATCATGTTTTACTCGTTTTTCCATCACTCATGTCATCTTCATATTGTTTCAACTGTGCACATATAATTTCTAGAACATCTGTCTTCTCTTCTGTTTGGTTTGTATATTTTTTAAATTTTGCTGAAAGTAACTTTGGTCCATATATAGCACCTATGTCTATTGCTGAGAAATCTAGTAACATAAACTTACAGTAGAGAAAATTTTGAAGAATGAAGAATTAAAAATGGTTATAAGACCGACAGAAAAAAATGAATTTGGTTAAATAATTATATACTCGAGAGGAATTGGTCTTAGCGAAATCTTTTTAAAAATGAAAAGGGTATTTTAGAGGTTATAATGTAGTTTAGTGATTATACATATTTTAAAACCTGAATGGGTCAAAATTATTGCTAGCTACAAAATAATTTTGGGCAATTTTATGTGAGCAACTTATTCACAGTAGAGAAAAATTTAAAGAATGGAGAACTAAAAAATGGTTATGAAACTGGAAGAAAAAAAATGGATTTGGTTAAATAATTGCTTCATGCATCAGAGGAATTTGGCTTTGGGAAATTAAACGTGAAGATTTACCTGTATGCTGTTCAAAGAATAATATGCCCATATGTAATAATATGTACACTTTCTAAAATAATCGAAAAATTAGTTAAAAAAAGGATACTAGCTTTCTTAACTGTACATAAAATACTTAATAGTAACCAGTTTGGGTTTCAAACCAACAAAAGTACCAGCGAAGCTATTTTTGCTTTTTTGGAAGAGGTTTACCATAAAAGAAATGAGGCTGAAGTTGCCGCGGCTGTATTTTGTGATTTATCGAAAGCATTCGATTGTGTGAATCATGAAGTATTGCTGCGGAAGCTTCAGTGTTACGGATTCAGAGGTACCTCATTTACCTGGATTCAGTCCTACCTTAAGGATCGCTTTCAAATGACAAAATCATCAGGAAAATATTCTAATAAAGTCAAGATAAGCTGCGGAGTTCCACAAGGGTCTGTTCTCGGCCCAGTTCTCTTTTTGTTATATATAAATGACTTGGCAACTATCAATATATCGGGAAGTTTTACGCTTTTTGCCGATGACACCACCATTCTGTGGCATAATAAAAACTTGAGAATGTTGCATGAGAATATCTCCTCCGATATATCTGTAGTAAAGGAATGGTGCGATTCAAATCTTCTCACATTTAATATTGCTAAAACTAATGTAATAGCGTTCGGTTGCAACTTAGAAGAGCTTTACCTGGGAAGTCACATTCTAGAAAATAAAACTCATACACAGTTTCTTGGACTGTATATCGACAATAAATTAAATTTTCAAGAACATATAAGGAATCTAAATAATAAATTAGCCTCTGGATGTTATGCTATTCGCACAATTTCTATCGAATTGGGATATTCTACTGCAAAAACAGCATACTTTTCCTTAATAGAGTCACACCTAAGATATGGTATCCCATTTTGGGGATTGTGCAGCCAACAACTATTAAATGGGGTGCTCATTTTGCAAAAACGAGCAGTAAGATATATGTGCAAAGCGCGTTTTAGAGACTCTTGCAAACCTCTATTTGTTGCTTACCAGATATTAACTGTAGTATCTATTTTTATCCACGAAACGGTGTGCTTATTTCATAAAAAACGAAATACTTTTGAACGTACAGAAAATCGCCGCATTACTCGCCAAGCAAATGACATTACTCTACCCATACCATCTACCAACTTCACAAAAAATTCTCTAATTTACAATAGTAAGAAAATTTACAATCGTATCCCAGTAGCATTGAAAAATATCTCCTCTGACAAACTATTTAGGAAGGCTGTAAAAAAATTCTTAATTGATAAACCCTATTATAACTTACAGGAGTACTATGACGATACATTTTAATGTGTTTAGTTCACTAGTTTATAAAATATACAACTTGTATGTTCGTGATTTTTGTATCTTTGTATTTTTTCTGTTTTTGTTTTATATTGTTTGTAAACCGACTAAACAAATATTGTTTGTGTTATACTTAAACTTTGTCAATGAGAATTATTTCTTTGGACAATAAAGTATATATCAAAGGATCAAAAATGGGTAGATTTTTGGATTGCTGCTGACTTGTTTTCACAACTAAAAATAACGGTAGAGATTATTAGTCACAATCTGGCACACACAATGCTGGCAGTCAATCACATTTTTAAATACTGTATTATTGTGGTAATAAACTCATGTACCATATAGCTTCCCTTAAATATAGACTATGTATAGATACCTACTAATTCTTTGTTTAATACCTTAAAGATACATTTTGTTAAAGTGAAGGTAAAAATTTAAGTTTAATTAAAAAATATATAATATTTATACGTTCATTGAAATTAACATTTAAAACTAGATACTGTATTATCTAGTTTTAAATATTAATTTCAATGAATGTGTATAAAATTATTACCATATCTATAAATATTATAATAGGTACCTACATTTTATTTAAACAATTCAATTTTTACTAATAATACTATTTCTTCTATTTCTTAACTACTCACATAAGTTACATGTATATGTATGTATAAAGGGAAAGAAGTTTTTTGTTTAGAAAAACTAGATGTAGATGGCAGCACGGATTTTGCTCGTAACTCGCAACTTTACAACTACTTAACCATATCTTATACTAGAAATTTTCTATTGCACGTTATCGCTTCTCGGCCTCTGGCTAAGATCAAAGTGTAGTATCTGTTCTTATCAGCTTAATATCTGATACGCCCCGCATGCGGGGCCAGTATATTAAACTGATTTTTGGAAACTGACGGAGGTTAGGGGCTTGCTCCACCTCCGTCGCGGGTTGGCCCGGTATTGCAGTACCGCCGGGATCGGCCCACCTTAATTTAAATCAAACAAAATTTATTCATAGTGGACTCGTTAGAAATTTGTGCTGGGATATAAAGCAAACAATATATGATTTTTTTTTAGTTCGGAAAATGACTGGTATATTTGTAGGATCTAATTAATATCTTAAAATAACTTTAGGTATCAACGATCTTCACCCAGATCCCAGTAATTTTTAGTTTTATCTAAATCCATTTTTTTTAATTCTCCATTTTTCAAAATATACTGTAAAGCTGTCCAAGTGCATCAGAATATATAATATACTACTTTAATTATTTTTTTCTTCAAGCGTATTAAAATGTTTAAATTATGTCACCAAAAACAGAAGTAGAAGTAGGACATTGTTTTACTAGTAACATAATGTTAGTTCCGAAAGCGCCACCGCAGTGGGTATTGTTTTACTAGTAACATAATGTTAATACCGAAAGCCACCGGTGGCGCGCTATCCGCTAGCCACTTGTCATATTGTGTCAACATGTAAGACTATGAATATTTGTACATTTATGATAAATAAATGAATTTTTGCATTTTAATACGCTTGAAGAAAAAATAGTATATATTACACGGAGTAGAACGCCTTTTTTTGTGTTTCGCCCAGTTTCTGGGCTCAACACAAAAAAAGAGTGCGTTCTACTCCCAGTAATATAATATACTATTTATATGGGGACTGACGACCTTGATATTTTTTAGAATCTTAAAACCTTCGGAATAGGTATTAAAATTTAGATTCATTTTTTAATCATAAGATGACCTTGACAACATATATTTAAATATCTTGGACATGTGTGTACACTAGGGTGGCCCTTATATTTCAATATATCTTTTTTTTTTTATGACGCCCCTTATATTGTTAAAAAAATAATTTCTACCAAATTTGAAATTTTTTGGAGCACGGAATCACGTGGCACATTACAGTTAAAATTATTTATTTTTTTATAACTACCGTAAATTTATATTCTTATTTAAACACTTGAGCAAGGTATATATGGC
Organism: Rutpela maculata; assembly: GCA_936432065.2. Classification (NCBI taxonomy): domain Eukaryota; kingdom Metazoa; phylum Arthropoda; class Insecta; order Coleoptera; family Cerambycidae; genus Rutpela; species Rutpela maculata. Next base: position 218,634,407 of record OW386287.2, read on the forward strand.
GAGTGGAGCCTAGAACATATAAGTTCTGAGCTCCATCGACCTTGAAATAATAGGAGCAATAGATATTGTAGTGGGGAGATATGTAGGAGGTGCCCTTATCACCTGATATCAGCTCTTTAGTTTCTTGCGCCTGTCGAAAGGAAACAAGTTCTTACTAGTCTATAAAATGAATTCGTTGTGCTAAAATTGTGAAATAAAGTAAAAGTAATAAATAAAAATCTACAAATAAAATGGCAACAAGACAAAAAGAGAAGCTGTATCTTCTTCAACATGACGAAAGTCAAATTATTGGAGCTAAATTACCATCAAATGGACAAGTTCTGAGAGTTTTATTTTATAACCTCCGCAAAGTCAAATTAAATTTACGGTCTAGTGCACATTTGGCGGTGAAAGAAGTAGAAGTATTATGGGAAAAGGCGAGAATCCCAACGAGAAAGTTTCAGCGTAGCATTGAGAAATTGGAATTATTGTATCAAGAATGGAAAATACTACAAAAAACTTGAAAACGTCGAAATCAACTAGACGAAAAGAAGGATCAAGATTTTCTTAATAAAGTGGATGACTTATTCGATATCGCTCATACCAATGCGTTAAAGAGATGATTAGCATTGAAGAAAACAAACTTTTCCTTTTAAACCAAAGAAAAAAGGGCCGACCTGGATCAATGATCGGCGGAGATCGTGTTTTATTACTAAATGAACAAAGAAAAGAATCTCGAAAGAAGCAAGAGGAATTAAAGCAGTCTAGCCATCAAGTATTACAAGGTATATTTTAAATTAAACTGTAAAAATCATCTCATGATAATTATTTTTTTTTTCATTTTAGAAAGTGAAGTGGTTGAATTGGAATTTTCAACAGATGATGAACAAGTACAGGAATTGGAAACTCAATTCAACCACTTCACTTTTTAAAATGAAAAAAAAAATTATGAGATGATTTTTACAGTTTAACTTAAAATATGCCTTGTAATACTTGATGACTAGACTGCTTTAATTCCTCTTGTTTCTTTCGAGATTCTTTTCTTTGTTCCTTTAGTAAACACGATCTCCGCCGATCATTGATCCAGGTCGGTCTTTTTTTCTTTGGTTTAAAAGGAAAAGTTTGTCTTCTTCAATGCTAATCATCTCCAACGCATGAGCGATATCGAATAAGTCATCCACTTTATTAAGAAAATCTTGCTCCTTCTTTTCCTGTAGTTTATTTCGATGTTTACAAGTTTTTCGTAGTGTTTTCTATTCTTGATACAATAATTCCAGTAGAAGACCATGTTCATAATATAGTCAGGGTTGAAATTCTTGTAAAGGTGTAATTTAAAGGGAATTTAAAGGGAAGATGCCTACGTGACAAACACTGCATCGCGCTTAGGAACTTCGCGTTTGTCCATCGCACTCATGCTTTCGTTTCGCGTATTTTTGTCTCTTAAAGGGCCCACTATAAAAAGTCCGCGCGAACTCATTTTGATCATAAGTTGAGGTGATCATCTAATTGGCAACTCGCTGATCTATAACTACTTAGGGACGATAAGTGATGCCTGTATAGGCAACTGCTCATTTTTTTTATTACAAATTTAATTTTGAGATTTTAATTATTTTAAACTAAAAATAGTTCATTTTATTTTAATTTACATTTATATTATCTGGACGGGAAGTGGTGTCTGTGCAGGCAACTGCTCGGTTTTTCTGTTCAATTTCATTTTAAGATTTACATGATTTTAAAGACAAATATTTGATGTCTACAAAGACAACTCTGCATTTTTATCCAAATTTCATTTTGAAATTGCAATTATTTTATCAAGACTGAAGACGAAATCTGTAGAGCCACTTGTCTACTCTGCTAGTCAAATATTTCTAATTATCATTCTGTCAATTTTCTGAGATTTTATTGAATTAACTTTTTGAGCACAACCTTCAGGTTTCTCTTTACACAAACCGTTAAATATGGAGACAAACTACGAGATAATTCTGGATACTGGGGGAGAGGAAATACTGGTAGTATAACAATGTATCAAATAATATTTATTTTAATATCAGTAAAGCAAACGACTTTATATCTTCGGCGGCGCTATTGCGGCAATACTGTGGTACCATTTTGATTAGTTAATTTATTTGGAATTATAGTATTATATTGGTTAATTTCACCATTACAGCTAATTATATTCAGAATTAACTAACTATTTTATTTGATAAATGAATGGGAAGTTTTCTTTAGAAGCTCAATTTTAACGTCGATGTGGTTATAGTAATATACTGTATGGAATATTATTTCCCTAAATACTGAACTGAATATTTACGTATTTATTAGAAGAAAAGCATTTTCAAGTAAAATTATGTACTTTTTAATTGTAATTTAATTTTTTTATTGAATTATTTTAAAGTATAGAAATAAGTGAATTTAGATTTATAAGTTAGGAAATTCTTTCAAAAATAACGTACCTAGGTAAGGAATATTTCAGTATTCGAGTGTGCAGTGTTCAACGTATTTTGGTATTTGTGTAAACTACCTACTTCAGAGGTATAATGTTACTGTTTACATTTAGTTAAATTTCATTTCCCACAATTTTAGCAAATAATGTATAGAACACTAAGTTTTTGATTGACAAATGTTCCAAATGTTCCATAATCAACGAAACCATATCAGAGGATAATAATATACTGTGGCGTATCTCAGGTGGCGTATGACCAAAAGTATAGTGAAAACGCTATAGGAATCTGTGCTCATGAAACCAGTGCTCATCGTTTATTCAACGAAGGTTTGCGTAGAACCTAGTAGATGGTGGACGGAGTAGCTCACTGAGATAAACTTTTTGAAAGTCGACCAGTAGAAATACAGCGAGTCTGATCGACGTTCATTAGTAATTGAACCCCGTGGTTTGTTAGTCCAAAGCTTCCTTTGTTGAAGTAGTGGTCGGCCATATTGAAATCACAGGGATTTCCTGTCTCCCAGGGACACGACTTGGTTTTTGACCACAACCTTGCATGTGTATATAACATTGCAGCGCGGATGTGGGTATAGCTTTTCTGCAAGCCTCTTGCTCCTTAAGCTCTAGAGTTGGGCGATTCGACTCTTTTTAAGGATTCGTACCAAATAAATCCGTATCGAGAGATTCGTACCACTTCGTATCACTGATTCCATGATACTAAACAATACCATGTACTGATTCGTACCATTCGTACTATTCGTCTGTTTCGTACCACTGATTCCATGATACGAAACAGTATCATGTACTGATTCGTATCATTCGTACCCACACTTCTACTCCAGTGTTCAGCATAGATTATAGAATATTATATGTGGTGTTAGGGCCAGAGTATTATAATGTTATATTAACCGTACAGTTTAAACTTTTAGGACTTCTATTACATTATTAATAATTTCGTCGTCGTCATTAGACATCAGTAAAAAGATAGATAGATAGCGTTTATTTAACCATATTATATACATATTTGTACATCTGTAGCAAGTCAACTAAACGAAAAACAATAACAACAAAGTATATCACAGATTTTGTAATCAGTACGTTATATAAAATGAATACTATCTTGCATCATATTACATATAAAACAGGAAATTTTTTCAATTATGAGATTATGAGTATTTTAAATTCTGAAATCTCCAGTTTAAACGCGCGGTCCCCATCGACCGTTTGAAGTTTAACCTTATACAGCTGGTCCAGTATCGCATCGCAATACCGGTACCGAAATTCCATATTCGTACCAATTGTATCGGTGATACGAAATGTATCAATCGTATCGGCGATACGAAATGTACGAATCTTTTATTTTTGTGGGATTCGTACCATTCGTACCACTGCAAGGATTCGTACCAATGATACGAATCATACGAGTACTACCCACCTCTATTAAGCTCTGTGACATGTCCCACCTGCTCCTCCGTACATGTGCGGTGTGGATCACCAAGCTTCTTTTGCGCCTTCTCTGTAGACAGGAATAATTGATTTTTGTGGTATGGAGGACCGCTCGCAATTTCGAGAAATTTTGGGTCTAGCAAACCTGCGGAATCTAATTAAAAAGAAATCTTTATGAAACTGCTTTACTCACTGTTGCCAACTCTGTTAGACGAGAAAACTGTAGATGAACAAAAAAAAACTGTAGAAAACTGGGAATTTATTTTAGTGAAACTGTTAATCTACTTTTTACTGTACAGTATCGGAAAGTGTTTGATTTGGTCCGGCAATAAGAGCAAGCAAGAGCGAAGCAAGCAATGACGTACATTAAGGGGCGTGTCACATTTTGCCTCTGCTAGGGTAGTGTCGGTTAAGTCGTTGAAACTATGCAATCCCAAAAGCAAAACTTTCCGATACTGGTATATTAAATCACAGAGTACAGTAACTACACAGAGGCGAAAGCTTTGGCGGCACCTTTGAGTTTTGACGGCTCGATTTCTGTGACCTTCTGTACCAATTGCATCTACACTGAGAGAAATGTGTTGTTAAATTATTTCTATGTTTTCTGTATTTTTAAGGATACACTGAGGAAACAGTGTATGTCGAGTTGGATTGAAAAATATTATAATTTGAATTGTTTATAATTGGCGCCTATTTTCGATTGAGTTGTGCACTAGGTTTTATTTATGAGAATTTTAATTCTCGGTTAATGTTTTCAACCTCCCAAAATGAGTGGAAATAAAATTCACAAATCCAAACTTAACATGATAAACGTCAACAGTGTCAACATAGGAGTGAGGTTGATTGATATATCATTTAAAAAATGGCGATGAGTATATAAATTTGGTTTTGGCAGGAAGGCTTGCTTTCGCCTCTGTATAGTTACTGTACTCTGTGGTAATACCTTAATACAATAATTGACTATGGTAATACCTTAATAAAATAATTGATATGCATTCAAAAAAAAACTGTAGATTTAGCAGGTCAGACTAAAAACTGGGAAGAAAACCAAAAAACGGTAGATCTACTGAAAAAACAGTAGGGTTGGCAACTATGGCTTTACTTCGTAAGTTGGGTCACGTGAGAAGCAAGAGTTTTAAAATTAATCTTTAGCTGGGTCTCGTAGAATTACTGTTAATATCATATTTTAGACAGTTCACAAGTTCAAAGCCGTGTTAATTCTTGATATAAAGCTCGTAAAAATATGAGTGAGCATTGGATTCGGAATGACGTCTAGAAAAATGTGCAAAAGTTTCAAACCCGCACATAAACAATTGCAAAAGTTATAAACAAATTTGAAGACTGAAAAAATAATGAGTTTCGTTTTTTGCAAATAACTCGAAAACTATTAATATTTAAGAAACTTTAAAGAAGGATTCTTAAAGAGGAAGAAATTTTCAATAAGAAATAAAAAAATCCCGAAACTCTATTATTAATAATTTTAATTTAATGTAGAAAATAGAGCTCCGCGCGGCGAACGCTAAAAAAAGTAAAAAAAATTTTTGTTATTAAATATTAATTTAAACATTTAAAAAAATTATGGTTCCTTAAAGTATAGTATTTTTGAATGTTAAAACAGTAATAATAATTAAAATTAATTAAAAAAAACTGTCAACGAAATAACTTTAGTGGCTTTTGTTTAACAATTATCCGACTTGAAATATAAACGCAAACTCTAAAAAGAATTGTTAATTAACAATAGGTCCATTTTATGAAAAATCGGTGAAAAAATTTTTTACAACGGGATATTGTTCCTTTAAAAGAATTTTTTTTTAACACATAAACAATAAACACATTAATTTATTTGTTTATTTAATAAACAATTTGTTATTAACAATCGCCGACTGTGTTTATATTAAATAAACAAATAAATTAACAACAAAAATTTTCTTTTTTCCACCTTGTAGAGTATTGCAAATAATAAATTTTAAAAATAATTTGTTTAAATAATGAAAAAAAATGATTATAAACAATTTTTTAAGAAATTTTTTTTTGACCATAATATTTTATAACAAATAAAATGGCATTTTTTTTTTAAAAATGCGTAATTTATCTATTTGTTTATAAAATTTGTTTAAACAAATAGCAATAAAAATTTCAAGTTTATGTAAACTTATAGTATTTTTGAATGTTAAAACAGTAATAATAATTAAAATTAATTAAAAAAAACTGTCAACCTCTCTTTTTCATTTTTTAGTTTTTTGTTAGGTTATAATCAATAACCAATGGACTACAACAATTAAAAACATCACAATGTCATAATCCCATAAAGTACAGTATCGGAAAGTCCTGGCTTAGGTATTGCATATAGTTTCAACGACTTAACCGACCGCCCACAATAAAGGCGTCTACTAGTGCTCTAGCAGGGGCAAATAGTGACACGCCCATCAAGAACAATGTGTTATACGATAAAAAAGAATAGCCTAGTTGCTTCGCTCTCGCTTGCTCTTATTCCCGTACCAAATCAAACGCTTTCCGATACTGTATAGTTGACATAAGGTCTCCACGAAGTGAAATAATTTTAGTGGTTTTTGTTTAACAATTATTCGACTTGAAATATAAACGCAAACTCTAAGAAAATATGTTAATTAACAACATGCTCATTTTATGAAAAATCGGTGAAAAAATGTTTTTCCATCGGGATATTGTTCCTTTAAGTGTCTAAATAATACCATATTTTTTTAAAATTATAAATTAATATTTAATAACAATTTTTTTTTACTTATTACGGCCGGTTTCAGAACATCGTAACGGCTTAGCGTTCTTCGCTCGGAACTCAATTTCAACATCAAATTAAAATTATTAATAACAGAGATAGAGTTTCGGGAGTCAGGACTTTTTTATTGGAAATTTCTTCCTCTTTAAGAATCCTTCTTTAAAATTTCTTAAATATTAATAGTTTTCGAGTTATTTGCAAAAAAACGAAACTGGTTATTTTTTTAAACCTTCATTTGTTTATAACTTTTGCAATTGTTTATGTGCGGGTTTGAAACTTTTGCACATTTTTCTAGACGTCATTCCGAATACAATGAGCCCTCATTCATATTTTTATGAGCTTTTTCAAGAATTAACACGGCTTTGAAACTTGTGAACTACTCTAATTTGTATTTTTTTTAAATTTATGGAATGGTTATTTTTGATGATTTTTTCTACTGAGGTGTGAAAAAATGATTTACCGAGATGTTTTTTGAATTTTATATTTGATATTTATATTTGACATTACTTTTTTTGACAATAAATTGTTACTTTGCCCTAAGAACATTGATTTACAACTATTTTAGTGCGGAAATATCTTTTCCGCTCTAGTTAGGAAAAGTTCGACAATTCCTTATTCAAATTAGTGCTGAAATATAGAACTTTTCCAGACGTCAGTAGAAAAAATATTTTGTAAAGAGCACTTATAATAAAATAAAAGACTGAATGATAAAATTTATATAGAAAATAGCGGCAAAGAAAAACTTCCAAATAGATGTCTTTAGTAAAATGCATAATAAATAAGACGAAATCTGCTTTAGAGATATTAAAAAATCGGTGTCTAAGGAATCACCACTTCCACATCCAGATTTTTTATCAAAGTGTCTCAACGAAAAAAAAATCGTAAAAACAAATGTTTTAATAATTTTGTGAATATTAGCGTGACCTTGAGGGGTCTACACACGATCCAGCGGCAGGGACCCGACATTGTCGGTACGCATGTTTATCCTTTTAAGTATGACATCAAATATTAATAAGTATCTTTCCAAGCCTCTGGAAAGCTACCTCTTACCAAGCATGCGTTAATGGTAAATGTGAAGTGAATGGTTAGATGTGGGAAAATTAAATCTAGCATCTTTTTTATGCCATCCGCATCCGTTACATTGGTTTTTAACTTACGTAGAACTGTTTCAACTTTTTCTGCAGAATCATAGCAAAACTAAAGGCACACTCAAAGAAATAGTATGGGTAAATTCAACAAAAAAAAATGGTTAACTAACAAAATCGTTAATTTTGTTAAACCAAACTATATTGATGGTATTTTTAAACAAGAGGTGATTGTTATTTTAATTAATAAAAAGTTGTCGTACAACAAAACAAACATTAACTTAAAAAATAGATGAATAAGACTATTATTTTGTTCGTCTGACTATTATTTTGTTGAATTCTGTCAAATTAAACTAGATAATAGTATATTTTATTTTTAACTATTATCGAATTGTAATTCTAACTCAGTATTAGTTCGCTGTATTATTGTACTTGGTAGATAAACCAATATTATTGTCGTCTTCTAGAAGTTCTAAAAGAATTACCATAAAATTTGGTTGCTTACCACGTAGTCTATTACAGAAATTATTCCCAGATGACGCCACATACAAATCACTGACAATAATCAATCATGCATTATTTTATACGCTTATGAATTTATAGAAAATTAATAACATGATTGCAATGTTCAAATTCTCTCAGGGATCATCGATATATTTGGATGGATCTTATAAACGATCTCTAATCTTTGGTTTGGGTGGTCTTGATGTCTCAATACTGTAGTGATGGGTCAAACCAGCTATTTTTGTGTAGCAGCTACTTCTGCTACTGCTATTTTCATTTAGCAGTTAAAAATAGCTGCTATTTTAATAGCAGCTATTTCTTAGCATTAGTTGTTTTGGCTAAATGGCGCTATTAACAGAAAACAAAAAATGAAACTTTATATAAAAAAAACGCAATCGCTGTATGGATAGTTTCAAAAGAAATATAAACTATTTGTATAACATTTATTAGTTTATTTTTTATATTCCTCTAAAATATTTGAGCAGACGAACATCATGTGTTAAATATTGTTAAAATAAAATAGTTTTACATGAATTACATGTTCTGCATGGGCTGCTTGTGCTATTACTGCTATTGGGCCGACGCATCCTGCTTGTGTTGCTGCAAAGGCGTGTTGGCACTCAGCGAGTGATTCAACCTGCTATAAAAATAGCAGCTATTTACCAGAGCTCGTAACAGTTGCTACTGCTATGAAGGAAATAGCAGTTAAAAAATAGCAGACTGCTATTTAGCAGCCCATCACTACAATACTGAGATTTTGGCTAACCAAAAAAAACTTCATCATACAATAAAGTGTAGATCAACCTATAAAAATTAGTTGGTGAACAAAAAACAAAGTCAGTCGTTGTACTATTTAATTGTAGACCAAATTGAAAATGGTTAGTGAACATAAAAAAATGTCATTGTACTATTTAATTTGTTACAAGAAGATATGATTATTAAACTACTATTTGTTTACGAAAACAAATAAAGTTGTATGACTATTCTTTTCTGATTGATTTAACTATGAAACTAGATAGGCGCGATTTCATATGCTCTTTTTGGTTGAATTTACCTATCATTTTCTTTGAGTGCACTGAAAACATTAGAATGCCTTTGGTTTTCATATTTGTCAATTATTAAAGTTGCTTCATTATTCTTAGGTGGTGCTGATTTAGGTAAGTTATTAATAAAGAAATAATTTATTTCATTGGGATCAGTAAATTCAGCGAGATTCTCGAACTTCCTTGAATTAATATTAAGGTATTTTAGAGTTTTCCAGAAATCTTTTGAATCAGTTCTAGCTTCAAAATCAAGATATGCCTTTTTTCCAGCTGTACGGAACGGTTAACAAGGTTTCTTAGTTGTTTGTGTTCATTAAATGACACTTTCAATTTGGTCCTTTTATATAAAGTACGGGCATTATCTCTCAGTTTCATCATTAGCTTTATATTACCAGTCAACCAGGGGGCAGGGGATTTAGTTATTCTGATAGTTTTTATATGGAGAGTGTTCATCAAATTATTTAGTGATATTTTCATTCCAGAAATTAACCATATCATCAACATCTTCCAGGGATCTATCTAGATCTTATCAATCAGTCTGTTCTAAATTCTGAAAAGTAAAGATTTTATTATATTGTATGGCATAACGCATGTTATGTTTAAAATTATATTATTTTGAGTGTAGCTTATAAACACTTCTAAGATTTGGTAAACATAGGACACACAAATAAAGGCTTTTTATCGTAAGTTTCATGAAATTTCAATAGATGCTTTTCTATAAATTAATTCGTTAAGCGGATGATTAAAGGTAATTACGGATAATTAGGGGAAGGTGGGACAAGGATGACAAGGTGGGGCGAGGTGGGCGATAAAACAAGATTAAAATATAGATAAATAGAGATAACCTAATAAACCTTTTTCCATATGTCCCCTTTTAGCAAGATTCAAATATGGTCTCTTTAAAAATGAAGTACTCCATACATTAAAGCACTTATCAATATTTAAACACCATTCTCTTATCTATCAATTTAAAATTTCAACATATAAATAAAAAAAACTGAATAACTGAATAGGTATTATACAAAACGGACTGTGATATCATCGGTTGCATTAATATAACCAACAAAACCTCAACTTTTAGGTTTTTAAGTTTATTGTCATTTTTAATGATTGTATCCGCATTTCTCATTTGAAACCAGTGTGGCTCCAAGCAAACATTTCAAAATTGATGCAAATGATGTCTCAATATTGTTGATTACTAAAAATGGGCTGCTAATTATAGGTTGGATTTCCAACCTTCAAAGATCGCCTTATTTTATTGAGAGAAGGTATTTAAAACTTTATGAACATTACATTAAACAAGATTTTAGTTGAAAGTATGAGAACGAAGCGGAAATTTTCATAATAGTGATATATTACTCGGAAATTTTTAAAAGATATGTATTTTTGAGGTTAGGTGTTTATGATCGATGACGTCAACAATACGACTTAGTGTTTTGGACGGTAAAATTTTAATTCAAATTTAAAAATACATTTTTTCGGATATTACTCAACTGGGTTGTGAAGATTCAAATGGTTTTAGTTATAATTAAGTATTACCTTCAGAGTCAATGACATTTTAAAATTTGCGAAAACACCGAATTGGTATAGCGATAGCTCAAAATTTTATTATAAGTTTTTTTTCTTTTGCTTATTTCCATTAATGACTTACCACATTACATAACAGATAGATATGTTTTTCTGTTTGCAGACGACACATCATAATTCACAATGATACTGTAAATCGCCTGAAAAATATAACAAGTCATTAAACAATTTGAACGATTCATAGTTATTATGGAAAAACAGAGTTTTTATCTGAGATATCACAACTAAGGGATATTCCTAAAATAAAATATTTTGACAGAAGTAAAGAAGTAACGTTCTTAGGCTCTGTTATATCCATTTAGCATTCGACACCGTTTAGGTCCATATGAAAAATATATACCGTATTCCGTATTAGAATGGTATATCTATAAAATATACATGGAGGGTATATTCTGTTCTGTATGAACTTATAATATACATATATGTATTTTTATTTTGTTGTATATACCTACAATATACTAGTATATGAATATATGTTTTTGTATATACATACGACCTGCCATTATGTATATGTTTTATATTTACATAGGTACCCATTACATACCAACAAATATATATATTTTTAAAAAAATACTATATTATTAGTTTCATAAACAATTATTTCCACATACAAAGTTTTTTTTTATTGGGAGCGACTTGGATAGAATATCTGATGTGGAAATATAGTGATTCCTTGGACAGCGATTTTTGTATATGTAGTGTGTGTTTGTTTATTACATATAACACTAGATAAGTATACAAAGTTGAAATTTTTGCACTTTTTATTCTTTTTTAGACAACACGAAATATTTTTAGCGTATTTAATACCATTTACCATTTATTTATTGACCACTTTACATACAATAAAAGTACATTTGAAGTCACATGTAGGAGAGCAGTTCCTACTAAGTCCTATTATCTAGAGTTAGTAAAAATTAGGAAATCATTTACACTATAAAAACATTCCTCTATTAGGAATATTTTAACTAATTTATGAAATGCATTCAAATTCATATTTGTGATATTAGTATCCTTAAAATAATTTACAAAATTGTTATATAATACGACATTTAATTTATTATTCCGAGTGATGCAAATCCTAGAATATTGTTGAACCAAATTATTTGCATTCCTAGTATTATAAGAGTGCATGTCAGAATGTTTTGGAAACGTGTCTAACTGCCGGTGAATTTGCAATAATGTTTCAAAAATATAAATACAAGGCAAAGGCATAATCCTATATTTTTTAAAAAGTATCTGGCATATAATAACAATGGGGTTTGGGAATAGGCGTGGTAATGAAAGTAGCTGACGCCAAAAACATGTTTGAGACCTTTACTGACTTCTCAAAAAAATACTGAATCACAATTTAATTTTTTTTTAACCTCATTTAAATAATAGAGGTGGTGGTGGCTGATGCCAAAAAAAATTGAGACCGTTATGGTTCCTTTGTAAACACACTAAATCACGAAATCATAATTTTATTTTATTATTAAATGGTGTGTAGAGTGGGGGTGACAATGCTCATGCCAAAAAAAAATTTAATATGGTAATGAGATAATTCCTAAAGAATTATTACCTATTTGTTTATTCTATTTAATAGCTCTTATTAAAATCTCCTAAATAATATTCTCTAATGGTTTCTATGTATTCTTATATGTATAAATAATATAAGTAAAATTTAAACTATAAGCTGTTAGTTTGACCTACTGGAAGTTACACCTATAATCCGCTAGATGGCGCCATCGATTTAATTTGCAAGCTGCAGCTTTACATCGAACTAACTTTATCGTGTACACGACATTGGCAAGTTGAAAACATACTTACCTGGTGTAGGGGTTAGAGATGGTACTGAGTGGATTTTTCTCGGAACAGGTCGGAACTGTTCCAAAAACCTGTTCCGAGTCCGACATTAGTGATTGCCCGTTCTTTCGCACTCGCAGCTCCATAATGACACCGCTTTCTTTTCGAGTGCTTGGAGTCCTGATTTTTTTAAAACAAGAATGCTGATTGGTTGATGGAAGTTGAAAACTGACATGTCAATTATGCTCCATTCACAGTTTTGAGCTCCGATATGAACTAGTATTTGAACTCTGAATAAGAATAGAGGATGTCGATGGTGTCTTATAAATTAGAGTATACTTTTAATTTGTTTTGTAATGCGATTTAGAACTGTGAGTATTTCATTTCTAAGTTTTTCTATTTCTTCAATTCATTTTATTGTTACATGCATGGAAATAAGTCAAAATATTCACCTAATGCTTCACCTCGAAATGCTTAACACTAATTAAACAGAATTTATTATTATTATATACATCCCACACAAGTACTACCACTACCACCAATACCAAAAAGTCCGCAAGTCTGATCTGCTCACTCCACTCCGGTTCCGTGTCCGAAGGTACAACGTTATCATGTGCTCAGTGCTCCGCTCAAACGCATGACAGTCCAGCGGAGTCGGAACTGGTATTTTCTAAATCTGAGAACTGTTCCGAAGAACTGTTGGCTCGGACCTGTTCCGAAAGAACAGGTTCGGTTCTTTCGTACCATCTCTAGTAGGGGTTACTGCGAGTGGGGCCGACGTAAAATAAGTTCGCCGCCCTGCCTGGTCTACAGCGATGCATTGGGGTAAAGGGCAATAGTCATCCGAGACCGACATCTATAGCCAAGATATTGGCGTGATCAACAAGGCGGTTCCCCAGGGTGAGGCCTTTCCATTGCACTACGGTTGGGCTGACCCCTGCGATTATTCCTAATGCGAATAACTCGGGCGCACAATTTTTGGTAGTCGGGACTGCGTACGCGCTGTCCCGGTGTTTATGCAATCAAAACATAATATTTCTTTGTGTGTGCGGCAGTGATGTTGATCAGAGCGCAGAAGACCAGCTCACAGAAAAAGAAACAATCAGAATAGAATCTCTCATTGGCTCGAAAAGTTCGCGCATCTACATCGCGCACTGTCAATCTCGGACGGAATTGTAAAATATTGTGCCAGGCCCGGATCACGGATTTCTTCTGTAACCGGATCGTCTGCGACAAATGGCGAGTGGCGTGATCTCACCTCGTGATACAGTTTATATATCATGATGCCGCCTAACTAGCACAGACTAAAACAAATCAGATATTTCACTTATGACGTATCATGGTTTAGATAATAAATCAACTCCCAGCAGGTACCAATTTGTGTCGTGATCTGCGCATTGTCCAATCAGTCTTAACCAGCGAGTATAGTCACAGGAGGGACCCTATGATGCGTAAAGTAACCTAATAAATACTCAAAAAACCACTTAAATGTATAACAGTAACAACTCTAACCTTCAATACAATACACCACATTCCAAAATAATTAATATCACCGGTGGAGCTGTTGACTACTTCCGTCTCTGAGATTTCAGTACTAAATACTCGCTCCTGTGAGATTATACTCGCTGGTCTTAACTTCCATGTCAACCGCAAGATTTCTCTGTTTATGTCTTCTGCGCAGAATCCTGGTAGGTAACGTCACATCACAAAAAATGAAACTGGTAACATAGGGAATACTATTGAGTGAAACATCTGATTTGTTTTAGTCTGTGTAACTAGTTAAGAAATATTGAAAATCTAAAACAAATATTATTTGTCTTCATCTAATGTTTCACAGGTTTTCTGAATCTCTACCGGGCCGTTCCTAAAAGGGGTAAAAAATATTGAGTACTGTCCTGAACTCGCCCAACAAAAGAATGGCGGAAATTTACAACACGAGATCAAAGGATTTTTTGCCGACATTCCCTTCTGATTGTTTCTTCTTCTGTGACCAGGTTCCTTACCTGTTACGTCAATGGACCGAAATAGTGTGACGTTTCACTCCCACTCTAACTATTCCATCCTATTTCTAACATCGACCTTATTACCACTTGTACATAAGACACTGGTCAAAATTGAATTTGAAATTTCAGAAAATCTGTGAATATTTAACTATTGAATTATCATACAAATGTTTTAACTTTAAAAGCTGCGCCTTCTTGTAATAAAACTGTAATTTTTAAAGTCCTCTTGAAATTTTTTCAGAAATTAATTTTTTATTGCGCACGCGTGTATACGTATGTCGAAGATATCTGCATCTTTTTACTTGTTTATCTGGACTAGATGAAATTTAAGGTTATGTATAGTGGATTATTTCTTTTATAATTTTCAAGGATTTTACAGTATTTAAAGCGTTTGCATTCCTAATTTGTACTGGAGTCAATAATAATATATTTCAACGGCATCGTAAGTACCTACGTTTGTGATTGAAATTATATCAAAGTAATTTTTAAATATGTATGTATCAATATATTTACCTATTTTTAGCATTGAAAAATGGTTAATTAAAAAACACGTATTGCATTTTTCTGCGATTGCTCAATTTTTTAAAGATAAAGGAAAACTCATGGTCAAGGCAGAAAGTTCTGTTGAAGCGAGCCATGTGAAAGGAATGATTTATGATCCCGAAGTACCGATTGTTAAGGGACAAGTTCATGCTAGCATGAGAGATAGAATCTATAAAGTAGAGGTGTGTGCATTTTTTTTTAAACATCATATTTGACTTTTAACGTAATTAATTGTTTTCAGATATTTTTGAATAACGATAAAAATATAACAGATGCAGAATGTATTTGTCCAAGGGGATTATGGTTATGACATCATATATAGCGGCTCTGACTCTCTTTGCACACTATAATATTTCTGTAAGGGTACGAAAATGCCGAAGATACTACCTACGCAGATATAGAAGTTCAGGCCGCAGTTTCAGTCAATGCATCGAAGCTATCAATTTGTGCTAAGAGCAGTTCACTCTGCTAGCATCCACGGTATGTGCGGTCACATTTAAATGTATAGGTTTGTTTTACACGTTGATGGCTTCGATACATCTTCTGAAACTACGGCATGAACTTCTAGCTGGGTAGCATCTTTGGCATGTTCGTACCCTAACAGATGAAGCATGTTCATGGAATATGTCGTATTTATTAGACAGTTCAATTTTAAACTATTTTAATCATTTATAGATTTAATAGAAATAAGTTGTGAATAAATGATACAATATGTAATTTCTTTATTTATTTGTGTTTCTAAGTGAAAATACTTACTTACAAATATTTAAACACGAAGTTATAGGTTGAAAATCTATGATAATAGTATAAAATAATGGAAAGCAATTCAATTTCAAATGAAAATAAATAAAACAGGCTTTGAGGTTAGAATACAAAGAAATAATCAAAGAACTACGTTCCGAATAATTTTCCAGACACTTGTAGAACGCATGCGCAGAAATAGCCATCCAGAAAATATTTTTTTTATAATTTTCGGTAGAGAAAATTGATTACCACATGTAAAAAACCTATAATCCAGCACTATTTTTTATATCAGTAGTTAGGTTTCAATAGCTAAATATAAAAAATAACGTACCAATCCTTAGATACATTTTTAAGTAATTTATTTTGACCCTTAAAACACATGTACAGAAGGCATGCTTCAAAGAGTGCATGGAATGCAATTCAAATTAACCGCCTCATGCATGACGTCACGACTATTGTGGTCCATAGTACGCATGACTTCGACTTTACGTTTTTCAGAGCGTCCAATGGCGACTAATTACTCGTAATATACCTTATACGTTGCTTGTCAAGTTGTGTATATATACACCTCCAAATATGAATCCGGGGTACATTTATTTTATATCTGGATGTTTTATGCAGGTAAATGTGCGTATATATTTTGGACATACATAATACCATTGATTAATTAGAAAATCAATGTAATATGATTTAATGATTTAAGGCTGCGTTGCCAAGGTCAAATATCCCGTTCATTAATTCGTCATTTTTCCATTATTTCGGGGAAATAGTTCTTAAAAACGAACCAACAGAATTCAGATTTGATTTAATTATTGAAACTAGTTAACTTAAATCTGTTACGTGTCATATTTTATATTTGAATACTAAATGAAATTAAGTTTCTAAAGTTTTCCCCTCTGGATTATTAAACGTGACGTACCCCTCAATCGTCCGTAATTCATCTATAATTATTTTATATTTTTTAATGGGACTCAAATATTCAAATAAAATGTGATACGTAATAGAATAAATATATTTAATGTGAAAAAAAGTTAAAAATCTGAATAATATTTGCTACAATTAAAGATTACTTGTTTAGAAAAATTTGCTGAATTACATTAATATTAGTTTGACATTTTGCTAGTAGATGCCGCGACAGAAGTCGTTCGAAGTGGTAACACTGCTATAATAATAATAGAAAGACAGTAAGAGCAGGGTCGGACTTATTTTTCATTTCTCTAGTGTTTGAAATAGATTTTAAAATAATTTTAATTTATTTACCGATTGAATTGTACACATTATCTATTACTGATGACATGTTTTTAAGATCGTTTAATTTACTTTTATTTATGATTGAAGGGGCTCGGTCTCTTACGTACATATACTTACTACAATACAAAGAGAATTGCCAATGGCTATTTATGCACGGCTTTTTTCTCAGGGTGTACGTAAAAACAAAGCAGCCATTACGATTTTTTATTATTAAAATTGATACACTAAGTTGTATTCTTTATATTAGAGCATATAATTTCACCCTTACTGCACAAATCCAGAATTTTTGTGCAGAAAAGCAAATTTTTGTTAGGTTCTACATTTCTTGTTTATTCTACATTTTCAATAACTTTTTGTTAGTATTATTGCTAATAAATTATTAGTATATCTAACAAAATATAATTATTAAAAAAAGTGATTACGATTATATCAAAAGGGACTAAATGTACCTATTTTTAATCCCAACTGTGAAGAATCAATGTCTTTAGGGATACAAAAGAATTATAATATTGTGGTAAATAGACAAACTATCTTTGCACTCTTTAATAGTGTAATCAATAATTATTTTGAAAGAGTAAAATGTCTCTTTTACTTCCCGAAGGAGCTCAATTTCCCTCGGGGAGTTAAGTGACACTTTAGTATTTGAAAATGGTAATTAAATTTGCAGTACTAAAATATTGTTTTGAAGGCGTGAATGTTCAAATTTTTTTTCCCATTCTTGTATGAATGTTTATTGAGGCTGTAAAAGAAATTTCTACATTGTTCGCTATAATTTTCTCTTTATTAAATAAATAACTGTAAATTCTTGTTATACTTATATTACATACAAACTCACAAACATAAACAAAATGTTCATTTCAAAGTAATTTTATTGGTCAAACTAGTTATATAAAAAAGTATAAGGGTTCGAACATCCGAAGATGCTACGCGGTTAGAAGTCAGGCCGCAGTTTTCAGTCGATGCATTGAAGCCATCAATTTGTACATTTAAATGTGACTATACATACCCAGGATGCTAGCAGGGTGAACTGCTGCTAGATCCTTACAAAAGTAAGTTTAACATTAAAGATACTGGAAACAATGATATAATTATTATATTACAGGTATTTCTTTATTACAAAGTTTGGGAATTAGACGAGTTAGTCAACATATGTGCAGTGTGACTTTACAACTGTTAGTTATGCCAACACCTAGTTTTTGATATGACACTTTACCAAACTTTCTAATGTGAAATAGGTCAATTAATTTGATTTATTTTTTTGTTATTGTAGACAGTCAAAGTCTAGACAGTCTTTAGTGTTTTTTAGTTTTTTTGTCTTTTCTAAACTTCCCATTTGTGAAGAAAAGTATTACTTTATGAACTTTGTTACATAAATAACTATTTTCAGTCAATATTCAATGATAGTGTTTTGTTTTTGTCATGAAATTGATTTATCAAGGTTCTGCCACCCTTAACACCTGGTCCCATTGGTATCTTGTGCAATAAGGAGAATATAATAATAATATATATATTTTTTGCTACGATAGGATTAAATTTTGATCACTTCGCGATACTGTCCGTACGGCTGTGGTACGGCCCTGCAACACTTCTGTTGCCAACGACAGATAAGCAAATAAGAACTCATAACTAGGCAATTGTATGGTTCCTGTTTTACCGACAGAGACATTAGTTCGCTATTTCTATATAAGAAATGACTGTGGCGTGCAAACGCAGCCTTAATTTATCTTGACAGCACCTAGTTTTGAATAGCTTTGAATAGAAGCCGCCGCGCGTCTTAAATTTATTTTATTGACCAGGCTATTTTTTTTGTTAGTGTGTTTACAGGGTTGGCATGTTTAAAACAAAATGTTTTAAACAAGATGTTTAAAACATGTTTAAAACATCGCACCATGTTTTAAATAAATGTTAAAAACATATTTAATACACAATAATGCAAAACACAGTGCGATGTTTTAAACAAATGTATTATTTTGGAGATTGTGGAAAAGCAGGAAAAGTGCCGATGATGGTCCATTCCGATAAATAATTCCAATATAAACAGTAAACACACTAACAAAAAAAATAGCCTCTGTAGTCTTACTCTTATGAGTCAAATGGTCAGTGGTCACTTGCACTAAACTGAACGTTTTATTTGTAGAGTGCTGTTAAAACGTTTAGAGCGTCATCTGGCATCAAGTAGTAGTAGCAGACACTGTAACTTGGCACCATTTAATCTTAGTTTAATAGAGTTTTAAACGTTTTAAACCTGTTTTATACATGCTTTAAACATATCATTTAAAACATTGAAAAAACTTTTTAAATAAAAAAAAAGTTTTTTTGTTTAAAATGAAAAAAAAACTGTTTTTAGGAAAAATAAGATAATTTTTTTTTTTGATGTGTGGGGACGCAAAAGTTTAAATTATTGGTAAGCGGAGGGGCGCAAAATAAAAAAAAACGATGGGCGGGGTGGGGGGGGGGCCTTCAAATTACTAAAATTCTCTGACTTCCTTATATTCCAAATTTTTAGACAACTGGTCACTATAGACCGCAGATTAGTATTTTTAAATATTTCAATTTTTGTCGTGTGGCGCCTCTTACACTAAGCGCTCCGGGCAACCGCCCGGCCCTTCCGCCGGCACTGTTTACAGACGAGGCTGCATTCACAAGACAAGGCATGTTTAATTCTCGAAAATGCATGATTAGGGAATTTATTCTTTTAGATCCCCCGCCCCCTCACTCATAAATTTTTATTTAGGTGGAAAATTGAAGTAGAAGGCGGCATTTTAGATTTTCCACACCAGCGGCCAAATCTCTAGAAACGCCCCCCCCCCCGAACAAGTAGAAGGTTACGGTATCATGGCAGAATATTCTGGAAGCATAAAAGTTGAAATGAGCTCCGATATAGATTATTATCAAACTTACTCCAGGCATTAGAGAATGTTACCTAGAAAAATTCATGGTAGTTCAAATTTACAGAAAAAAAGCAAAAAAAACTTTCTTTTTTTAATCTTTTTTTTTTCTTCGTTTTAGGAAAAAGATACGTAAAAATTCGGAAAGTAGATAAAATTTGCAACAAAAAAGGTCCTTTGACATTTTAACGTTGAACGAACGGGGAAGCGTTAGCACGCCTCGAAACATGAGCCTCGGGTTCCACTCGCTCCCCTTCCGTTCGTCGTACATTAAAATGTTAAAGGACTTTTTTTGTTGTAAACTTTGTTTGCTTTCTGAATATCTGGGTATTTTTTTATCTAAAACGAAAAAAAAAGTTAAAAAAAAATAAAAAACAAATTTTTTGTTTTTTTTTCTAAATTTGAGGGGGTTCCGGAGGGAGTTTTTGGTGGGAAGTTGAAAATTTGGATTCAGCGAGCTAAAACGTAAGGTAAGTCTATCTCCAGGACTACCATGAATTTTTCCAGATAAGGGGCCTATGTGATCTCTAATGCCTGAAGTAACTCAGTTTTAACGTTTTCATTAATTAGATTATATTCTTTATTTATTCATCTGTGTAAAGGAGGAGGGCCTATAAGGCAATAAGCAACCCCAACGACAAGCACCCTCTCCTCCCCACTAACATACTTTTATGCTCCTACCAGGTATACAATACTTTTAAACGGATTTTTCATTTATATTATTAATAAAATTTCAATTCCTCTTATACCCCCTCCCAGCACACCGTCTCCCAAACCGTTCTCGCCACCATCATACTGCACAAGCTTGAAAATGGTATAACGTTGACTTTTCTTATACTTTTTTTATCGGCAAAAAGATATAACCTTGCGCCCGTCTTACTACCTCTCCCTATGTCCAAAGCAACAAAAATACGAACAAAGATAGTTAGGCTCTAATTTCTGAAATCAGACAAAAGTACATGAAGTAGGTATGGGTAAATTAAAACAACTAAGTAGGCAGGAGGTCTTTATTCTAGCGTGAATTCGAAATGAATAAATAACAGAATTACAAATTTTAAAATCAAACTATGTATTTTATTTCAAGGGCACTATTCATTAAGACACGTGTGCTTAACTGCAAGACCATTACTTTAGTTTGTTTATTAAACGATAACATTTAGCTCCGTTTCATTTTTGAATATTATATTACTAGAAATATCAACAGTACAGACAAAAAACAAAAAAATTCCAACCTAAACCTCTCTACACAACAGAATGGTTCGAAAGAGAGTGTTGGGGGGGGGGGGGGGGATAAGAGGAATTGGCATTTTATTATTAATGTAAATAAAAAGTCATTTTAAAACTAAATCTAGTTATCTGGTAAGAGCATAAAGGTTTACGTTGTGGGAGGAGAGGGTGCTTGTCATTGGGGTTGGGGGTGTTGGGGTATTGTCTAGTAGTAAGGGAAGCTTAAGGTGAAATTTATTCAAAGGAAATATGATTTTCAAGTTCAAAAACATCTAAGCATATGTGCTAATGCAAACTGGTTCTACAATAATTTAATGGAGTTACATGGAGGGGGATCGGTTGGGGAAGTTCTGTTTGGGGTGGAATAGATTAGATATTGAATATATATGACAAAAAAATTTTCGAAATTTTTTGACCAAAAATAAAAAGGTCAAAAAACCGGCCCCCTCCTTTATTATCGTTTTGTGAATATTTAAGTTTTTTAATAACGTCTATTACTATTTTAATAACTAAAACATAGCAGCAGTAAAAAGCATATTTGTGTCAATCTATAATAAGCGGTCGGGTATAAAGATGTAGTATTCTGATATCTTGTAATAGTTAGCAAGCTCTGCAAAAAATTTGCTGATATTTATTAGACGACGCGACGTGACTGAGTTCTATGAATTTTATCTTGAATAAATAAAGAAACTGGAAACGGTGCAATGTCAGCACACGATATAATAGTAACAACTATCTTTTCTTAACTGCAAAAATTATGATTTTATTAAAATATTGGCAAGTTCATATATGACCTAAAAAATTTTCGTAAAAAATTGAACCATTTGCGTCTGCGTTCGAAAAACGTAAGTAACCAAAAATTATATAATTACAGTTTATTGAATCTTGTTTACCTGTAGTTGACTATTTAAGTACCTATTTTTACAAAAAAAACTGCACTTTAGGAGGAGAACATGGAGAACACAAAACTTGCTATACATCATGTCCATTGTCAACGTTTAGGAAGGGGAGCCACCTGAAACCTATCCTCCCAATATAATTGCGGTCATGTTTCCCAAAACAGCCGCCAAGTAACTTAAATTCTATAATTTAAGTTACCTTAATTATTTTAAAAACATTAATGGTAGTTGTTTAATTACATGTTTGTAGGGACGCTGAATTTAAAAGAAGGCTCTGGAGTAAAAACAGAGATGCTGGGCGTTCAAGAACCACAGAAACTGTTGACATTGAGGAAGAAATATTAGATACTGCAGTGAAAGATCCAAGGATGAGTAGTAAAAGATTAAGCTTAAAATGAATGTATCTTACTAAAGCACCTGAAGAACATCAATTGCACTAGTTCCATGTTTAATTTTGCTAACCTATTTTATAATGACTTTGACCTATTTACTAAGGGACATGACAGTATCAATGACCACTTTTGTGAATTTTTGGCGCACTTCCAGTGGTGTTTGGACAAGAGTTGTAAAAAGAAAGTTATGTCAGACAAGAAAAGTACCAAACCTGAAAACATTTCAGAGTGAGAGAGGAATTAAATAACTTAAAGTATCTTTATTACATTGCTAAGAGCTCTGAGTGTCCTGAACTGATGAGATCCTTTAGAAATTATAAAAAATGCATTAATAATAAAATATCTAATATACGAATAGAAATAAATACAAATATAATTGAAAATTCAAATAATAGAAATAAAAATTTATGGCAAATGGTTAATAATATATTGGGACGACAAAAACAGAAAATGAGAACTAGTATAAAAGTAAATGATGAAATACATGCATCGTCTTAAAGATAACTATTTTGGAAATAACTTATATAATTGTACAATATCCAGGAAAATAATTGATTCAACAATTTTCTTTGGAGATGAAATTATTATAGTGTAATATGTTGCAACCCCTTAAGATTTAAGGTTATGTTGGTTGCACTGAAAAGTAGGCACAGAATTCAGTAGTTCGGATGTCTGAATGTGGAAAGAACTTACTAGAAAGTCTAGAGTGATGACATATCTGTTCTGGAACTGTCTAGAGTATGGTGACGTCATCAGAGAAGCTTCGAGATCTGTCATCTTTAGATATATAAAGCATGGAGTAAAGCAGAGTAGAAGTTCAGTTTAGATAGCAAGAGTAGTAAGATCAGAAGAGAGTAAAGTGATCAAGTAGTACACAGTAGTTATTAGAGAATATTATTTAGGTATTATGCAAATCACAGCTTACACACTTTTTTATTTATTAATCATGATAAAAGCAAATAAATAAAAATAATTTATTGTAAAAACAGTAGTTATTGTTGTAATTAAGTAAGTTAATAAATTAGTGTTTAGTGTTACCCTGGTTGTTATAATTTCCGAACCCACGATACAGGGTGTTTACAAAAAGGGTGTAAGCACGTCACAATAGTATAACTAAAAATATGAAAAACAACAATTCCACGGGCGTTGACGAAATACCTATCCGACTGTTAAAGTTCTGTAAATATGTTATAGCAAATTATCTTGCATATATTACTAACTTATCGGTAAATCTTGGACAGTTTCCTGATATTTTAAAACTAGGTAAAGTAATTCCCTTATTTAAAAAAGATGATCCGATGGTAGAAAATCATAGGCCCATAACTTTACTAAGCTACTTATCTAAAATTGCCAATCAGTTGCCATTGCCAATAGAATACACCTATATTTAGAATCAAATAATTTATTTACCGACAGTCAACTTGGTTATAGAGACAATAAATCTACAAAACTAGCGACACTAGAATTTATTCAAAAAAATCTACCATTACCTCGATAAAGGTAAAAAAGTAGCTAGTCTTTTCTTTGATCTAACTGCAGCTTTTGAATCAGTTAATCCGAAATTTCTTGAGGACGAATTAAAAATAATAGGAATAAATGAAAACATTCTCAAATTAACTTCTTATCTGGAAAATCGGAAAATTTTAGTTTCAATAAACTCAGAAATGTCTAACATCGTTAATATGGAAATCGGTGTAGCCCAAGGTTCCGTTATTGGTCCACTTTTATTTCTTATTTTCGTCAATGATTTACCCGATTATATAACAGAAGATGATGTATTTACGTACGCGTATGACACATCTGTCGTAATTCACAGTGATACCATTGAACATTTAGAGAACAGAATTGCTACAGTCACTAAACAACTTGAAGACTGGTGTTTTAAAAATTCTCTAATTATTAACATGAAAAAAATTGTATTTTTGTATTTTACAAATCTTATATCTAATCAGTCCTAAAATAGAATATGTTGAGACCAACACGAAAACAATATTCTTAGGTTCAGTGATAGATGCAACATTAAATTTTACCCCTCAAATAGATACTTTGTGCACTAAGTTAGCAAAAACAACATTTGCAGTTTTAAATTTAAAGAAAGCATTGAATAATAATGCATTAATGACATGTTACTATTCTTTAGCATATTCAGCCATTAGCTACAATATTAGTATACGGGGTCAATCGGCTGAGGCGAGTAGAGTTTTTGTAAAGCAAAAGAGAATTATTCGGGAATCATAGAGAATCATGCAGATATACATTTAAAACAAAACAAAAAAATATGACTGTTACATGCATTTACATATTTAAAATTTCTTGTTTCATACACAAAAATCTAAATTTTAAAACAAATAGTGACATACACAGCTACTCCACCAGAAGTGCTCGGAAAATATATATATAAATATTTTCAACCTTAGCAAATATAAAAAGTCACCCACTGAGATGGTGGTTATATATATAATTTTCCTATAGAAATAAGGTCACAAAATTCTTTTAGATTGTTCAGAAACAAACTGAAAATGTTTTTGAATGAACATTGTTGTTATAACATGACCGAGTTTTTTGATCGGTAATGAGGAATAACTTCACCTTTATATATGTACATATATTTGTTAGTTTGTTTTTATGTTTTCTTTTCATTATATATTTTTGTAGTCTTGTTTGTTTTATACAATTTTTGTAACATATGACATATACACTATCGGAAAGTGTTCGCTTTGGTACGGGCAATAAGAGCAAGCGAGAGCGAAGGAGCGTGTTACATTTTGCTTCTGCTAGGGTACTGGTAGACGTCTTTGTTGTGGGCGGTCGGTTAATAGCGCTATGCCAAACGCTCGACTTTCTGATACTGTATATTATATTAATTGGTTTTTATATCTGATATTTTATGCGAGTTTTCTTGACAAAACCGATATTGTTTATGTAACAAGATTTATGGTGAATAAATTTATTCTATTCTAAATCAAAAAAATGATTTAAACCACAAAAATGATTTAAATCTCCCGTTATATTTCAGCTCGGCTGTGTGCTGTGCCTGTAAAATTAGGTGTACTTCTTTGTTGTTCAAAGATACCCGAACATGCAAAAAAATAACATTTCCTATTCAAGTCCTATGACGCCTGATCCAAGTTAAATGATTCGAATGTCAACATTGTCAATTATTGTGTTCGATGGGGAACTTGAGAGAAAGTTAAGAGCAGATTGTGGTAACCAGCTGTTATAGCACGTGCCGTTGAAAAACCACATGGTCCCTATTTATAAATACACCTTAGAACCTACACTGGAAAATTATCAAATATAAAGAATATGTGAGAATCTTTTGTTTATTTTCAAAATAGAAGGCAAAATGGATGATAATACGTGTTAGCTTAAATTATATAATCAAACCAGAAAATGTAATTTTTCCCAAATTTTCAGTGACCATATTCCTTAGCACTCAAAAAAGTACTTTAAATTCACAATTAAAAAAAAAAAATAAATAATGGAGTATCTATTATTCTATTGCCACTAGGACTTCATTAAATTTGTTATTTATAAAAAAGGATAATAAAGGCCAACAAAAACGATCTAGGATAACAATGTAGAAAAAGAATGTCACAATTTATAGAATGAACTACATATTTTTTTTATTTTAGCGGAAATTTCAATAACAATAATAAAACAGATCAACTGCTTATTGAAAAACTTTTCTTAATAATTTAAGCTTTTAAATCTTTAATCACAAAGGTGGAATATAAAGTTTGAGGGTAAAAATAAAAATAGTGAAAACTTTCTCTACAAACGAAATTGTCCGGTTTGAATCGCAGGCACACAAAAAGTCAATTTTTTGAGGTTTCACATATATACCCAAGTAACATTTATCGGATTTTATCACAGATTTTAGAAGGTAAATAAACCGAAATGGGTTTTACTATTTCTTTTGTGCACCAATTTATCTGCAGATAATATGTACATAAAAAAAGGCCTTCAAGTTATCTTTAAAGAAATTTGTTAAACCTCTTTGCTCTTTAAGGCCTATTGGTATTGGTTTTATAGCCACTTAATTGCTGCATTATTCAAAACCACAATAAACTCATTAAGTTTTACAGTGGATTTTAAATATTTTAAGTTTTGTGGTAGACATCTATAAATCTTTAGGTTTTATCGTAGTTTTAAAATATGGTCTTTAAGTACTCCTTATGATTAAGCAATAAAACTAATCTTAACTTAAGTCTTATCCTTAATATATGTTATCATAAATACTATTTGCTTTTAACGATAATTGGTAAAGGTTCCTTAAAACCTAATAGTTTTTTGGCAGCTTTATTAAGCTACGTTAAAACTTTTTGGTTTTTAAAAAGCACTTATAAATCCTTTGGTTTCCCCACTTACGCCTTTAAACTTTGAGAGAGAGAGAGGGCATATAACGTATGGTAAACGCAATTTTGTGATTGTTGATTCTAGTTTAAACAGTGCAGTGCGGCGAAACACTTTAAAATCTACTTATTTGTAGTTTTTCACTTTTTCTTGCTCAATTAACGCTATAGTCACAGAAATAACGAGAAATTAATGACCCCACACTCAAAAACACACGAAATAAATAATGTTTTTTAGGTTATCCTATCTAAGTACATTTGGATTAGAGATTGTCAGAGACAAATCTTGAGGGTTTTAAAGAAGAGTAGTAAGGCTGGGTAAAGTCTTACAGGCTTTAAAATAGTAATAAAGTGAAGCAATGGGAATATAACAAAACCTTTTGTTTTATAAAAATATTTCCTAAAGCCACAAACTCTTAATAGGGTATTCTAGTAAAATAAACGGTTTTGTTAATTTTTCAGCCATGTTTTTTCTGTTAACTATGGCAGATATGTTTGAACAAAGTTGGGGCAACAGTGTTTAGTAATATTTTTCTTATTCTTACTGTTTACATTTAGCCTGCAACCATCTAAAATGTGTTAATATAAACCCCCAAAAACCCAAAATCATACTGAATAAGCTGAAACTAGGTTACTATTTTTTTTATTGTAAATAATAATTAATAAGCTGACAAATGAAAGGCGTGTGATTTTTTAAAAAGTATTTTGATATACTTTATCAATAAAGTTGTCTACGTTTTTGATACTAGGTTGTTTATTAATATCAAATTTTAAAACGTTAGCACATGCAGATATTTCAATCGAGGCAGACATATTTTATTACTTGGCTACATTTTCCGATTTAGACAGTTTAAGTGCAACAAGTTTTCGACAAAGAATTTTAAAGACACAATTATTTATGACGTTCTCAAAGCAGGCTTAAAATTTGATTGCAAGTACTAACGGTTTTAAGAAGATTTTATAAAAGGTTTTATGGTAAACTTGAAAACATCTTGCAGATTTGGGTTCCAAAGTACTGTTGACTTTATTGATAGTTTTAAGGAAGATATTTATAACCTTTATAAAAGGTGTTTTTTGGTTTTATGCCGCGGGTTTATTGTAGCTTTTAAGAGGTTATCTAATATAAACAGTTTTACGATTACACTCAAAGAAAATGATAGGTAAATTCAACCAAAAAGAGCATATGAAATTGCGCCTATCTAGTTTCATAGTTAAATCAATCCGAAAAGAATAGTCATACAACTTTATTTGTTTTCGTAAACAAATACTAGATTAATAATCATATCTTCTTGTAACAAATTAAATAGTACAATGACATTTTTTTATGTTCACTAACCATTTTCAATTTAGTCTACAATTAAATAGTACAACGACTTTGTTTTTTGTTCACCAACTAATTTTTAGGTTGATCTACACTTTATTGTATGATGAAGTTTTTTTTGGTAAGCCAAAATCTCAGTATTGAGACATCAGACCACCCAAACCAAAGATTAGAGATCGTTTATAAGATCCATCCAAATATATCGATGATCTCTGAGAGAATTTGAACATTGCAATCATGTTATTAATTTTCTATAAATTCATAAGGGTATAAGATAATGCATGATTGATTATTGTCAGTGATTTGTATGTGGCGTCATCTGGGAATAATTTCTGTAATAGACTACGCGGTAAGCAAGCAAATTTTATGGTAATTCTTTTAGAACTTCTAGAAGACGACAATAATATTGGTTTGTCTACCAAGTACAATAGTACAGCGAACTAATATTGGGTTAGAATTACAATTCGATAATAGTTAAAAATAAAATATACTATTATCTAATTTAATTTGACAGAATTCAACAAAATAATAGTCAGACGAACAAACTAATAGTCTTATTCATCTATTTTTTAAGTTAATGTTTGTTTTGTTGTACGACCACTTTTTATTAATTAAAATAACAATCACCTCTTGTTTAAAAATACCATCAATATAGTTTGGTTTAACAAAATTAACGATATTGTTAGTTAACCATTTTTTTTTTGTTGAATTTACCCATACTATTTCTTTGAGTGTAGCTTTATTATATAGACTTAATAACCTCTTATAGATTGTGATAAAACTTAAATTGTTACTTAGGTACTCCTATGTACTTTTGACCGCTGAACACGATCCCGATGTCAGTTTTACAAAATTAGGTCAGGATTTTTGTTAACCGCGAAAAACAGATGAAAACAGGCCAGAATAGGGTTTAAAATTAAAGATTTTAAATAAGTAGACCATGTATTCGATGTATTTTTGACCGCTGAACACGATCCCGATGTCAGTTTCAACCGATCAGGAAAATGTTTTGAGTATTTGGGAATACGATTTCCACGGATAAGCGAAGCCAAATTGAAGGAAGGCATTTTTAATTGTCCATAAATGTTAACAGATAAGAAATTCATCATTACAATGTCAGATACGGAAAAGGGAGCTTAGCAGAGCTTTAAAGATTTTGTTGATACATTTTTAGGAAACAATAACATCTATCAATAAACATTTAAACAATGTTTTTATTAGTGTTTACTGATTATTTTCTGTAGATCACCATTTGCAACATTTTTTTCATCGCCCAGTATATAAACACATTTATCGCCCGTATGACTCTCTCCGACAATAATATATGCTTTCTAATTGAAGTGACGAATCCGGGCACGAGTTTAGAGTTCGATTTGGACATTTTCTGCATAAGTAACATCTGCCACCAAACAGCTGATTTTCGATCTTCTCCCTAAAAGTAGGCCTGTACGTGACTGAATGGCGAATCGTACAGCTTTGAGAATAAGTATGCATGGTTAAATTAATTGTTTTAGGTTTATGGAAAGGAAGAACAGTTGTTTTGTATGTACATCTATTCATGAAATACACTCAAAGAAATAGTATGGGTAAATTCAACAAAAAAAAATGGTTAACTAACAATATCGTTAATTTTGTTAAACTAATTATATTGATGGTATTTTTAAACAAGAGGTGATTGTTATTTTAATTAATAAAAAGTTGTCGTACAACAAAACAAACATTAACTTAAAAAATAGATGAATAAGACTATTATTTTTTTCGTCTGACTATTATTTTGTTGAATTCTGTCAAATTAAACTAGATAATAGTATATTTTATTTTTAACTATTATCGAATTGTAATTCTAACCCAGTATTAGTTCGCCGTATTATTGTACTTGGTAGACAATCCAATATTATTGTCGTCTTCTAGAAGTTCTAAAAGAAGTACCATAAAATTTGCTTGCTTACGACGTAGTCTATGACAGAAATTATTTCCAGATGATGCCACATACAAATCACTGACAATAATCAATCATGCATTATCTTATACTTATGAATTTATAGAAAATTAATAACATGATTGTAATGTTCAAATTCTCTCAGGGATTTTCGATATATTTGGATGGATCTTATAAACGATCTCTAATGTTTGGTTTGGGTGTGGTCTGATGTCTCAATACTGAGATTTTGGCTAACCAAAAAAAACTTCATCATACAATAAAGTGTAGATCAACCTAAAAATTAGTTGGTGAACAAAAAACAAAGTCGTTGTACTATTTAATTGTAGACCAAATTGAAAATGGTTAGTGAACATAAAAAATGTCATTGTACTATTTAATTTGTTACAAGAAGATATGATTATTAAACTACTATTTGTTTACGAAAACAAATAAAGTTGTGTGACTATTCTTTTCTGATTGATTTAACTATGAAACTAGATAGGTGCGATTTCATATGCTCTTTTTGATTGAATTTACCTATCATTTTCTTTGAGTGTAGGTGATCAAATGTGTAAAAGTAGTTTCTTTATGATGCATGATTTTCAAAGGTTTTCAGTTAAGGTTTCATCTCGGCATATAATGCAGTCACTTGGTGTCAAAAAGTACCCAAAGTTCGGATTAATTCTATAGCGACTTGGATTTTTTTGCGGATTCTTAAACTTTAGGGTATCAACTTCAAATATTAAAAAGGAATATATGTGCTTTTATCCCCAAGAGGGTGAAAACCAGCCCTAAAGTAAAAAATCAATAATTAACGATGTACTGAGAATAAATTATTAAAACTTATATTATTTATGTTTCTGGTGTCGCTGATCATGAATGTGAAGACAGAAATTAAAAATTTTATGTCGCACCCTCAGTATGGCCGATATAATGGGGGTAAAATGGATGAATTAATTTTTTTTGTTTATTTTGAGAAATTAGGACTTTTTTAGTAAAATTGTTACATTTTGAAACATAAAACTCATCCTCTAATAAGAAAAATAATTGCTCTTACCCTTAAGAGGATGAAAACCACCCCCAAAGTTAGAAAATAAGTATAAGGGAAGTATTGGGAATTTTTTCAATAAATGAAACTAATATTATTTATGTTTTTGCGTTAAGGTGTAGCAAATTAATAAAACAATAATAATTAATATTTTCTAATTTTATTAACTATATAGACATTTAACCTACATTTATTATAATTATTCATCTTCATCAGTGTTTGAATCATTTTCATCTTTATACATATTTACACAAATAATGGATGCGATGTCCAACAACCCAAGAAATGTACGCGAATATAAAATATAGAATATAAAAACTGCTGCCCAAGGAATCACTACTTCCACATCCAGATTCTTTTCCAAGTCACTCACAACGAAAAAATTTTTGTATGTGGAAATAATTGTTTATGGAACTTTAATAATATAATATTTGAAATCCTCTACCCCAAAAACCCATAAAACGATACCCCAGATCGGTAGCGGGGTGGGGGTGGTGATGAGGGGTGGTAGTGGGGGTGGATGAAGTAAAAGAACATTTTGAGGTTTCTGGTTCTTGTACACACACTAAATCACATTTTTTTTTCATCCCCTTTAATAATGGGGTGGGGGTGGTAAGGGGGATGGCTAATGCCAAAATTTTTTTTGAGACCTTAGCTTCTCTTGTATATACTAAATACCAATTTTATGGACTCTTACCTGCTTGATTTACCTATTTTCCCCAAATTTACCCCAATTTACCCCCCAACCCTTCGACGGAACAAGATGAAAATATAATCTAGTTCTAGATCTCGTTAAAGTACATATGTGTACCAAATTTCAAGTCAATATCTCAAACGGTTCCAGAGTAAACGTGCGCACAAAAAAAGTTACAGACAGACAGAAATTTTTTTTTCGCTCAAACTTAAAATCTCGACGTTTCATGACATTCTAAGCCTATTTGAACAATAACAATTTTTAAATTTTTTTTTGTCGTTACTATACTTCCACTGGATGTGGAAGTAAAATTATGACTATTACTTTATAATTGAAAATATTGAGATTTTTACCGTCAAACGAGCAATATCGTAATTTGCTAAAACCAGACGCGCTCCTTATTTCGGTCGTATCTCCTTTGCTTGCAATTAACGCTAAAAATCATTAAAAAAAAGCATTTTGACGGCCTCTTAATCTCCTTTAGGTGAAAACAGTTCTGAGGTTGTCAGTTTTTCTATATTCATTTTAAATGCGCCAATTTAAAAAAAAAGAAAACGTTAAGAGTTAACTGGATATACTTCTATCTCCTAAGCTATTATATTCATCAAAAAAATTAAAAAAGCAACATTTTCCTTAGGTTATTGTCATAATTTTCTCTAGTAACATTCATCTAAGATACTTTCCTGCCAAGTTATTTAACCTTAAAGCCAAAAAAATTAATTTTTTCAAAAATTTTCAAAATATGTAATTTGTGTAAAAATAAAAACCACCAAAAAATGCCTTTTTTTAACAGTTTAAGAAATATGATGTAATAATCCATTAAATTTAAAGAAGTAGAACCATGAGGGCATGGTTCTACTTGAACTAAAGCTCCGTGCCAAATGGCGCAAAATATTTATTCAAACGGCTAAAAATCAACAATAATTTCGAAATTTCCGTCTCATTTTGTTTAAGTGCATCGACTCGTAGTAGGACATTTTTTCTTTTAAAGTTTAGGTTTTTATATGTACTTTACGGTAATGTTTAGAAAGAAAAAAAAATTTAAACTTAAAACAATTTTTTGAAATTTAATTGTAATTATGGGTATTGCACGTATAAACAATTTTAAATAAATACGTGATTTTTTTGTGAAACTAAAAACGATAAGCGAATTATGAAAGTACTTATATGAAATAACCAACTTTTTAAAAAAGAATAATGTTCTGCTTGCATTTGAATCCGTGATACGTTAGTTTTTGCGTTTTAGCCGATTATAAATAAAAATATTGATATTTTTTTTCTTGAAATTTGCGCATATTATTCCAAAAAGCTTATATTTCTCCCTCTGCTAGCTGAAAATTATCCACAACAAATTTTTTTTAAATTACACCGCATAAAGCACCCTTGAGGACATAACGCGTGTTCGAAAAAAAATTATCTCCCCACTCCTTGAATATTGTAACTAGGCAACTAACTTAATTAATGATATACATCACCACATTTTCATCATATCGAGTCTTTTTTTAAAACATTTAGTATTTTTTCGTATATTCTGATTCTTTTATTTAACAAAATATAATTTGTTAAGTTTCTATTCATCAAAAATTCAACAAACTTTATTTTACTTCCACGTCCAGTAACGACAAAAAAATTTTTAAAAATTTTTATTGTCCAAATAGGCTTAAAATGTCATGAAACGTCGAGATTTTAAGTTTGAGCGAAAAAAAAAAAATGTCTGTGTCTGTCTGTCTGTCTGTAACTTTTTTTTGTGCGCACATTTACTCTGGAACCGTTTAAGATATTGACTTGAAATTTGGAACACATATGTACTTTAACGAGATCTAGAACTAGATTATATTTTCATCTTGTTCCGTCGAAGGGTTGGGGGGTAAATTGGGGTAAATAGGTCAATCAAGCAGGTAAGAGTCCATAAAATCGGTATCTAGTAATACAAGAGAAGCTAAGGTCTCAAAAAAAATTTTGGCGTTAGCCACCCCCCACCCCCTTATTAAAGAAAAAAAAAATGTGATTTAGTGTACCCATGTACAGGAACCAGAAACCTCAAAATATTTTTTTACTTCATCCACCCCCACTACCACCCCCCTATCATCACACCCCACCCCGCTACCGATGTGGGGTATCGTTTTATGGGTGTTTGGGGTAGAGGATTTCAAATATTATATTATTAAAGTTCCATAAACAATTATTTTCACATACAAAGATTTTTTCGTTGTGAGTGACTTGGATAGAGAATCTGGATGTGGAAGTAGTGATTCCGGTTTTTTGATATTGTTTTCGGCTTTTGTCATATCTGATTTTTTGTTTCTTTTTAAAATGTATTTGCAAAAGATGCTTCGATTAGATAAGTCAGAGCACAATGAATTTATTAAGCTTGGTTACTTTACGGTTCGAAGAAGCGATAAATTTTGGTGCGGAATCTCTTCAGACCAGGCAATAGAAACGGGATTAATGCGAATTTTCAGAGACTCAAAAAAGGGCTAACTCATGGTAGAGTCACAGATGATGCCGATGTTGTAAAATGGATTTTATCTAGGATGTTTTGGAAAGTGAGGACGATTTTCAAATTGATAGTGAAGAAAGCTCCGTCGATGAAGATGAATCAGATGATTCAGATTCTATTTGTAAAAAAAGGAAACTACAATAATATTTGTAGGTATACTTAAAGAATATTTCTATTCTTCTTCTGTACCGCTGCATTACATCTCTTACAACGTTCCCTTACATATGAAATAAATGGTACCGCCAGGCCGAACTTTCTCGACTGACTGAAAAAAACAATAATGGTATGTTGTTAGATCAATTTGCAAAATCGTTAAAGACAAAACGTAAATTATCTATGTATGTTGATTTATCGGTGAATAAATAATAAATAAATAGGTATGCCAATTAAAAGAAATCACGTTAATTTTATAAATATAATATATTTTAAGCATCATTTATGTAAATGTCTTCAATTTTCTTTATATTCAAATATCCAGTCTGGTCCCACAAAATAAATATTTTGAAACTAAAATTGCCAATGCATTTTAATTAAATAACGGTTAAACAAATCATTTTACGTTACAATACATTAAAAATTGAAAATAAACACAGAACAGAAACATTTTAAAAATAAACAGAAAATCAGATATGACAAAAACCGGAAATAGATTGTTGAATTTTTGATGAATAAAAACTTAACAAATAATATTTTGTTAAATAAAATAATCAGAATATACGAAAAAACACTAAAAATGTTAAACAAAAGACTCATATGATGAAAATGGAGTGATATAATATACCATTAATTAAGTTAGTTGCCTAGTTACAATATTATATTCAAGGAGTGGGGAGATAATTGTTTTTTCGAACGTGCGTTATGTCCTCATGGGTGCTTTATGCGATGTATTTTAAAATATTTTAGTTGTGGATAATTTTCAACTAGCAGAGAGAGAGAAATATAAGCATTTTGGAACAATATGCTCAAATTTCAAGAAAAATATCAATATTTTTATTTATAATCGACTAAAACGCAAAAACTAACGTATCATGGATTCAAATGCAAGTAGAACATCATTCTTTTTTTAAAAGTTGGTTATTTCATATACTTTCATAATTCGCTTATCGTTTTTGGTTTTACAAAAAAATCACGTAGTTATTTGAAATTGTTTATACGTGCAATATTCATAATTACAATTAAATTCCAAAAAATTGGTTTAAGTTTAACATTACCGTAAAGTACATATAAAAACCTACACTTTAAAAGAAACATTCCGAAATTATTGTTGATTTTTAGCCGTTTGAATAAATATTTTGCGCTAAAATTTGACACGGAGCTTTAGTTCAATGAAGGGCATGGTTCCACCAACTTTCGTTAAAATTGATGGATTTATTACATCATATTTCTTAAACTGTTAAAAAAGGCAATTTTTGGTGGCTTAAATTTTTTTACAAATTTACTAATTATCAAAAAGTTTCTTCATATGCCTAGTCTTATTCATAATTTTATAGCGAACAGTTTGGTATTTTTATTTTTGCGATACGATTACTATAACCTGAGATAATAGGGAAAATAGCAGAAAATTTCTGTGTTGAAAAATAAATTGTTAAAATTCTACAAGAAGCAATGGACGGATTTAGCAAAAAATTGCTCAGAGCACTTGTCATTATACTTGCAACAAATTAAAACAATAAAATTGCTGCAGCTGATTTTGATCCTTAATTTGACTCCACTATATGTATTTTGGGGCGCTCAATTGAAGGTCAGAATTGTCACGTCAATATTTTCATGTATGCTCAAAAAACAGCATAGAACAAGCCTGAAACCGGGTAGAAAGTAAATTGAGTGATTAAACGAGTTGATCCATGTTTCTATGCGTATTTTGAGGCGTTGAAACCGAATCCGAGGTCAGAATCGTCACATGTTAATATTTTTATGAAAGCTCAAAAAGCAGCTTAGGGGGTCGGTAGTCCAGTGTATTAGCGCGTCTAGCTTGCACTCTGAGCGTACCTAGCGAAGTGGGTTCGAGCCCCAGACAGCGAAAAAATTTTTCACAGTAAATTTTCCTCAAGAAGTGGTTCGGATTCCACCATAAACTGTAGGGCCCCGTTTCCTTTACTCAGACAAATCTAGATCTTCTAGACTTAAGAAGGTCATTAAGGTGACATGGAAGGCGGTTAAAACACATTTTAAAACACACACACACATTTTTTAATAAGCCTGAAATCGGGTAAAAAGTAAATTGGGCAGTGGCGGCTCGTCAGGGGAGGCAGGGGAGGCTGAGCCTCCCTTTGGAAGAAGCAACATATCGTGCAATCTTCCAAATTAATATCTTTTACTTGTAGAAATTTCTACTTAGGTATATCTCAATTTTCAATATTGTTTATTGTTTATAGTTCATTAATTAATTTTCAGTGTATAAAAAAGTTCTGCATTTCCTTTCCACAAACATACCTATAACGTCACAGTCCGGATTGTCTTTTTATGCATATTTCCCGGGCGACCCGGTCTTTCATTGAATGAACAGAGCGCTTCGCTTGAGGCTTATACGAAATAGCTTCCAACTTCAAGGCATTTAGTTTTAACATAAATGACCTTGCATTACTTTTGCGTTGTCTAGCAACACTTCAAATAAGACAAGCTAGGCCGCTAGCCTCAGTCCTCAGTTCTTTATAGCGCATGTGCAGTTCAGGAGTTCAGGCACAGTATAGAGAAGACAAGTACTTTCACTCGCAGCGGTCCCTTTGATATTTGTTGTACTCGATTTTATTTGGTTCAGGTGATTCACAGGAAAACGAACTGTCAGTGGTAATTTGTCGTTTAGCCGGTTAAGATCAACTTGACATTAAAATACATAAAACATTTGATAGGCGGGCTAGAAATGAGTGCTCTAGGTGAAAATATTCCCAACAACATCTCTTGTTGTCCAGACGTGGTGGATTATTTGTTATTAAATGGATTTTCTACTCTTACTTACGACGAAAAGGTAAGAATTAAAAGAATTGCTAGGCCTACACCAGCAATGCCTTCGTTAGTTTTTAAAAGTGGAAAACAAAACAGAGGGTTTTGTGATAACAATTATAAAAAAATCGAGTGGTTAACGGCATCAACAGTTAGAAACAAATTATATTGTTGGAGATGTTTATTATTCACTAATGATCAATCCTCAATTTGGGGCAGGACCGGGTTTAATAATTTGAAAAATTTGTCGCGAGGTTTACAAAAGCACGAAAAATCCCAGGAGCACATTTCATCTTGCGTTAAATTCGAAATATTTGGTAAACAAAATATTGTAAATTATTTGGAATCTGCACATAAGAGAGAAATAGAAAATTTTAATGAAAAGGTCCGTGAAAATAGGGAAATATTAAAGAGATTAATTGATGCCGTTATATATTTATCTTCGCAAGAAAATTCTTTCCGAGGGCATGACGAAAAACGCGATTCGTGCAATAAAGGAAATTTCAAAGAGCTAATAGATTTTTTAAAAATGTATGATCCAAAATTAGAGAACTTTTTGAATAACGCCACTATTTTTTCCGGAACATCTAAATCAATTCAAAATGATCTAATTGAGAGTGTTAGCTCGATTATTAAAGGCAAAATTTATGAAGAACTATATAATTGCGAATTTTTCTCGTGGCAAATTGACGAAACGACGGACATTACCTGTAAATCTCAACATTCCGTAATTTTTAGATATGTAATGCACGGCGAAGTTATTGAAAGGTTTGT
This sequence comes from Rutpela maculata, assembly GCA_936432065.2. Lineage (NCBI taxonomy): Eukaryota > Metazoa > Arthropoda > Insecta > Coleoptera > Cerambycidae > Rutpela > Rutpela maculata. The sequence goes on from OW386287.2 coordinate 218,672,528, forward strand.
TGGTTTTCTTGATGTGAGTAGTGGAAGAAACGCGGAGAGTTTATTTAAATTATTAATCGACGAATTTGGTAAATTTGATTTGAAAAATAAATTAATAGCACAAACCTATGACGGCGCTGCAGTTATGTCAGGGCATCTTAATGGACTCCAAACAAAAATAAAAGATATTGCTCCTCAAGCTTACTTCATTCACTGTTATGCACATCAATTAAATTTAGTTCTGAGTAAAGCATGTAACGGAATTAAAGAAGTTAGAATATTTTTTTCAAATATTACTGGTTTTTCGTCATTTTTTTCAAAATCTACCAAAAGAACTGATGTTTTAAATACAATTAATATGAAACATAGAATTCCGACAAACGCTCCCACTCGTTGGAATTTTTCATCTAGAGTTGTTTTCACTGTTGACAAATACAGGAAAGAACTTATTGACGTTTTTAATTTTATTTCGGAAAGTGAAGATTTTTTAAATGACGCTCAGACTTTAAGAGCAGCTTACGGATTAAAATCGTTATTGTTGGATAAAAATTTCATATTTTTTCTAAAAGCTTTTAACATGATTTTTGAGCAAACTGATGTTGCTTTCCAAATTTTACAGAATAAACTAACTGATATAACATATTCTAAAAATAGACTTAAGTCACTTATATCTAAATTAAAAGAATTTCGCAATAACGAAATACATTTCAATACTTTATACAATATTTTTTTAGAAAATACTGAAAACGTAGATGATGAGCCAGGGCCACAATTTAAAAAAAGAAAGACAACATATAACTTTGACAGGGCAGATATACATTACAAACAAATTTTTATAGAAATTTTAGACACCATTATAGTCCAAATTGAAATTAGATTTTCTGATTTAAATACTTTGCAATGTTACGATTTAGTAAATCCTAATAATTTTACAGCGTTTTCTAAATCATTCCCTACCAGTCTAATGGAGAAATTAATGGACCATTATCCTTTTTTTGACCGTATTTCGTTAAAAAATGAACTATGCGTGTTGTATTCTGACCAGCAACTTTTAGCAAATCCAAAATCATCTCAAGAAATGCTTACTTATATATATAACAATAATTTAAAAAGCTGTCTACCCGAACTGTACAAACTTTTATCATTAGTGTCAACAATTCCAGTAACCTCAGCTTCTGTAGAACGATCATTTTCAGCACTTAAACGCATAAAAACATTTACTAGAAACAAAATAAGTCAAGACCGCCTCTCAAATGTATCGCTTATTTCAATAGAAAAACATTTTTTGTCAGAATTGAAGAAACACGATTCATTTTATGATGAAGTAATCAACCATTTTGCTAGTTCCGAAAATCGCAGGTTACCACTCATTTATAAAAATATTTAGGCTTTACACCAAAGATTAATATAGTTGTTATTTTAGAAAAAATATTTATTTGCGTTATTTATTTTTTAGGAAATATTTTTTAATTCTTCCGCGGTTATATTTTTTTATATAACTTCTTTCTCAAAGCTATTTTAATTTTTATTAAAAGTTATAATTTTACACTCTGGCAGTGATAATGAATACAATTTTTGTTTGTAGGAAAATACTTTAATTTTTTTTCCAAAACTATTTTGATTTTTATTAAAAGTTATAACTTAATTATAAGTGGGATAGTAGGGCTCCTTTGGATACCGATACTCGAGGCGTAGGAACGGAAATTTCATGAGAATGATTTTTTCGTCTCATTATATTTTCTATTTCCTTTTCTTTTTATTCTTTTATTCTCTCAAGTCGTGAATCGGTATCCTGGCGAACAACCCACGACAAAAAAATGTAACGCGCCGTTGTACTACCTCGAGGGTGGTGGGGAAATGTACAAATTGTAATCATATTGCAAGTTAATTGTCTTTCAAAATATCAAGCCTCCTCTGCAGAAAATATCACGAGCCGCCACTGAAATTGGGGGATTAAACGAGTTGACCCATCTTTCTATATGTATTTTTAGGCGCTGAAACCGAATCCGAGAGAGAGAATCAGAATTTTCTTATCATGTCAGGATCTTGACATAACCAAAAAAAAAAAAACCTCACCTCAACCTCATAGATGGTCAAAGATGCATTTAAAAGTAGATTTTAGTGTCTTGTGATCAGTTTAATCCGTCTTTTAAATACATTTTAAAATATTTTTGAGGTGTTTTAAGGTGATTTTTTGAGATTATGTCAAAATTCTGATATGATGGATTCGATGGAATTATGACCTGTGATTTAGTTTCAGCGTTTCAAAATTCATATGAGTAAAGTGGTTTGGTCGTTTTAAGCCTTTAAATCTACTTTAAAATGCATTTTTGACCATTTACGAAGTGTTTTTTGAGATTTTTTTGAAGTTATGTCAAAATCCTGACATGATATGAAAATATTGACGACTTGAAACAACTCTGACTTCGGATTCCGTTTCAGCGCCCCAAAATACATATAGATATGATACTCGGTAAAAAAGTACATGACCTTTTTTATTTTTTGTGTGTCTATGTAATTTTTAGCGACCTTTTTTGAAGGCGAATCAATTTTTTTATTATTTTTCTTTATATACCTATTAACTCAAACTACATCCTCAAATATTCTGGCACCATTATTTTTATTAGACAAATTCCTCTCCCTTGTATCGTCAAATTAAGACTAAGGACCATAAGGTGAATGTACCATTACAGTTATTAATGTTCCAATTATTCTAATATCGACATAAAAAGTCATACATCAATTTGTACTGCCTGATAAATCTATATACATTTTTATTAATGTTGGGGTCCAGCTACAGAACAATACACCACGAGTATTATTGAAGGGAGTCCATAGGTTAATACTTAATGGAAGTAGTTTGTGTATACGCGGGAAGCATTAAAATGCGTAATTCTTTGTGTTACGCCGAGTCGTTGGTCCGTGCTTGCCAGTGGCGTAACATACAAAGATTGGTGCCTCAAAAATAATATACAATGGCAAAACAGTTTGCGTTAATCTTTTTTCATTTTAAAACAAAATAAGGAAAACGGAGTGCAATTTTACTATAAATTTAGATAATCGTTCTGTATCGCTTCAATCAGAAATAAAGATTCTGGGAACTATAAGCTTTATTACAAGTTAAGTGAAACATTTATGTAGAAATTGGGACAATCCTGTTTCACCATTACAAATTTAAATATAGTTGAAGTAAAAAATATTTTGAGGTTTTCGGTTCTTAAACACACACACACTAAATCATATTTTTTTTTTCGCCCTCTTTAATAATGTGGTGGGAGTGCCAAAAAATCGTTGAGACCTTATAGCTTCTCTTGTATATATGTACTATACCCAAGCAGCATTCAAAATGATGGGAACTGGCATCTGAGGCATCGGAACTTTAATATAGTAGGAATGACAGCGACTTCGGGGTAATATTCACTTTGTGGTATGCATTTGTAGTGACAATTATGTAGCTTCTACTGAATTTAGGCATTGTATAGTTATAACACTTTCAGTAAGTTCTGGAGAATCTGCAACGTCGCGGATACTACTCTGCATTACTTTGAAGCACTCTCAACTGCAAAGTGAAAATTGGTAGTAATGCCGACTGCACAGCTTTACCAAAGGGCCATTTCAAAGTAACGATAACTTCAAGTGTGCAATTTTAAGCCCCCGGTACGTCGTTGGGAAATTTTCTGGAACTTCAAAGTTGTCTAACTTATTAGTGACATCTCGAGTAAAAATTAGGTTATTTCTACGAACATAGGGGCTTTGAAGTTATTTTTACTACTCCCCACTAATTGAAAATGACTTAAAAGTTACATATACCTTGAAAATCTACTATAAAGTAATATTAACTTTTAAGACGATAATTTATATAAATATTGGCATTGAATAAAATGGCGGCATCTGAAATGCTCAGTAAAAGCGAAATAAAGTTTATCGGCACTCATCCACGTTTCTTTTAGAAAACTGAAGAAACAGCAAAACATTAGTAGAAATAGTGATTCTTCAGAATATGATGCAAACATGAAAGATTATTTTGCCACAGCAAAACCATCATCTTTGGCAACAAGTGCAAAAGTGTTCCCATCAACACAAAGAGAAAAGTAATCGAAAACTATAACAGTCTGCAGCAGCGGCGGCTGGTGAAATTTCAATATTTTTTTTCTCGTCTGTGGCGCATGGGACCCATACGAAATTTGGGAAATAACATCTAGAGAAGCACTTCTCTAATGACCCCTAAAAAATTTTGAAAAAGCAGTTTGCGAAAAAAATTTTGAAAATTCGCTAGCCTCCCCTGGGTCTAGGGACCCCTGTTTACTTTTATTTTTTTTTGTCTTATGCATTTGACTTTTCATAAAAATGCATCGACAGATTTTGGAGTTTGTGAAAATATTTTCATTACTAACTGAAATACAATGAACTGAAATTTTGTAATTTTCAATTTAACAAATTACAATATTTCAATTCGTTGTATCTCAGTTAGTAATGAAAATATTTTCACAAACTCCAAAATCTGTCGATGCATTTTTATGAAAAGTCAAATGCATATGACAAAAAAAAATAAAAGTAAACGGGGGTCCCTAGACCCAGGGGAGGCTAGCGAATTTTCAAAAATTTTTTCGCAAACTGCTTTTTCAAAATTTTTTAGGGATCATTAGAGAAGTGCTTCTCTAGATGTTATTTCCCAAGTTTCGTATGGGTCCCATGCGCCACAGACGAGAAAAAAAATATTGAAATTTCACCAGCCGCCACTGGTCTGCAGTGATATTAGTGATACTGTGTACTGCACGAAAGTTACAACTTGTCTTTAGATTGACCCATAGTATAGTTCAGTTAGTGATCCACTGAGCATATTAAATGAATTTGCCGATTAAAAACTCCAAATTTAATAAATATTGTGTCGATGGGGAACGGACAATTTCGATAAAAACGGCATAAGACATTGTTTGTGTACAATAAATTGAACTGAATATATATACAAAAAAAATAGCAGAAAAACTATATTTCTTTGCTAGAATATCTCAAAAGTTATCAGTGACGACAAAAATAACAGTTTACAACACCATTATCCAACCTCATTTCGATTACTGTGCCAGTCTATTATATTCCTTCGATTGAAATAAAATAACTTCCCTTCAAAAACTACAAAATAGAGGAATGAGAGTGATTTTGAAATGCAGCCGATATACCTCAATCCAACATATGCTTTCTTCTCTTCAGTGGCTGTCTGTAAAAGATAGATTGCTTTCCATGGCTATGGTATTTATTTTCAAAATTTTAAATAACTTAATACCCAAGTATTTAAATCAGTTTATATTTTATGCAAACCAAATACATCAATACCACACAAGAAATAACAACAAATTTTATATACCAAAAAATCTAAGTCAAACTAGGAAAATCATGTTATATAAAGGCCTCGATCAATATAACAAGTTGCCAGAGGATGAAAGGAATCTATCTCGCTACCTGTATTCAAACGTAAAATTGTAAGCTACATAAAGTCGATTGATTAACTCCACTTGTTTTATATAGGTATTTTTTCCTCGTTATTTTTTAATTTATTTGTATATGTATTAGTCTGAGTGTGTAAGTGCATGTATTAGGTATTTATTTATGTATAAATTATGATTCTTTGTAATTACATTAGAAAAGTGAATTTGTATATTAGGATTTTCCTATTGAAATAAATACTTACTATTTTTCGAATGAAATTAAATGTAAACTGATCACTAAAATATGAAAACTCATATTACACACCTTACGTTAATAAATATATTTACAAGACATACAATGTACATCGTTTTCAGTAAAAAAACAAATATTTTATTTGCACAATTAACAACTTAATTAATATCAGATAATAAAAAGTACTTGGTAAAAATATATTAATTGTTATTTTTAATCCACATTCGTGTCCTTGTCCACATCACATACAGTGACATTTTAACAGTTACCTATCTCCTATCTGCCAATTGCACCAACATGAAAATAAGTTGATAGCAATAGTTACCAAGATCTTTTACCGTCATTGGTCCCATTTGCTACATCTAGGTAAATATAACTACACAGTGAAATTATTGTAGTTTCCGTCACCACTTTTAAAGAAGCAACAACTATAACGTTGGTGGCATCTGCTACTTTATGGGAAATGAAACTTGTAGGGAAATAATTTTGGTTTTTGCAACCTCTAAGTTACTGCAATTAAAATCGCCATTTTTCTGTTGTTGAATGAAGACGCCATGTTGACACAGATAAAAATATAATTCAATGAAAAATTTCTTTTTATTATTGTCATTTACAAATATGTTTTCTAAATAGATTATTACTTTATAATATATAAAATTAAAAAAAAAAACGTTTTCCATAAAAAATTTTGCAGTTTTGCTTGTGCACATAATTTTTGCCAAAAAATTTTTTTCCGAAAACACCATTTTCTCGAGGGGGCGTCTTTTTTATCGAAGCATTATGATAACATTTTACAGAAAACAAGTGGTGGTTTTAATATCCACATCCAGGATAAATGCAAAACATCATGATTTATAATATATGCTTATGCATGTTGTATATAATCACCTTAACTTGAACCTTGGACATATCATGTGCTCAAACTCAGTAAGTCATTAATTTGCTATTCGAATAACAGAGAGCCAAATATATAGTTTGCACTCTCATTTCGGTCAGCTGAGCTGTTCCAAAAGTTAGTCATTTCTACTACTTGGTTACATCCCGTTTACGTAATAACCTAGTCCTCGACACGGTAACGGTAGAAGTACCGGAATAGTAACTTGCTACGTAATTATTATCCCCATTTTGGTGAATGCTTAGTAGAAGGATGGTTCCCATTACGTAACAATCCTTAGTTCCGGAAACCTTTAAATTTCCGCTAATGGTAACTACTACGTAGAAACTACTAAAATTGCTGCTTGAGTATACCAATTTTAAGGACTCTTACCTGCTTGAATTATCTATTTACCCCCATTTACCCCCCCAACCCTTCAGCGGAATAAGATAAAAATATAATCTAGTTCCAGATCACGTTAAAATACATACGTGTACCAAATTTCAAGTCAATATCTTAAACGGTTCCAGAGTAATCGTGCGCACAAAAAAGTTAGACAGAATTTTTTTTTGCTCAAACTTAAAATCTCAACGTTTCATGTTATTCTAAGCTTATTTGAACAATACAAATTTTCAAAAATTTGTCGTTTTTTTGTCGTTACTATACTTCCACTGGACGTGTAGTACAGGGAAAGATTAAACTTTAAACTTTGGTTAAAAGTTTAAAATAAGCCAATGTCACAGTTTCTAAGATATTCAACATTTTAAACTAAATACTTCATCCTAAAAACGGTCGGATGCCATCTATAAAATTAAATATTTCTGAAACAATTAACTCTACACAAATATATAAACAAAATAAATTTATTCTCAGTTTATAAGCTTTATTTTTGATGTCCATCATATTTTCCCTTAAACTAATATTTATTGAGATATTTGCAGAAAAACACGAATGTTACGTTTTTTCTAAAATCCCAGTATTCTAGATAAAAAATATACGTCTTCAAATGATGCAAAAAAGGTCAATTAAGAAATATACTGATGGCGTCATATCTCAAAGAAAAATTGCAGAAAAAATGAATAAACTGCGTTAAAAATATAATATTTGCAAAATATTGATCAACTTGTTCAACTGTTTTGTTCCAATATTTATTACCAACTTAAAAAAACTATTCCATATCTCTGAAGCTTACCGTATACTTACATGTATAAAGTGACAAAATAATCTAAAAGCTAAATTCTGTTCTGTTCTGTAGCGTCATATATTTCAAACATTACTTTTAAATAAAAATAAACCTCGCACGCCTATGTAATCTACCCCATGCACACATATGACGTTAGGCATATGCAGCTGCTGAGGCCCCCAGCTACCGTTACGCTCTGACTAACCACCAGTCGCTGTTAGACTATGCTGTCAGTGACTCTAACGACGGTTACAACAAAAAGCCGGTGCCAAAGCGACTTACTGTGTGTTAAATTCTGTAGTGCCTCTAAAAAATCCACTTAAAACTGTGCTTAATGTAGTGCTAGTGTTAAAGGACTATGGCTACCAAAGAAAATTATTACACTAATCCCGCTTTTTGCCAGCAAAGTGAGTATTACAATGGCCAACATCCCCCACGTGCGTTAAGCCCTCAGGGAAATATTAGACAGTCCCCAGTGGGCGCCCAAACACCCCATCGAGTGTTAGACACTTCAGTGACTGAAGATCGAAAAAATCCAGTGATCGACGAGGAAGCTGTCGAGGAACAAGAATTTTACGAGGAAGTTGTAGTGGATGACAAAGGATTCATAAAGGAAAAGAAATTCGTTATAGTTGCGCAAAACAACGAAGGACAAAAGTATATCCAAGTACCTCAAGTGGAAGAAAGACATGGCAGTAGGTACAACGTGCCCCAAGCTAACGAAAATAGACAAGGAAGCAGATATGGCATACCACCAAAACAAATCAGGTACGAGTCTCCAAAAACCACCGAAGGCAAACCTGTGAGAAATCAAAGATACGAATACATACCGATGCAAGAACAAGACAACAGGTATATTTCACCAAAGTCAACTCCAAAGAAAGTTCAAACTCATGAAGAGGTAGAAGTTGTTGCTGGACGAGTGCATAGGTACGCCGTCATACAAGCAGAGGAAGAAACAGAGCTGACCGCGAGAAACGGGAGGTATGCTCTTGTTCCCGTTGAACAACTCAATACCGTGGCCCAAAATACAGTAGCCGTTTTGCAAAATACACTGCCACATCCCCAAATTAAAAATCGATACGAATACATTCAAGATTCGCCAAGGCAGATGGTTCACCAGAACACCAGCAGGTACGAGTACATCCAGACCTCACCTCCAAAGTCCCCACCGGTGAATAGCAGGTACGAATACATCCAACAACTGCCACAGCAACAGCGCGTGGGTAATCCGATTGCTACGCAAAAATTGCACGAGCTACTATCGACTCCGAAAAAGCCGCAAGTTACTTCAAGGCAGCAAACTCCTCAAGCAGGGAGGAAAGTTTTACCTCCTCCGTTGTCACCAATTCCCAAGGAGACTTTCCAGACGCCAAACAAGGCCTCCCCGAAAATGCGCGGTCAAATCCCGAAGGCTCAACAAAAACTGAACTATGCTCTGGGCACCAGGCAATTGGCGCAGCAAGACAAGAGGCATACAGCCATTGTGGCTCCAATGTGTTCAAGTCCCATTCAGTCTGTTTATAGTGAAACAACCTATTCCAATAAATCCGAGTCCTGGATGAACTTGAGTGTGGAGAAATCTCCAGTGCAAGCCACTTTGACCGTTGCGGCTACGATGATGTTGTTGTGCGGTGGAGTAACTTCTGGGCTGTGTTTTTACATGATTTCTATCATGGGACGGCTTTACTATTTAGACTTTGGTATTGTGGCGGGGTTTACGTGTCTTATTTTGGGACTTCTGGGGTTTAGAACCAGGAATGTGTATTGGTTACCAAATAGAAACTATATTTCAGGTAAGAAAAACATTTTTAATCGAAATTTTGAAAAAGGATATTTTCAATTTGACTCACATGAATATTTCTTTATATATGTTCAATTATTATTCAGCGATTTCTATAAAATATTTTTAAAATTGTAGATTATAATTAGGTGGTGGTCTCTTTGTCTCTTTATAATTTGTTTGATCAGGCCAAGTTTGCTTTAATAGTAGAGTGCTCGGTGCCCAGATATACGCATAAAAATAAGTTCTGTGGGGGTTTTGGTGTCACAAGCTGAATTTGATATAAAATTAATGATGATATACTGATGTTTCAAAATCTCAAAGCCGTAAAAAAATGTCCTACTCAAAAGGTCATTATAATCAAAAAACGAGTTATGGCTTAGTGACTTGGGTGTTTTGATATTTCCACGTCTGAGTAATAGCAAATCCTTTTAACCCTCGTTTTAACCATGAATAGAACTAGTCAAAATAAGTAGATTTTCGAAAAGACCCACCTCGAGAAATCATGCCTGCCCCCCCTCAAAGGGGCTACCTGTATCTGGCTATATATATTTTTTTTCTCAAAAACGGTAGGAGCTAGAGGAATGATCTTGGCGCCATTCGATAGAGTATAAAATTTTGCATAAGACCCTCCATTTGCTTTTTGCTATTTTCTTTTTTTTTAAGGCCCCACAGCAAAAAAAATGGTGAGGAGCCTTCCAACAACGACAGATGTTTGGCTATACCTCTAAAACGGCCCAATAAATCAAAATTCTACAAGATATAAAAAATAAAGACCATTATTTTTTCTATCGATTGATATATTATTTGTATATGTTATTTGTTTATATAAAGCCGTCAGTGGCGTACAAAAAGAAAGCTGCACATGTGCATAATTAATTTATTTAAAATAATTTATTGTTGTTAAAGACTGCGAAAATATTGATTGTACCTGTTCAAAATTATTACATTATTATTGTTTGTAACAACAATAATAAATTATTAGTGACAAGCGAAGGCTTGGATTTTTTTAAACACCCAACAATTTTTTTACATATATTTTAATTGAAACCTTAATTCTCTATCCAGGCACATATTATTTTTGGACTTACATTGTGGCATTGCCACGTTATTCTACTTTCCGAAAAAAAAAAGAAAGCAAAAATAATGCGTTTGCAGCTGTCAAGATTAAAATCTGCAAAAAATTTCACTTTGACCGAGGTTTCACTTTGAATGTTAGTCAAAATCATGTACTAGTTTCCAGGCCTCTCAGAGTTCGACCAGGGTGTTCTTCACGCTGATTCAAACTTTACATTTTTAAACTGTCAGTTAAATTTTTTTAAATGAGACACCCCGTATATTTATATTTAAAATGTTACCTACATGCTGATACCTCATAGTGACTGCTTTTTTCTACTCTTTTTCGCTTTCGTTAAGACCCATCAAAAGTAATCTTAAGAAATTATAGTTTTAAAAAAATAATATTTCTCTACGACTTGATGGATAATTTTATGAGGCTGCAAAGTTTTAAAAAATCTATTTTTTTTTGCTGTTTAAACAAATATTTTTGCTTGAAATTGTCTGTTGTTCTTAACATCCATAAAGGGCGTATCCTTCCAAAAGGGTCTAGCCGTACTTCCATGGGAAACTGCCCCCGATAGGAACCTATATCGTAACCTATGTTATATTGTAGAGGGCGCTAATAGTAGTTGATAGAGTAGATATTAGCTCTATATCTTAGTTAATTCAGGAGCTATTTGAAAAAAAGTGTCCGGAGACGACTATTTTTCAAAGCGATATATCTTAGTTAATTTTAAAGCTAGAGAAATAAAACTAAATGGCAGTGTTATGGTACACTTTACAGTTTATTTTATAGCATTTCCTATGGGCCAAGCCTAAATAAAAGTATTTAAAAAATGCAAAGATAAATTTTGTCAATCGATTTCTATCAAATCTAATTGAATTACCAGTTTGGAAAAAATATATAATAATTGTCTATGTCTTGCCTAACAACATGCCAAGTTTCATTAAAATCCAAGAGGTGCAACATTTCGAAAAAAATTTTTAAGTAAGTGGACCACCTTAAACGACCACTATGTTGACGCTTCTAATTTGCATTACATTTCATTAATCTTTGGAAAAGTTGCGTTTTGACAGTTCATAAAAAGTATATCAACGGTTGGTGGTGTCAACTAGAATATTACAATGTTTTTTTGATCTACTTTTATAGTGACTATAGCCGGTCTCAGTTAAGAATGCAGTTGTTTACGTTATGAGCGGAGCACAATTTACACAAGATATGGAAATTTCCAAGTAAGTGGAATCCCCCCATGGCTGACTCAAGCCAGTTGGTACATAAAATAAAAATTAACGGTTTAAATTGGCTTTTATTTGGCACTTTTCTTTTATACATTGAAATTATTTAATTCATAATGCAACATATTTTATTTAGAGTAATAAAAGCTCATTATAGACGTAAATCCTCTAAAAATGTCAGTGTTATAAGAAAAGGGTAAACCTACTACTTGCTTGTGCTCGATATCAGGCGAGCTGTTCTTGTCTTGATCTCTCTCATATACCTGCCTAAAAAGTGTACATAAATATCATAACGTCCGTGTACGTGCATGACCACGTCGTCACGTCGGTGCACCGCACAACGCACATAGCACCACACCTCGCACATCGCACAATAAAATTAAATAGAACCATGCTCTTAAATGAGAGTGATGAAATCAACTACTTGAGCTTCGCACATCGCACAGCGTTTAGCACAGGCGATACCGTGTTTGTGAATCGTTATTTGTAACAAAAGACATAAATATAACTAGAGCAGTCTGATTTTAATAAAAATGGAAGGAAACAGCCGAACAATATATGAACAATTAGTATAATTTCTTTTGTATTAATATTCATAAATATCATAAAACAATAAAATAAACTTCGATGTGCGATGTGCGCTGCGCGAGAGAGATCAAAGATTCAGTTCAGAACGACAGAGACAAGAACAGCTCGCCTGATATCGAGCACAAGCAAGTAGTAGGTTTACCTATTTCTTATAACACTTGACATGTTTAGAGGATTTACATCTATAATGAGCTTTCATTAATCTAAACAAAATATGCTGCAATATGAATTAAATAATTTCAATGTATTTATAGAAGAGCCAAATGCCAAACAAAAGCCAATTTAAACCGTTAATTTGTATTTTATGTATGTACCAACTGGCTTGAGTCGGCCATGGGGGATTCCACTTACTTGGGAATTCCCATATCTTGTGTAAACTGTGCTCCGCTCATAACGAAAACAACTGCATTCTTAACTGAGACCGACTACAGTCACTATAAAAGTAGATCAATAAAACATTGTAATAGGCTAGTTGACACCACCAACCGTTGATATACTTTTTATGAGCTGTCAAAACGCAACTTTTCCAAAGATTATTGAAATGTAATGCAAATTAAAAACGTCAACATAGTGGTCGTAAGGTGGCGGTCCACTTACTTTAAATTTTTTTTCGACATGTTGCACCTCTTGGATTTTAATGAAACTTGGCATGCTGTTAGGCAAGATATAGACAATTATTATATATTTTTTTCAAACTGGTAATTCAATTAGATCTGATAGAAATCGATTGACAAAATTTTTCTTTGCATTTTTTAAATACTTTTATTTAGGCTTGGCCCATAGGAAATGGTATAAAATAAACTGTAAAGTGTACCATAACACTGCCATTTAGTTTTATTTTCCTAGCTTTAAAATTAACTAAGATATATCGCTTTGAAAAAAACCGCTGCCCAACGAATCACTACTTCCACATCCAGATTCTCTATCCAAGTCACTCACAACGAAAAAACTTTGTATGTGAAAATAATTGTTTATGGAACTTTAATAATACAATATTTGAAATCCTCTATCCCAAAAACCCATAAAACGATACCCCACATCGGTAGTGGGGTGGGGGTGGTGATAGTGGGGGGGTGGATGAAGTAAAAAAATATTTTGAGGTTTCTGGTTCCTGTACATGCACTAAATCACATTTTTTTTTCATCCCCTTTAATAAGGAGGTGGGGGTGGTAATGGGGGTGGCTAATGCCAAAAATTTTTTTAAGACCTCAGCTTCTCTTGTATATACTAAATACCAATTTCATGGACTCTTACCTGCTTGATTTACCCATTTACCCCAAATTTACCCCAATTTACCCCCCAACCCTTCGACGGAACAAGATGAAAATATAATCTAGTTCTAGATCTCGTTAAAGTACATATGTGTACCAAATTTCAAGTCAATATCTCAAACGGTTCCAGAGTAAACGTGCGCACAAAAAAAAGTTACAGACAGACAGACCGACAGACAGAAAATTTTTTTTCGCTCAAACTTAAAATCTCGACGTTTCAGGACATTTTAAGCCTATATGGACAATAAAAATTTTTAAAAAATTTTTTGTCGTTACTATACTTCCACTGGACGTGGGAGTAAAAGTCGTCTCCGGACACTTTTTTTCAAATAGCTCCTCAATTAACTAAGATATAGAGCTAATATCTACTCGATCAACTACTATTAGCGCCCTCTACAATATAACATAGGTTACGATATAGGTTCCCATCGGGGGCAGTTTCGCCATGGAAGTACGGCTAGACCCTTTTATCTAAATCGGTACATTATTATTAGTACAGTCAATCTGTTATTTAACCAGTGAATAATTTGTCACATTCGGCGCCATGGCGGACATGGTGTCTGATAAGTTATAGCTAAATCAGGCCATAGCGGTCACCGGTGTCCTCCATACTTACCCATTAGTATTGGCCAGCGGACACTCACATTCGATTAATCGTCGGCCATCGTATAATGGCGTATATCTCATGGGTTCTTAATAAAAAAAATTGCATAGGTTTTGAAAGCTGTGTTCGCCATTGTGACCGGTGTGACCTGATGAGAATATCTTAAAATTATATGTATTCTAGGGGGCAGGGAGGACAAACTATTACACCAGTAAGAAACTAGACAGCATAGCGCGGTGTCCGCCAATTTATTTGCGTCCGTTAAAATGACCGCTGCGGCCTAGGAAATTGACCAATTTTTCGATAAATGTGTCCGCTATGGCCTGGTGTGATAAAAAGTATGCATTCTTTTGGTATAGGGCCAGATCAGACACCGGTGTCTGCCGAGCTTGTCTTATGGGAGCGGTAATAATATTTTCATGGAAAACAATTACTAATTATTGTGGAAACCCCCCTTACATTATAGAAACGAAAATTCCCGGTAGGAATGGGCTCATTTAGCACTTTTTTTAGTTGATTATCGGAAAGATCTTATAATTTTAAGACCCTGTGCAAAAAACTAGAATTTTGTGAGACCTATAAATCGTCTAAAAAAAAATCATAAAAATGGACCGCACTCCGCCTTGTCGAGTATCGACCGTGACGTCACTTGATAGGAACCGCTAGCCGAAGCGGCTAGCTGCAGCGCGTTATAATAGTTTCACAATATTACAAATTGTTAACTCAAGCAGTGTGTTTTGAAACTTATGCGTGTTAGTGAAGAATTTCAGTTTATCAACTATTTTCATCGATTTATATTACTATCCTCTGACGTCACGATGTTGGTCGCACCGTGCTTCCAATTCCCTCTTTAAAAGTCGTATATTTCGAAAACCACATATCAGATTCATCTGAAATTTTCAATATCGTCTAATTTTAAGTAATACTTTATCCACAAGAAGTAACAACTACTAAATGAAATTCATTAAATGAGCACATTATATTACAACAAAATAATTCCTGTCCCCAGACACTTTCTTCCTTTAGATTTTTAGTTTTTGAGGCTGTCGCCATTGAACATTTGCTCAGCATCAGATCAATTACCAAAATCCAAAATTTCAAAAAAATTTTAACCGAAAGCAAAAATCAATGTACTTTGTGCGGGGTCCTTTTACCGACACCATATAGTCCAGTCAAAGGAGCGCTAAAATGACCAAAATCTCTAATTTGAGTGCTAATGAATGTATTTTGATGAAACCTTGGGCAATGTGTTTGTAATAACGTTAATAAAAAAGCTGAAACGGACATTAGAGTAGGAAATGATCGGACGGATGAATTTTTTCGAAAAATGCGTATTTTCCTAAATATGGCCACTTCCTAAAATGGGGGGGGGGATTATGTAAAAGTTGAAAAAAAATTAGAAAAAATTCAGGTGAATGTATCATCGAAATACTTACAAGACTTTTTTTATTTGCCTTTTCTATAAACTGCGTTTTCACCGAGTTTTTCCGGAAAAACATGAAAAACTACCCCTGTCTTTGAAATTGTAGAGTTTTAAAATATGTGATATTTTGCAACTTGCTAATTTTCGTTACAGGCAGTTTTTTACGATAAATAATATACTACATTTTTTACGATAAATAATATACCACATTTTTTAAACATTAAAAAATACATGAAAATTCGAAAAATGAGCGTGATTTATATATATATTATTATAAAAAAATATGAAACCTATATAGTTATACCATTTTTAAATATAATTTTTAAATTGAAAATGTGAAAAAGTTTTCCGGAAACATTTTTTTTACAATTTTTGTTTGTTAATGATAATAGACCAGGCTAGGTATGGGTTGGACAACAACATAATTCGTTACAGCCAACTGATAGTGGAATATTGTAGAAGATATCATAACTAGTGAAGGAAAAATAATCCGAACCACCTGCGATTATCTGGGGTGAAATTGGGTGGGTTTTTTAGGGGTGAAAAACGGTTTTTTGCGATTTCTGGCTTAACTACGTATCCTATCGAAAAAAGTTAAATATAAAAGTTGTAAGTAATAAAGAGATCTACAACTTTTGTGGAGAGCATTTTTATCCTAACCTCAAAATTTTTCGAGATACACTCAAAAAACCATTTTTTCGATTTTTAATTTTTTTCTTCCACAAAAATAATTCGATTTAGCTCAAACTTGGTGAAACTATACCTTTTGGTGTCCCACATGAGCACTATTTTTTTTGGGGCAAAGTATTTTACGGTTGTTGTTTAATTCAATTTAAAAAAAGTGAAATTTTCAACTGCGATTCTTCATAAAAGTACTTGTCCGATAGAGTTCGGACAGGGCTCATTTTTTTTTGTTATTACTTCTACTTTCAATAAATAAAATATATATATAGTGCAATGGAACAAATTGCCGGAAAATCGAAAAAATGCCTTTTTTCGTTGTATGTTTTTTAAGTATTGTAAAAAATTTGTTATTATTTATTAAAATTAATATAATTTTATGCTACAAACAATAAGTAAAATAATTAATAGTTAATTACATTCCTCAACCACCCCTACCCCTTCCGACCATTTCCTATTCTAATATTTTTTTCATCTTTTACTTCCACATCCAGTGGAAGTATAGTAACGACAAAAAAATTTTTAAAAATTTTTATTGTTCAAATAGGCTTAAAATGTCAGAAAACGTCGAGGTTTTAAGTTTGAGCGAAAAAAAAATTTCTGTCTGTCTGTCGGTCTGTCTGTCTGTAACTTTTTTTTGTGCGCACGTTTACTCTGGAACCGTTTAAGATATTGACTTGAAATTTGGTGCACGTATGTACTTTAACGAGATCTGGAACTAGATTATATTTTCATGTTGTTCCGACGAGGGGTTGGGGGGTAAATTGGGGTAAATTTGGGGTAAATGGGTAAATCAAGCAGGTAGGGGTCCATAAAATTGGTATTTAGTATATACAAGAGAAGCTAAGGTCTCAAAAAAATTTTTGGCATTAGCCACCCCCATTACCACGCCCACCCCCTTATTAAAGGGGATGAAAAAAAAATGTGATTTAGTGTATGTACAAGAACCAGAAATCTCAAAATATTTTTTTACTTCATCCACCCCCACTACCCACTACCACCCCCCTATCACCACCCCCACCCCACTACCGATGTGGGGTATCGTTTTATGGGTTTTTGGGGTAGAGGATTTCAAATATTATATTGTTAAAGTTCATAAACAATTATTTCCACATACACAGTTTTTTCGTTGTGAGTGACTTGGATAGATAATCTGGATGTGGAAGTAGTGATTCCTTGGGCAGCGGTTTTTTATTAACGTTATTACAAACACATTGCACAAGGTTTCATCGAAATCCATTCATTAGGTGAAACCCCCCTTTGACTAGACTAATAAGAGACGTGCGGGGTCCTTTCTTGTGAATTAACATTTCTTTTTATTTTTAGGCTATCTAGTGCTGAGCGTCTTCAGTTTGTTAACCTGTGCCGGCCTCCTAGTCTTATTAGTGATGCAACCTAGGCCTGGGACTCCTCTAGCGGACATAACATCCGGCGCTGTATGTGGGATTTCCGTTTTGTCTTTGGTCCTCGCTACTACTGGCGTTGTCTCCAGCTATTGCTGCAAGTATCCACCTCCTGACAATCGAGTGCAGCACTGTGCAGAAGGCTTCACTGTGTGAACTTGCATAATTTGTACAGTTGTACATATTTTCGAAGGAATGCTTGGGGGAACTCGGCTGTAATTACACAGCGTGAAAGGATGTGCCTTAAAAACAGGGTCTGTTTAATAAAGGGTGAATAAATTTGACAAAGAACTTTCTAGTTTATCCGCAGATTGTTATGCTTCGGCTGTTAGTAGCGTGTATCTTAATAGTTACCTTGAAATCGTCGGGAATCAGAAACCAGAAATTCGGGCATAGGGTGTGCACTTGAAGGTATAGTTTGGAAAAAATACGTACCTACTGGGTTATTCATTATATTTTGATCCCCTTAAATCTTTTGTTTTTAACGATCTAAAAAAAATGTTAAATACAAAAAAGTTTTATCTGTATTTTTGTGTTCCAAATATGCATATAAACAACGTGCAAAAAGAGCAGACAGTAGTTGGGGCTAACAACATTGTACTTTTTGCGTATGCTTTGTTTGAACAATTTCTGGAGTAATAATACAGGAAAAGATTGAAAAAATGACTGTAACTCGAAAAAAAATTGTGCAGAAATAGGCCAAAGTTCACGAAATAAAAAAGTTTAGGAGTTTTCTGGATCCGCGGGAACCTATAGGGGGTAAAAAGGAGTACTTTTAAAAAATAGTTCAAATAAAAGTTGTTTCTGGCAAAACTATCTTTAATTTGGTGTTTTTAAATTAATTTTATAGCAATGATTAACCGAAATACGGCCATTTTTCGATAGGGAGATGGCGGATGGAATTTTTTTCTAAAACAAGTGTTTAAAGGGACAAAATAAATTCAGCATCTAGGGGATGCTATATATTAACGAAAAACAACATTTTTGAAAGAAAAAGTAATTACTGAGCAATTACAATAACAAAATGCCGACATTTTGTTAACAAAAATGTGAAAACGCACATTGAATCGGCCATAATTTATTTTTTTTATGATGTAGAAACAAACAAAAAATCATTTTAAAGATTGATTAATTACCTTTGTTTCTTAGAACTTTTGATGGAAGTGTCACAGTTTCTAAGATATTTAACATATTAAACTAAATGCTTCATCCTAATAAATCCTACATAAATATATAAACAAAACTCGAAACAAAATAAATTTATTCTCAGTTTATATGCTTCATTTTTGATGTCCACTATATCCTCTCTTAAACTAATATTTATTGAGATATTTGCAGAGAAACGAGAATGTTACATTTATTCTAAAATCCCTTTACAGTCTAAAATGCAATTTTTTTCTAAAACAAGCGCTGTAAGCCGATGAAAACATTTGAGCGTCTAGGTCACACTATACAGGGTGATTCTTTTAAGGCGGCCATTAGAATATTTCTCACTTGCAGATGAGATAGCCATTTGAAATTTAGTACTCTACCCTAGTCGACCATTGCGAGTTCGAAAATAATAATTTCAGAATGGCGGCACTTCCGGAAATACCGGAAGTCTATACCAACTTGCTTATTTTAAACGGGACACCCTATATATTTTCGACTTTTCGAAATGATCATAAAATTCTTAGTCAAAACATGTAGCACACCCTATACCTAAACCGAGCAGATATTTGACATTTTATAAAAAATTTGACAGGTGCAAGAAAATTTATAACTTTCTTCGTGTGGGAGATCCTTATTTGTTCTTTGGTACTTAGAAAGAATATAAGATGAGCTACTCTCTACAAGAAAAATATATTCCAAAAGAGTATACCAAGTGTTTTATTTTTCACATTACATTTTGTCAAATTCAAACCTCAAAAACTTTTTTATTTCAAATGGAACAACCTGTATTTTTTTACATCAAATTATGTTAAATTAAATTCCCTTTTTTCTAGTATCAGCATTGTAGGGGTTAAAGTTACAACTTTTCGAAATATTGACGTTTTTCTTAAATGTCCAAGAATTTTAGTAAAAATTGCCATCAACTTACCCATGATTAGAAAAAATCATTAATGTCAGTCATTCTCTTTTGCTAAAAAATGCCAGCACGTTTAAATTGACGATTTGCACGAAAGAAAGTTTGGTAAAAAGTGTCTAGATTAGTATCACTGTAATTCACTGCACATGTTGACCAACTCGTCTAATTTCCAAACTTTGCAACAATTAATAAATCTACTTCCATTGAATATAAATCATCTTTATTAGGTTGTTTCGTAGTCTACAATATTTAAAAAATGTCGAATTATGCATTTTGTCAATCACTGCTGCCAACTCTTCTAAACTGAGGGTTGAAAACAGTGTTCGTAATTTAAACGTGCTGGCGTTTTTTAACATAAAAGAATAACTGACATTAATGATTGTTTCTAATCATGGGTAAGTTGATGGCAATTTGTATTAAAATTTTTTGGACATTTAAGAAAATCGACAATATTTCGAAAAGTCGTAACTTTAACCCCTACAATGCTGATACTAGAAAAAAGGGAATTTAATTTAACATAATTTGATGTAAAAAAATACAGGGTGTTCCATTTGAAATAAAAAAGTTTTTGAGGTTTGAATTTGACAAAATGTAACGTGAAAAATAAAACACTGGGTATACTATTATGGAATCTATTTTTTTGTAGAGATTAGCTCATCTTGTGTTCTTTCTACGTACCAAAGAGCAAATAAGGATTTCCTACACGAAGAAAGTTATAACGGTTCTTGCAAACCGTTGCACCTGTCAAATTGTTTATAAAATGTCAAATATCTCCGAAACTGCTCGGTTTATCTCTACAAAAATTAGAAAAAAACCAAATTCATCCTTAATTTAGTAGCTTTCTTATTTGTCTCTAGCATGTTTTTGCTCAGTGTACTACCTTTCGAGTTATTTGACAAAAACCTATTTGAAATACCACTTTTTCAAGCTAAAATCCCAAATTTTCTAGTAGTTATAACTTAAATCTATCAATTTATATGAAAAATTTAATTCTCTCTCAGCTCCAATGTGTTTGTTTTTGTTTTTTTTTTTTTAGGTGCCACCCTCTGAAAAGACGTGGCATCCACGCCCTATAAATTATTGCTATATTGCTATAAAATTAAATTTAGAAACACCAAATTCAACATAATCGTGTCAAAAACAACTTTTATTTGAACTATTTTTTTGTAACTGCCATATTTCCCGAGAAAATAGAGAAAAATCGGTATTTTAATTAAAAATACCCCTTTTCACCACCTATAGGTTCCCGGGAATCCGTAAAACTCTTAAACTTTTTTGTTTCGTGAACTTTGGCCTATTTTGAACCTACAACCAAAGTTTAAGGTCTACACAAATTTCTTTCGAATTAAAGTAAAGTTTTCCTATACTGTATTTACTAACCATGATTTCTAAGATAATTTGACAGCACCTAAATCTATAATCCACTGGCTTTGAAACTTTGAATTTGGTTTTGAAATTTTTCTTACGCTTTTTGTAATCGCAGACAGAATAGCACCATTAATATTCAGATTATTGCAGATAATGTATATATTTTTCCAAAACTATATCTTCTAGTCATGAGTTTGACGTTTTAGGAGCGCCTTTTGAAATACTAGACTACCGGCTAAAAACTGGACAGGTATGCAGCATGTTATTTACATTACCACAATAATTTGAACGTTAAAGTAAGTGTAATAAGCCAGTTTACAAATTAAAGTAAAAATAATGTTCTGTGAAATACATACAATGACGCCCAATAACAAAGCTTAAAATGATTGTTTTAGATACTTTGAAAAATATATACAGTGTGGACCATTAATAATAGGCCATAGTTCAAGGGTAGATTCTTTCGACCAAAATATAAGGATATAACCAAACATGCTTTAGTAAATTGTTGCTCTTTAAAAAGATACAAGATACAAAATTGTCATTTTTTTGTCTCTTTTGCAATATCTCAACTCAACTACTAGACCGTGGGATAGTGACAGATTTTTTAAACGTTTGGTTCCTATCTGGCCTTTTGGGAGCCTTTTGTGCCTGATTTGTACTAACCATTTTCGTGTTTATCAAACGGTTATCCAGGGCCCCTCAGCGGAAAACAGAAAAGAAAATTTCATGAAAATGAGCAATTTCAAACGTTTTGTTCCTATCTGGTGTCAAGTTAGACTTACGTTTTAAAGAAAAACATCCGATGGAAGCTTACCGTCAGACAAATTCCGTGGGCCGGAAGGCCCGAAATTTCAATCCGAAGTTGTAAGAAAAATGGTCCAGAATCAAACGATTTGGTTCTTATCTGGGAATTGTATATATAGGTAAATAGATTATAATTATCGTGATATAACAAATGCCAGACAAATTCCGAGGGCCCAACAGTGAAAAAATTATTGTTCAAGTTGTCAACTATTACTCGAAAATCAAACGATTTACATTCGTCTGGCATTTGTTTTTTTGTTAATATTAAGCAATAAGCAGTTTCAATTTAAGATTCCCAGACGAATTGGCTGGGTCCCCTGGATAGCCAGACAAAAAGAAAAGCGCGAAAAAAATACCATTTTTCAAACGATTAATTCCTGTCTGGTATTTGGATTTTAAAAAGATATGTTAGTAAATAAGCCATATTTCTAGTCCCAGATAAAAAGCTTGGGCCCAAGCGTAGATATGTTGAACGAAAATATCGAGAAAAAAAAAAACAGTCGTGTAAAAATCGATGCATTTTCAAACGATTTACACTCGTCTGGGATTTGTTTTTTTAAAACCATATTTCAAGTGCCAGACAAAAATCTGGGGCGCAGCTGTAGATATATCGCAAATTTTGAGGTTCTACAGTTGACAACTTTTGAATCTTGGCTCCTACGCCAAAAGACCACTCTAGCTAAGTTAAATAGAATAAAATATGCTTTTTTTAATCTTTTGAATTCCGACAAAAATGAAGGAATTAGAGGGGGCGGGATTTGGGACTTTTTTTTTCGGTAAAATTTCTCCATTTTGTCACCGTAATTAATCGGTAATTAATTGAAATCGATCTCATATATGATATTCATTTAATATCATGTACTACTTTGACGCTCCGTTAATCTCGGTCCTTCGAAACAAAGGTTTCTGAGAAAAATTATTTTTTTTTAGATTTACATACACTATAGGAAAACGTGTAATTTTCTACATTTCCTCGAATATCTCGATAATTATTGTTTTTTTCGAAAAATTTGTAGATAGCTTATGTAAAGAGAATCGATTGAGCTTTCCGACACTATTTTTATTTTTTTTCTAACATAAAGAGCAAAAGACCAAATATGCGGACGTCTCAAAGCCAACCGCCACCCAGTCTATTAACTAGGGTGAAGACGTACCGTTCGGCTAAAGTACACCATCTGTGGGACCCCATGCGAGACTGGTTTCTCGATCTGACGTCACAGTGCTTTTCGTGAGGAGTAGCGATGATTTCAACTTTAATTATTTATTGCAAAGTAAGTACTGCGATTTAAGAGCTGATATTCGGTGTGGTGTGTTTTCATACATAAACACACAATTTAATGAAATAAAAAAAAAATGGGCAAGTTCCCCATTAGCAAACGATAAATAAAAACCACTCCGGGACGAGCGGGGAGTATAAAAAGCAGCGTCGCTCGCAAGCAATGCATACCACATATGTTTCTACCACATCGCATCTTACGTGTCTTATGTCGCGTGCATTAAAATGAGAGAAGAAATCACTTTTGTATGGTTGACTACCTACGCCAAGGGAGAATGAAACAGGTACGGACTTACGAGGACTCTCAGTTTCAGATATGGTGTAGTGCAGAGTTGTAAATTATATATTAATATGTAATAATTTATATTTGTCTTTTTGCTAGTATGTAACTTATTTATTGTAAATATTATTCGATCGAGGGATTATAAATGTGAAAGTGACAGTTATATTGATTCCAGTGATAAAGAAAATCAAATTCCAAATGAGTTTCAAGTGAGAAAAAAACGGCATTTCAAGGGCGGATCTGGACCTTGAGCTTGTGGTGGGGGGAGGTAACATAGCCGCGTGTTGAAAATAACAAAAATGTTTTTCCTCGAAAATTAAAATTGATGAGCGGGGGGAGAAAATCTCAAAAAAAACATTATAAACACAACTAAATAAAATATATATATAAAAAATAAAATAATAAAAATTATGAAATTTTAAAATGGAAGTTGATTGTTTACGGAATCTTGGGGGGTAATTACCCCGTTACCCCCCATAAATCCGCGCTTGCGGCATTTAAGTAGTGACGCGAAACAAATTGTTTAAATGTGTATAATACAATGACAAGGTAATGAAATGCCAGACGAGTGTGAATCGTTTGAAAATGCATTGATTTTTACACGACTGTTTTTTGATTTTTCGATAATTTCATTCAACATATCTACGGCTGGGTCCAAATTTTTTGTCTGGGACTTGAAATATGGTTTATTTATTACCATATCTGTTTAAAATCCAAATGCCAGACAGGAATAAATCGTTTGAAAAAATGACTTTTTTTCGTGCACTTCTTTTAAGATTTAAAATATGTTTGGCCCACGCTTTTTGTCTGGGACTTGAAATATGGTTTATTTATTATGATATCTTTTTAAAATCCAAATGCCAGACAGGAATAAATCGTTTGAAAAAATGTCCATTTTTCGTACACTTCTTTTAAGATTTAAAATATGTTTGGCCCATTAAAGATGTCTGTGAATGATACAATACATTTTCGTTTTGGTTAATTTTTACAAAAAAAAATCGTTTCACATGAGAACCAATCGTTTGATTTTCGCGGAATAGTTGACAACTTGAACAATAATTTGTTCACTGTTGGGCCCTCGGAATTTGTCTGGCGTTTGTTATATCGCGATAATTATAATCTATTTACCTATATATACAATTCCCAGATAAGAACCAAATCGTTTGATTTTGACCATTTTTCTTACAACTTCGGATTGAAATTTCGGGCCTTCCGGCCCACGGAATTTGTCTTGCGATAAGCTTCCGTTGGATGTTTTTCTTTAAAACGTAAGTCTAACATGATGCCAGATAGGAACAAAACGTTTGAAATTGCTCATTTTCATGAAATTTTCTTTTCTGTTTTCCGCTGAGGGGCCCTGGATAACCGTTTGATAAACACGAAAATGGTTAGTACAAATCAGGCACAAAAGGCCAGATAGGAACCAAACGTTTAAAAAAATCTGTCACTATCTCACGGTCTATACCTCTTGACCGATTTTCTCCCAAATTGGTAAGGAAACATTTTTTAAGTTAAGAAACAATACTACATCACGCTAGCCCGTAGAGGAATTATTGTCTCTTAGCCTAATAGATGTTTCCTTACCAAATTGTTAGAAGATCGGTCAAGAGGCACTTGAAATATTGCAAGAAAATGAAAAAAAAATTGTTATTTTGACACCCTATATCTTTTTCCACGGCAACAATTTACTAAAGCGTGTTTGGTTATATCCTCATATTTTGATTCAAAAAATCTACCCTTGAACTATGGTCTATTATTAATGGACCACCCTGTATAGTGCTCCGAAAATAATGGGCCATCGTTTAGAAGGTGACTTTGTATAAAGATAGATCGATTAGGCTAAATTTTCTTGTCTCAAATTGCTTTCTTATGAAGCTTCATCTAGAGTTTGCAATCCCGAAACCGGAAAAATTCGGAATGAAAGCGACGCGACGTGTTGAATTCGAAAATCCCGGAATTGTAATCGACTGGATCTCGAGATTTTCCAATTCTCATTGCATTATATTTAAGTCAAACTGCCATACACTTCAAAAGTGGAAACAAGGATGCATCTCCTGTCGGGTGTTTCGAGATGTGTGTTCCTCGTCAGCCTTTAACTTAAGGAAAGCGTTCTGAAATGTAGTTTTATTCTAAATCTATTTCATGTCATATATCATTCCTCGAACTACATTGAACTGATGAGGAACAATGATTTCGAAACACTACCATAGTATAGTTATATCTTTGCTTTGGTTGGGGTATATGGCATTTACTGATTTAATATATTGATTTGTACTAACTCATTTTGTTGTTTATGCCATATTTAATTCATATTTTAAAAATTGAAACTGGTGATGCATTTTGGTCTGTGTATTTATTACTGGTATTTTAATAGAAACTGAATTAAATTTAATTAAATTTGCCTTGATGGATCATGTCTGATGCTGTAAGAAAAATGTTTGTTCTTGTCTACTATTTTGAGATAAAGTGATACTAAGAATGTCCTCAACATTTACCGTGATGTATGCGAATACCTATAGAATAAGAGTCTATTACTTCCGCATCCAGTGGAATTTTTTCAGATTGTAAGCTCAAATATGACATGTAAGGGCTATTTTTTATTATACAACTTTATGCATGAAAATTAGAATCCTGAAGTATCAAAATATATATTTTCCACGACTATTGAATAAACTGTACTTTTTTCACTATTTTTGTGCGTAAATCATTTATGGTAATAGTGACAGAGTAAAAGAGTGAAAAAAGTGCCATATTTCACACTTTGGCGTATAGCCAAACCAAGTATGTCGGTTTTTATTCGTTTTTTTTTTTAATTGCAGAGAGTTGTGGAAAAAATATTGTATAAAACTTATATGCATGTCTTTTTCCACTTGGTACATAAATAACATCTTTTTTATAATCTAAACCTTGTAAAATAGTTCAGGAAAAGTTTGAAAAAAACAACCCCAACTCGAAAAAAATTTATGCAGACTTTAAACTTTGGTTATAAGTTTAAAATAGGCCAAAGTTCACGAAACAAAAAAGTTTAGTTTTACGGATCCGGGGTAAAAAGGGGTATTTTTAATTAAAAAAAAAAACGGTTTTTCTCTACTTTCTCGCAAAATATGGCATTTACAAAAAAATAGTTCGAATAAAAGTTGCTTCTGGCAAAATTATCTTTAATTTGGTGTTTCCAAATTAATTTCATAGCAATAATATTTCGATGGGGGGATGGCGGATGGAATTTTTTTCTAAAATAAGTGTTTTAAAGGGACAAAATAAATTGAGCATCTAGGTGATGCTATACAGGGTGTTTCAGCTAAAAGTCCCCGGGTCATTATCTAGTCAAATAATGAAGATACTTAAAATTTGTAAATCGAGGATAATTGACACCAAAAACGGTCTTAAATAACTGCAGTTAGAATTGTTCCTTCGCAGTGCACAGAGATGGCGCTGCGGTGAGAAATTATTTTTCGATGGCTGGAACTTTGAAATATGATTCATACGATTAATGAATAAATTGTGAATAATTTTGACTATGTACAAAATTTTGTAAATACCAGTCGTTTTGGAGCTACATGAATTTTTTTCTCCATTTTTTTGTGTCTGTAAATTTTGAAAACGAGTTTGAAAACTTCTGTAACTGTTTATCATTTTAGAACACCAATTATTTAGAACTTTTATATTATTATATTCCATACTTCTTGGATTATTACATATTTTGAAAATTTTTACTAATTTCAATTTTAAAAATTAGTTGCATTTGAAAAATTCTGAAAATTATAAAAATTTTCAAAATCTGTAATAATATAAGAAGTATGGAATATAACAAGATAAAAGTTCTACATAATTGGTGTTCTAAAATGATAAACAGAAAAGTTACAGAAGTTTTCAAAATTTACAGAGACCAAAAAAAATGGAGAAAAAAATTCATGTAGCTCCAAAACGGCTGGTATTTACAAAATCTTTTACATAGTCAAAATTATTCACAATTTATTCATTAATCGTATGAATCGTGTTTCAAGGTTCCAGCCATCGAAAAATAATTTCTCACCGCAGCGCCAGCACTTACCATTAAGCTGCCAAAAATGAACGACATCTAATTCATATGCTATTGCTATAAAATTAAATTTAGAAACACCAAATTAAAACTAATTTGATCAGAAACAACTTTTATTTGAACTATTGTTTTGTAAACGCCATATTGTCCGAGAAAATAGAGAAAAACCGTTTTTTTAATAAAAAATGCCCCTTTTCACCCCCTATAGGTTCCCGCGGATCCGTAAAACTCCTAAACTTTTTCGTTTCGTGAACTTTGGTCTATTTTGAACCTATAACCAAGGTCTGCACACTTTTTTTTGAGGTACAGTTTTCCTGTACTATAAAAGTGATTTCAATCTATGAGTTTCAAGCAATCGTATGTTGTTTTGAATGTTAAAAATAGGGTAATTTGGACCAAGATGGGGTTTTTGCAGTTTTCACCAAAAAATTTTTTTGGGGATTCCTGAAACTAATAAAAAATGTTTAAATATTAGTTTTCTAAGATGCAACATTTTTTCACTTAACATCTACAAACACTACACACGTAGTTTGCACTTAAAAAACATTCACCTGTGTTTTTACCGGGGCTCAAATTTTTATTTTACCAGGGCTAGTTTTCTGACCCCAATCCTGGACCGAAACTGCTGACCGATAGAAAAATGCTAAGTTGATAAAATTTTCCAAGCGCGAGGGCAATTTATAATAAAAACTATATATGTTTGTATCCTTAGAGCAATGGGAAGTATCTGAAATTGTTTTAAAAATCATACCATTTATGATTTTTGAAATATTTTATAATAAACCGAAAATAAACGCATATTTCCCTCTCACTCTACAAAATCCTATCCTTAAAGGCAGTTCGATTTTTCATTTTTTTTTTAACATTCAAAGTAACACGATTTCACAAAAAGTTAAAAATTTTGTTCTTGGTGGATTTTTTGCTACATTGATTGCATATTCTATAATGAAAAATAGCCTAGACAGTTCATGTAAATTTTTTATCTTATTTTTTCCAACTTCCTCGTTTACGAACGAGGAGTACTACTGTACAGTATATATACATACCTATACGTATGTCCTCGGAAAATCCGTATTTTTCTAAGGATATGACGGATTCAATAAGATAAAAACATCTAAAATTTGAAAACACAAAAAATATTTAAATATAATTATTTATTTTTATTGTACTTAAATTTTCCTTTTTATTATATTATTGTACAAAAATTAGTCACTGTCAATGTACGTAACAAAAAAAAGTAGATTGACCCAAATAAAATTTGTATTTATGCAATTCTCACTGCGTTTGCGAAATGTAATGAGTGTTGCATAAAATTACGTCCAAAGAAAATATAGTCAGAGAGAATATGAAATATAAATTAATTTCTAGTTGTAGGATTGTTGATTTGACATTAAATTTACTTAGAAATAGAATATATTTATTAAATTATTTATAGATTTAATTATGAATGTATATTTTCCAATGTTTAAATAAAATAAATGCGAATAATTTACATTTTAATTGACTTAGTTATTCCTTTTTTTCCCCCCTTAGTTATACATGCGTCAAATACACATATTTTGTCTTCAAAGTACATATTAACTTCCGGTACATCTTTTTACAGCGCTCCCATGAAAAAAATAAGTCGTAACTTTACTGAAGGAACGTATATCTATGTAGAATAATTGTAACTTTTTAACTACTATAACATGTGTTCTGTGGGAATGTCATAATGAATAAAAAAATACGGATATAATTTTAAGGAAATGCGTCATCAAACTTTATCTTGATGCGCTTATTTGAAACAAAAACATTCCTACATTGCAGTTTATTAGAATGTTTCTCAAAACAAACAAGATGAACTTTTTACTCAACCTTTGAACCAAAGGGAAAAATCACTCTCCGAGATCACTTCAGATTTTCAGGTTTCGGATACTGGATACATAGATTAGATAAATTAAGCTGTTTCAATTCAATTAGTCTGCCTGTCTGTTTGTCTCATGTCTGTCTGTTTGCGCTATATCTAAGAAACTGTTTGACGAAGAAAAATAATATTTGTCTTTCAGGTTCCTATTTCTAACTTATGACCAAATGAATATGTTCAAGCCAAAATTGCAAAAAGAATTGAAGGAATTACCAACAAACTAATTCGTCCACAAAATATTTTTAATCCTGTTGAAGGAGGGGGGGGGGGGGGATTAAAAGTGACTGGAGAAAAATGGACACTTTCAGCACCTTTGGTAAACATTTTGTTGTATTTTATTAAAAATAAATGTTCCATTTCAAGAAAATTTTATTAATTAATTCATGTAGAGTACGAAAATTATGGTGGTATTTTAATTCCGTCCGTCTATCTATCTGTTTGTCTGCCTGGTCTGGTGTTCTATATCTACAAAACTACTTGACGGAGAAAAATAATATTTGGTAGATACTTGACGCTATTGTCTACGAAGAAATGGGATATACTTTTAGTGAAAAATATACCGGATGGATACTGGATATCGGATATCCTAAATATAATTAATGAAAAAAATGTGACGGAGGACAATAATATTTCGCATGTAGTTAACAACAACTACCAAGGAAGAAACTATGGCGGAAATAATATTTGGAATCAAGGGCGGATCCAGGAGCAATTGCCCAACTCCGAGGCCCCTGAGAAGAATAGGATCTAATGTTATTTTATTGAATATTGAAAATGTCGATATAATTATTGATCGTTCGGTGGTTTTATCTTATCCTTATTGATTGATAGCCAAAATAAATAACTGAATTTAAAAACTGAAATACATCTGCCAATTCTCTACATTACAAAAAATTTGTTAGTTTTACATAAAATGTTAGTGCCGTTTCTGGTGCGGTTGGGAGTTCGGTCTGAAAGTTTTCATTATCGGGTGGCAAAATTTTTCGAAGTGGGGGGGGGAAACATCTGAAATTATCCATTGGCGTTGTTGGTGCGGTTGGGATTTCGGTCTGAAAGTTTTCATCATCGGGTGGTAAAATTTTTCGAAATTGGAGGGGGAAAACATTCTAAATTGTTCATTGGCGCTTCTAGTGCGGTTGGAGTTTCGGTGTGAAAGGTTTCATCATCGGGTGGTAAAATTTTTTGAAATTGGAGGAGGAAAAAATTTTAAATTGTTCATTGGCGTTTCTAGTGCGGTTGGAGTTTTGGTCTGAAAGTTTTCATCATCGTGTGGTAAAATTTTTTGAAATTGGAGGGGGAAAAAATTTTAAATTATTCATTGGCGTTTCGAGTGCGGTTGGAGTTTTGGTCTGAAAGTTTTCATCATCGGGTGAAAAATTTTTTTGAAATTGGAGGAGGAAAAATATGAAACTATCGATTGGCGTTTCTAGTGCGTTTGGGAGAGAGAGAGAGAGAGAGATAGAGAGAGAGAGAGAGAGAGAGTGCGGTTGGGATTTCGCGACGACGACCTCTGAAATGCGTAACAATTTCATTGTTAGGTCATTCCAGACGTCAAAGTGACCTCTCAAGTGATCAAAAAATGATGTTAAAATGATGTCAGTGTGCTGCCTGCGAATTAAAATTCGAAAAACGTTCTGTGAATATTAAAATGTGAAAATTTGTAGAAGTAGGTATAACAAGCGGGAAACTTTTTTATTGTTCTCAAATGTAGTATTTAAAACTTCATCAACATTACATTGAACAAGATTTAAGTTGAAAAAATATGGGAACCAAATGGAAATTTTATTAATAGCGATATAGTACTCGGAAATTTTAAAAAATATATATTTTAGAGGCTGTTTACCATCAATACGACTAAAGACGTCATCAGAGCACGTTAATGTGACGTAGTATTTTTGGCGGTAAAATTGTAATTCGAATTAAAAATGACCTTTTTTTGGATATTATTCAACTGGTTGTGGAAATTTAAATGTTTTTAATTATAATTAAGTGTTTCCTTCACAGTCAAAGGGATTTTGAAATTTGTGAAAACACCTAATTGCAGGATGTTTTAGATTTTTTGCATTTTGTTTTATATATGGCTATACTAGAGATGGGAAATGTTATGTGTCTAATTTTTACTAATATTTAAACTTTAGGGCTCGAATTTGACCAATTTCATGGATATGGATTATTTCTGCTTTCTCGTATAGATACGTCGCCCCATTTTTGACTATGGGAAACTATAGTAGTATCATCTACATAAGATACCACGATACCAATCTTATTGTTAGCCACAAGTTCATTAATACAGTAGTGGTATTTTAAAATATTGAGTTGATGCCAATGTAAAGTAGCAGAGAACAGATATGGACAAATAATATGCTGAAAAGAAATAGATTTAACCTACACTGTTGCCGCTTTTCTCTTTAGCTACTTTTAGTCGTCGGCAGAACTCTTAACATGCTGAAGTGCCTGGCATCAATGTTAATATATCGCTTTCTTTCACGCACATTATTTTGCTATTTATATCTTATTATAAGGATCGACCCAAGATTTCTAGGTGCCATTAGTGTATATATGAGAAAGAGGACAGGTCCCAATAAAGTTCCTTGGGGAACACCAGTTGATATTACAAGTTGAATATACTATACTAATGTTTCTACGAAACACTACGGAGTCGCCCCTAGTTTTTTAACAGATTTTTAACGGCATGAGCCCATAAGTAAAAAATAATGGATACTGGGGTTCATGTTTATAGCCACTCTATATGCACTATTCACAACACGTCCACCGTGCTTAGCTGCGCATAGCTAACGCTAACTTTGTTTTATTGAAATTATAGTACATGACAAAAAAGAGACAAGCGTAAATATATTAAATTTCTCTTTTCTTAATATTTGTTTTTATCTAGAGGAAACCGTTAAATATGTAATACATTATTTGGATCGATAACAGGTATTGTTAGTAATTAAAATCATCCAAGCATGCAATTTCTTAAATAAATAATTTTATCTAGTTGTCCTTCTGAAAGTAAACTTATTTTCTTATGTCTAAAAGTGAATTAACAATGATTTTCACTTCTATATTAGTGGAATCAAAATAAATTTCGAATTGAACTGCTTTGCTGCAGTGATTTTATTATTTCAATTTGTTTTTGTTGCGACTACAAATGCAAGAGAAGTTTTGGATTAAATCTGTCTTAGGCTTTATATAATAGCAGAACATTTTTATTTTCCAACATAAATTATTTATTTTAAATTTTATATGAAGTAATATCGCTGCAGCAAGACAATTCCTTATTCACCTTTTTTTATGCTTAGTTTGACTTCACTGTATTTACAATGTTGCTTTTGCATCTTTATAATTTACTTTTATTTCAAATTGCTTAATATCTTAATAAATACTTAACTGTTTATATATTTTATAAAGTCTGACCATATACATGTTTTATGGTTACCTACTGTAAAATTAACGGATACCTTTTAAATGGCATATGATGGATAATAGCTTTTAACAGTTGGCCTGAAAAACGGAAGAACAAAATTCAAGTGTATGCGGTAGTTGACAGCTCATAGACGTACCTAGACTCTTGCCAGGACGTCAAGAATTGAAAAT
Source organism: Rutpela maculata (assembly GCA_936432065.2). Taxonomy (NCBI): domain Eukaryota; kingdom Metazoa; phylum Arthropoda; class Insecta; order Coleoptera; family Cerambycidae; genus Rutpela; species Rutpela maculata. The sequence goes on from OW386287.2 coordinate 218,705,626, forward strand.
TCCGAATTTTAGTTTTCGTCGGGATAGGATATAATTCAGTTAACCAATCCTAAAAGGCTGAAAATAATTTCGTTGAATTTAAATTGGGTACATAATATGTAAAATAGTACGCTAGAACGCTGGAATACTCCCTTTGAAATATCGTTATACAGAGTGATCTAGATATCTATGTATGTCAATGCAAATTTTTTTGTGGTATAACAGAGGGATGGTACACACTTTGAGATAGATTGGATGGGTGGTTGGATCTTACTTGATTTGTTTCGTCCTCTCGACCTGGCAGGTAAGGGCGACCCTATCAACAGCTAAACTACATTATTCTCGGTAGTAAAAATAAATGTAAAATATCAGGTATTTAAAGACCCAGATAAATATCTGCTACAGAATCTGCTTGTATCCAATGCCTAGACTTTATTTACGGAAAAATTGATCACAGTGTGTAAAAGATTTTTTCTTATTTTTTTTTACAGTGTTCTCGATAAAAAAATCAGCGTAGAACCAGACCAGACCTTATACTGCCGTCCTAACTTAAAAAGCAGTAACTCCAGATTTTGTCAATTTCGAGTTGCTGCGTTTTTAGTATGTTTCGGGCATTTTTACACTTCTTTGACTAAGTTAGAAAGTAGTATTGACCATACCCAAGTAGCACAATTAATTCCTCAAGATATCCCGAGGATAAAAATTTAGGAATTAGTAAATATCTTCTAGAGGTCTGTAAGAGTTCCCTAAGATGGGCAAATGTCAGCATATCAGTATTAAATAGTACTTCCCATGGTAATCGAAAAAAGCTATTAGTATAGAATCCCGTGAGCAGCCCTTTGCAGACCTATGGAATTCCCATAGTAATCTTTAGGATATCTTATCGCTTGCCAATATAAATAGTCCCGAGGACATCTTTATAGGATTTCTGTTAGATGTACCGCATCGATCCTGCAAACAGATTTAATTCCTGTAGTAATCTTTCGGGTATTTTATCACTTACCAATATAAACGGTACTGAAAACATCTTTATAGGATTTCTATTAGATGTACCAACAACACACCTCTTATAGAATTGCCAGCGGCAAGCTGGTGAAATGTTGGTTAATCAAAATCTCAGTATGAGACATCACGCCCAAACCAAACATTAGAGATCGTTATAAGATTCATCTAAATAAATCGATGTTCCCTGAGAGAATTTGAACGTTGCAGTAATGTTATTAATATTCTATAAATTCATGAGTATAAGATAATGCATGACTGATTATCGTCAGTGGTTTGTACGTGGCGTCATCTAGGAATAATTTTTGTAACAAACTACGTGGTAAGCAAACAAATTTTATGCATTAAAAGAATTTCTTCTTGCGATTTCTATAGGTGTTCTATTAGCGATAATAATAATATTTCCATTTTAATACTTTATTTGATCTCTGTAATACATAGAAAATTGAGCTGTATGGTAATTCCCTTTTAGAACTTCTAGAAGATGTCTACAAGTATTCTGTTAAGAATAATAATACTATTTCCCTTTTAATACTTTATTTGATTTCTATAAAACTTAGAAAATTGAGCTGTATGTAATTCCCTTTTAGAACTTCTGGTAGATGTCTGTGGGTTAACAAAAGTTGAAATTCCTATATAATGCCCAGTTTACATTTCCCCAGTGCATGAAAGTTGAGCACATATAAAGATTTCTCATTTTGATTTCGGAAGGACTTCTAGATTACATAAATACAAGATATCCTCGCGGGCAGTAAATAGAACTTCTTAAAGATATCTTAAAGAATTCTGTGCTACTTGGGTATATTGCAACACTTAAAACAAATTTCAAAAATTTTCATTAAGTTTTTTGTGGTGGCCCAGCTAAATAAACTAAAAAAGACGTTTTCTCAAAACCAGTAAAGGTGGAGATACTGCTTTCTAAGTTAGGAGGGCAGTATAGTTTTCATAAGAAATGGCTATTTACGATATTTTTTCGTGGTACAGATATTTTTTATTTCGAAAAAACTTGAGAAATTGATTGATTGTAAACATCGTGTTTATTAACATTTACACTGCCATATCTCCAAATCTAATTAAGCTATTGATCTGATTTTGTTTTTTAAATTCAAGAACACAAATAAGCGCTTCCAAAGGTCTTTCTTTTCTATCGATAATAATTGTTTACTATTTTCTTTAAACAACAATGAACTTATTACTCGACTATTACTAAAAATGTACTCGTATTTTGACTAAGAAACAAACTTTTTATTTTTGAAAATTTTCATATACATGCCATGCCGCGAGGCGATTGAAGCCAAGATACAGAAGAAGTTTTTGAAAAAAAGATTTTAATCTAGGACTTATAGTTTTTTATTTATGAATATTTTTGTGACGTAGTAGCATATGGCATACATCCGGCACACAGTGGGGGATTTTGCAATACTTTTTTTTCAAAATTCTATAAGTTGTTTAATTTTGAACGAATTTTGATCCGGTTGGGCTTAAAATGCTTAAAAAGCTTCACTCTTTGACGTGCAGGTGCCACTTTCTCACAAACTATCACGTACAACCCCTAGAAACTGTAATATCAACCCCTAAAATAAGGTTAAATTCATAGAAACTTTGCTAAAGGAGCACCTTACCCAGCTAGCAAGTACGTTATAATGACGTCAAAATCTGGTGATTCTGGTCAAAAAGACGTCAGGGCACTAAAAATCGACGACAGAATGACGTCTTATAAATGACATTAAAATGACGTGCTACACATCACGTCATATTGTCGTCTTTTTTCGGTGTTAAATTTATTTATATTTTATCGGATTACAAACTTTAAAACTCGCTAATGGCATTTTGTTATCGTAAGCAGAGTGTAAAGTTTAAAAAAAAATAAACCGTGTCGTGAGGGACAAGTATTATTGGCGTTTTTATTCGAGGATATAATGTTTTTTAACATTATCCAAAGTAATTTATATTCGAAAGAGTTTGCAAAGATTCGGCAGTTTATTTGTTTAAATTATATTTCTATCTATTCTTTTAATAATAAAATTTAGATTAAAATGCATTAAAAAGCAAAATCTATCCGTTCCAACTATAAAGTCTTTAGGTAAGTAGCGTCATAAAGGTTGGTGGCCGAGTGCTTAAGGCGTCGTCTTCCAAGTCATGAGGTCGGCGGTTCGGCCCCTGCACATTCCGTTTTTTTTTATTGCGAAAAAAATTTTAGTTGTTTTTTTTTAAGGTAATAATTGCTTATTGGTTTTTTTTCAATTTTAGGTCTGTTTTAGACCATTAATATTCTATTTTTGTTGTAGATGACGATATTACACCTTTACCGTTTTTTTTTCCAACACGCTTCCCAGGTTTTTATAAGTACCTCAACTTAAAATTTTAATTCTTAAAATAGTTGGCTCCTGACTTCCCCTCCTCCGCTCATCAAATTTGAGATAAGGAAATTTTTTTTTCGGATTTCTTCCCCTCTGCTCTTCGAGATCTGGGGAAAATATATTTTTTTTAACAAACCCCCACTAATACTAATTAATGTAATAATTACATTGTTCAACAACTACTCGTACTTCTCAGGTGACACTGGTGACAGTTTAATTAAATTAAATAAGTTCTTCTTAATAATTATAAATAAATAAAGATACTAGTAACTCGAAGCGAGAACTGAAAGATTTTCGTATATTTTAAATAAGGCAAGAAATTCAATTTCACATAATAAAGACTTCATTCACCACTATAAATACTGCTTTTAACATCCGAAATAGCGGTCGCCAAGCTAGCTCAGTTGGTTGAAGCGTCACTACTGTAATACGGACAACGGGAGACATGTAGGTTCGAATCCTACGGACCGCAATTGGTAAAGGTAAGTAAAAATGAATTTAATAACTTAATAAACATTATAATTTGCAGGCAACCCTTGTGAGAAAAAGTTTGAGTGATGGTAAACAATATTAGATATGTTAATGTAAATAAAATTGCGGATGGTTAACAAACAAATTCATTAGGACAAAACTTATTTATGCATTATTTATTTTATTTTTATCACGTAGATTACTAACTAGTATGTAGTTTTATATGTTCCTATTACTAAAAACCTGTGGGGGGATTATCAAATATAACCTGAAAAAGACGTCATTCGTCTGAGACATTAGGAAGTCATTTTAACGTTTCATTTACGTCATCTAACTCGTCACTCCTGACCATTTTTTCACGTCATTTTCACATGCCTTTGCTACCTGGGTATTGGTCTCCTTACTTTATTTGCAACCAATCAAATGTAAGAGGCCTGCTCCTTTCCAACTTATCTTGAAACATGATTGCGCAGACCCCAATATTAGAGGTTGATATTATATTTTTTAGGGGTTGTGCCTAAAAGCGGACTTCAGAAATGGAAAAAGGAGACCAAAATACCTTATCCATTTTTTTCATTACATCCAAAATTTTCACCCCCTAAATACACTCCCCAAAAAGGGTGTGTATAATTAATTTGCATATATATGATTATTTTACTTCCAGAAAATGCCTAGTGACCTTTTTCTTAAATGCATTAACTTTTCAAATGATTTTGATTTTTTTTTAATTTTCCCTATTTTAGGGTTGATATTATATTTTCTAGGGGTTGTACGTGATAGTTTATGAGAAAGTGGCACTTTCACGTCAAAGAGTGAAACTTCTCAAGCATTTTAAGCCTAACCGCATCAAAATCAGTTGAAAATTGAGCGATTTACAGAATTTTGAAAAAAGTATAGCAAAATCCCCCACTGTGCGGCAGGCATATGGCGCAAATTATCCGATCAGGAAAACCTAATTTTTATTCAATAAAATTCTAATACGTACTGAAATTCATAGAGATCTTGTTGAAAATGAAATGCGTACTCTACTGTGCTGTACTGGGCTGTGTGGTATTTATTTTGTATATTCAAAGAGGGTATTAGAGATAACAGACCATACCCAAGCAGCAATTTTAGTAGTTTCTACATAGTAGTTACCATTAGTGGAACTTTATAGGTTCCCGCAACTAAGGATTGTTACGTAATGGGAACCATCCTTCTAGTAAGCATTCACCAAAATGGGGAATAATAATTACGTAGCAGGTTACTATTCCGGTACTTCTACCGTTACCGTGTTGAGGACTAGGTTATTACGTAAACGGGATGTAACCAAGTAGTAGAAATGACTAACTGTTGGAACAGCTCAGCTGACCGGAATGAGAGCGCTAACTATATATTTGGCTCTCTGTTATTCGAATAGCAAATTAATGACTTATTGAGTTTGAGCACATAATATGTCCAAGGTCCAAGTTAAGGTTATTATATACAACATGCATAAACATTATAAATCATGATGTTTTGCATTTACCCTGGGTGTGGATATTAAAACCACCACTTGTTTTCTGCAAAATGTTATTATGATGCTTCGATAAAAAAGACGCCCACTCGAGAAAATGGGTTTTTCGAAAAAAAAAATGTTTGCAAAAATTATGTGTACAAGCAAAACTGCAAAATTTTTTATGGAAAACGTTTTTTTTTAATTTTATATATTATAAAGTAATAATCTGTTTATAAAACATATTTGCAAATGCTCATAATAAAAAAAAAAATTGAATTATATTTTTATCTGTGTCAATATGGCGTCTTCATTCAACAACAGAAAAATGGGGATTTTAATTGCAGTAACTTTGTAGTGGTATATATGTCAGCAAAGTATTTGTCGCAAAAACCAAAATTATTTCCCTACAAGTTACATTTCCCATAAAGTAGCAGATGCCACCAAAGTTATAGTTGTTGCTACTTTAAAAGTGGTGACGGGAACTACAACAATTTCACTGTGTAGTTATATTTATCTAGATGTAGGAAATGGAACCAATGACGCTATAAGTTCTTGGTAACTATTGCTACCAACTTATTGTCATGTTGGTACAATTGGCAGATACGAGATAGGTAATTTTTTTTTTTCAATTGGCAACACGGTAATAACTGTTAAAGTGTCACTGTGTGTGACGTGGATTAAAAATAATTAATATACTTTTACAAAGTACTTTTTATTATTTGATATTGAAGTTGTTAATAAACTTGTGCAAATAAAATATTTGTTTTTTTACTGAAAACGATGTTGTACAATGTATGTCTTGCAAATGTATTTATTAACGTAAGGTGTGTAATAATAATAATGGAAAGAATACATAAGAGTTTTCATATTTTAGTGATCAGTTTATATTTAATTTCAGTCAGTTCAATTTATTGTACGCTGCGCGTCATAGTACACTTCGATTTTATCAAAGCAAAGAAGACTATACGTAAGCCAAGAAGTGTAGTCAGCGGAGGAATGCGAGTACGGGCTCCTAAAAGTGGAGCGGCACGCTCTCAGCCGGCGCACACTGCCGTATAATAATACGTATTCTAAACAAGTGCCGCTCCACTTTTAGGAGCCCGTACTCGCATTCCTCCGCTGACTACACTTCTTGGCTTACTTATAGACTGGTCACATTTGACAATAATAAAATCTATCACAAATCAGTATTTCAGACAATAACGATGTCTAGACAGTTAAGTAATATTCAGAAGCTTGAGAGAACATCACAATCTACTAATAAATTTAGTTAATGGTTTTCAGTTCACAAGTGCTGTACCATATATTTATAAGCCGTGCAGTGTACACAAATAATGTCTTATGCCGTTATACCGATATTGTCCGTTCCCCATCGACACAATATTTATTAAATTTGGAGTTTTTAATCGGCAAATTCATTTAATATGCTCAGTGAATCACTAACTGAACTATTGGTCAATCTGTGTTTTAAAGACAAATTGTAACGTTCGTGCAGTACACGTATCATTAATATCACTACAAACTGTTATAGTTTTCGATTACTCTAGGGTGACCATACGTCCGGAATTTCGCTGGATTGTCCGGAATTTTGGAGTACTGTCCAGCATTTACAAGCGTCCAGCGAAAGTCTAGCATTCTGACCATATGTCCGGAATTTCGCTGGAAAGTATTATAAGTGTCCAGCATAAGTTCAGCATTCAGGTTATAGTGAAGTTACAGTATTACATTTTGTTTGGAAAAATTTTTTTTTTGGATTTTCGGATTTCTGCCCCCCGCTCATCAAAAAAATTTTTGTTATTTTCAGCCCAAACTGAAGGCCCAGATCCGCCCTTGGCAGAAGTGTCCAGCATTCACTTAACAGAAATCTGGTCACCCTAGATTACTCTTCTCCTCGTGTTGATGGGATTGATGGGAACACTTTTGCACTTCTTGTTGCCAAAAATGATGGTTTTGCTGTGGCGAAATAATCTTTCATGTGTGCATTATATTCTGAAGAATCACTATTTCCACTAGTGTTTAACTGTTTCTTCAGTTTTCTATAAAACGTGGATGAGTGCCGATAAACTTTATTTCGCTTTTACTGAGCATTTTAGATGTCGCCATTTTATTCAATGTCAATAATTATATAAATTGTCTTAAAAGTTAATATTACTTTATAGTAGGTTTTCAAGGTATATGTTGTAACTTTTCAATTAGTGGGGAGCAGTAAAAATAACTTCAGAGCCCCTATGTTCGTAGAAATAACCTCACCTTTACTCGAGATGTCACTAATAAGTTAGACAACTTTGAAGTTCCAGAAAATTTCCCAACAACGTACCAGGGACTTAAAATTGAAGTTATCGTTACTTTGAAGTGGTCCTTTGGTAATGCTGTGCGGTCGGCATTACTACCAATTTTCACTTTGCAGTTGAGGATGCTTCAAAGTAATGCAGAGTAGTATCCGCGACGTTGCAGATTCTGCAGCAGTTACTTGAAAGTGTTATAACTATACAATGCCTGAATTCAGTAGAATCTACATAATTGTCACTACAAATGCATACCACAAAGTGAATATTACCTTAAAGTCACAAATTTAGTAACAGTTATGTCATTCCTACTATATTAAAGTTCCGATGCCTCAGATGCCAGTTCCCATCACTTTGAATGCTGCTTGGGTATTGCACTAGGAGACAATGAAAGACTGCCTTAATGAGGTATTCAAAAAGGGCGTATAAAACCAAGCTCGAGCATAAACAATAAGGTATTTATCCTCTTCTTCAGTTTTATCGTTTTCTTCCTTCTCCCTTCTTGCATCACTTTGTTCGTCTCCTGCACGTTTTGCCAAGTCAGAATCAGAGCTGGGAAATAACTAAGATAAAAGATACTTTTTAGTAACTTAGATACTTTTGGTAACTTAGATACTTTATCTTAGATACTTTTATTTTCAAGTAACTTGTATCTATTTTTTTGATACTTTTTACAAGTAACTAATATCTAAAGTTACTTTTTAAGTATCTTAGTTATTTTTACGGTATCTAAGTTAATTTTATAGTATCTAAGTTACTTTCATAGTATCTTAGTTACTTTTAGAGTATCTAGATACTTTTGAAAAGTATCTAGATACTTTCAAAAAGTATGTAAGATATTTTTTAGCAAGATACTTTATATGAAATATACAAGCTAGCGCAAGTTTAGACAGTTTGTTGCCTGCCTGGCTGCATTCTACGGTTCCATACCATCAGTACAAATTTAATTAAGTACTAGCAAGCATCTATGCAAGAGCGCGCAAAGGCGTTTGTTAATAAATGATACGTAGTAAAGTAGTAACGTAGTCGTAGTCGTACACTTTTAATATATAGTACTTTCATGTACCATGTACCTATTATAAAATTGATAAATAGTGAACAGTTTCGAACAATGGTAAGTTGGTAGCTACTGTCACTGACAATGGCTCCAACTTTATTAATGCATTCAAAGAATATGGGGTGCAAATATCTGAAGAAAATTTACAGTCCGATGAAAATCTGCCTAACGATATATTTTCTGAGTACTCTGAGGCCGAGGATGAGGAAACTCCTGAAAATGTAGATCAAGATACTGATGAAAATTTCCAATTTTTACCAATCACAAACAACGAAGATGAATTGAATTTTCATTTACCAAATCACATTCGTTGTACGAGCCACACTTAATTTAATTGCAACAACTGACTTGATGAACGTGATAAATAAAAATCATTTGTTACGAAATCGCCATACTATTATCATGAACAAATGTTCCCGATTATGGAAAAAAGCCGGAAGGCCCAAATCTGCAGAAATAATTAAAGAAACATTAGGACATTATTTAAGCTATCCTGGAGTTACAAGATGGAACTCATATTATGATTCAATTTCTCAGGTTTTAAAGGAGAAGAACAAATTAAACACACTCTATGAAAACCTAGACTTAAAGCCTTTTAATCTTAAAGATACAGAAATAAATTACCTCGAAGAGTATTGCGAGGTTCTCAAACCAATTGCGATGGCTTTAGACATCCTTCAAGGGGAAACCCACACGTACTATGGTTATGTCATTCCTACAATTGCTAGTCTCAAGATTTGAAAAAATAAAGGCGACCGATTTGAAATATATGAGACTAGTTCTTGACGGATGTTTAGAGGCATTAATGTCACGTTTCCATAATATTCTAAATTTACAAGTGTCTAATGCAATTATAGCTACAATCACACACCCTGCCTTTAAACTTCGCTGGGTCGGTTTGTTAAAAGGAGTTAGTAGTGATGTAGACATCAATTATATGAAAAAAATTGTGGTTGATGCTGCAGAGAATGCAGAGATGATACAAAAACAAGAAAAAACACAGAGCCAGCCACAACTTACAACTGCTGCAATGAAGTTTTTTGAATTTGATAAAATAGAAAATGATGATATAGTAACCCTGTCAAATAGTAATGTGAGAGGGCAAATCGAGTTACAACTTCTGCAATATCTCCAAGACCCAAGTTGTGAATTAAAAATGTTGAACAATTACATATGTACATTAAACAGGTGTTTCTTAAATATAACACACCACTTTCTTCTTCTGCCCCTGTAGAGAGACTGTTTTCATACGCAACCTTCATTAATACTCCGAGACGTCATGCATTATCTGACAAAAATTTTGAAAACTTAGTAGTTTTGAAGGCAAATAGAATATAAAATACTTTAATTTTGTTTTCAGTACATTACTTTCGGAAAGTATTTTTTTATAATCACATAACATCACATATCACAAGAATGTTTAATGTTATTATTATTGGAATATGAGAGTCGAAGAGTTTTCTCCTTTCATTTTTATTATTTTATAGCTCTAATGTATATTTCATATTAGTTAATTAGTCATAGGACTCATAGCTCATAGCTATTATATATTTTTAAATATTATGAATTTTTTTATTTAGGCCGGTTACTTCGATCAGCCGATAGCTGTTTCGTTTAGTAAGAAGTATTTGATATTTTATTTTGATATTCTACCTCTGTTGTAAAATTTCCAAAACTTTGTTTTTTATTAATAAATGACAAATGACTGCTGTGTTTGATGCATTTTTGTTTTTATTAAATAATTAAATATATAGGATAGATGCGAGGTACGGTACAATGTAATTATTATAAATATTATAATAATATACATATATATTACCATTGACCGTACCGTAACACTCGCAACAGCAAAGTTACTCATTTTTTAAAGTATCATATTATCCAATAAAATAATGTTTAATGTTTATAATAAATAACAATACATGATTAGTAACATGGCTAAGTGTCACTGTGCCAGATTAATTTTCGAACAAAAAAAACCTTTTATTTGTTTAAAGTATTTTCAGCAGTTTCAGCTGCGGCAGTATCTTAGTTACCCAAAAGTAACTAAGATAATTCAAGGTATCTTAGATATTTTAGGAAGTAACTAAGATACTTGAGAAAAATAACTAAGATATTTTTACATGTATCTTGTATCTTAAGATACTTTTTGCAAGAAGTATCTAGATACTCGAGAGTAACTTAGATACTATTCTAAAGTATCTTCGAAAAAGTATCTAAGTTACTTTTTTAAAGTATCTTTCCCAGCTCTGGTCAGAATCCGAGTCAGAGTTTCCACGCCTTCATCTTCAGAGATACTATCACGCTTACTGTTTTCAGTTTCAGCACAATCGTTTATAAATATGGATATAATTATGTTTTTAATAGTACTTACAACAAGTAATAATATAATATTCAAATTTGTTTCTGCACAAATTATTATCTTTTACATTTTGCAAAGAGTGTTAGGTATAACCTCTTGTTGACATTAAAACGGTCTTAAAAAATACAGAATGATAAAATATCGACCATATATTGTGTTTGTTTAATGATGAATGATTTATTTACATAATATATCGGATTATAGATATTTTATATTGGATGCAATGCATGGCTAAATAAATGATAGCACGCTAATGCCAAGTTACGGTCTAGTGAAGTCTATCTTGCAGAACTGGAGTTGGTATGATAAAAATAAACAAATTTTAAATAGTACAAAGAGAAAATAGAATCTTAAACTTTGTATAATAAGAGGCAAATTCAACGAGTGCAACAAGGAAATGTTTAAGAATGTTATTCATGGAAACAGATGGGTGCCCTGAACGAATAAAAAGATATCTCGCATGGTAACGTTAGATTTTAATCATTAGGTAAATTAATATTTCTGGTTTCTGTTACACAATGAAGACATACCAGAGTTATGGTTAGAAAGTAGGAAGGAAAGATGATTTTTGACCGACTTTAAAACATTTTGGAAAGAGGCTCTCATTCAACCCACATGTATGTTTTTTGTATACAGGGTGTTCCATTTACGAAGAAAAGTTCAAGTCCGCAACTGTTTAAATTTTTTGCTGTAGGGTGTTGAATTTTTCTTTTTTTTTTTTTATATTTCAGAAAGTAGGTACTTTAGATATTATTTTCAATGTTGGTATGTGTTAATAGGGTATAAAACCACGCATCCCTGCGTACCAAAAAAGTGGTACGCCATTGACATTTTTCCATGTGGATATTTTTTCTGATTAGCCTGGTCAATTCTACATTAAAACGGTCTCTTGCGTTTTTCTCGTCAAACGTACAGTTCTTGATTAAAACAATTAAATTCAAATTGAAACTAATTAATATTAACGTTGATAATGATAAATTTTGTTTTATAAAAATTGTTAGAAATGGCTAGGCATGCTTCCGCCCGTCGTCGCATCGAATTGCGCACTTGTTCAAATATTCCCGGCGTATTCCGGATTGTTTCGAGGTAACTATTCGCTCTCTTAAATCTTCTAAAGTGTTAATGGCAGTTTTATTCACCAGATGACCCACAAGAAGAAATCCAAACTATTGAGTTCGGAGGATCTTGCTGGCCATTGCTGAGGTCCTCCGCAACCTACCCAACACACAAAAAAAAAGAATTCTTGTTTGGAATGTACCTATTTGTTCAGGAATTTGTGTTATTTACTCAAGAGCAGAGATTTTTCTTGGTTTGAAATAATATATTTATTTGTGAAAATCAAAGCGAAATTTTGATAAATTTATTTAGTTTGAGATGAGGATAATCAAATCAAAACATTCGGATTCTAAATATAAAAAACCGCTGCCCAAGGAATCACTACTTCCACATCCAAGTATCTTACAACAATATACTATATTTGCACTCCACTAAAAAATAATTGTTTATGGAACTTTAATAGTATAATATTTGAAATCATGTACCCCAAAAACCCATAAAATTATACGCCACATCGGTAATAGAGGAAGGGTTGGTGGTAGGGGTGAAGTGAAAAAAATTCTTGATAACTTTGGCTCTTGTACACACACTAAATCACATTATTTTTTCACCACCTTTAATAATGGGATGAGGATGGTAATAGAGGTGGCTAATGCCAATTTTTTTTGAGACCGGTTCCGGAGTAATCGTGAGCACTAAAAAGATACAAGACTAACATACAGACCGATGCGATCGACAAATTTATTTTGCTCAGACTTAAAATATTGACGTTTCATGATATTCTAAGCCTATTTAAACAATGAAAATTTCCAAAAATTTTTTTTGCGCTAATATACTTCAACTAAATGTGGAAGTAATACGCAGAAAACGGCATAAACGGCGTAAACTACACGATAAAAGTACTCTACTTTGAGCATTTTCTTCGAGGAAACCTACTACGTATCCATACTACTCAAGATAACCCACTGTGCATCCAATTTACCCGAGAAAAGCCACTGCGCATTCATACTCCTTGAAGTAACCCACTGCGCATCCATTTTACTCGAGGAAACCCACTGCGCATCCATATCACTTGAGGTAAACTACTGCGCATCTATAGCACTCGAGAAAAGCCACTCCGCATCCATAATACTGGTGGTAACCTACTGCGCATCTATTGTACTCGAGGAAAGCCACTGCGCATCCATATTTACTTGAGGTAACCTACTGCGGTCTATAATACTCGAAAAAAGTCACTGCGTATCCAAAATACTCGAGGAAAGCCACTGCGCATCCATAATACTCGGGGAAACTTACTGCGCATCCACAGTAGCCGAGGAAAGCCACCGCGTATCCATACTACTAGAGGTAACTTTAAAAACATAATATTTGAAATAGTCTATCCCAAAAACCTATAAAACGATATGCCACATCGGTAGTGGGGGTGGGGGTGGATTAAGTAAAAAAAGTTTTGAGGCTTAGGTTCTTGTATACACGCTAAATTACTATTTTATTTTTTTCACCCCCTTTAATAATGAGGTGGGGGGTAGTAATGGGGGTGGCTCTTGCCAAAAATTTTTTTGAGACTTTAAGTTCTTTTATATATACTAAATACCAATTTTATGGACTCTTACCGGCTTGATTTACCCATTTACCCCCATTTACCTCAATTTACCCCCCAACCATTCGACGGAACAAGGTGAAAATATAATCTAGTTCCAGATCTCGTTAAAGTACATATGTGTACCAAATTTCAAGTCAATATCTTAAACGGTTCCAGAGTAAACGTGCGCACAAAAAAGTTACAGACCGACAGACAGAAATTTTTTTTTCGCTCAAACTTAAAATCTCGACATTTCATGGCATTTTAAGCCTATTTGAACAATAAAAATTTTAAAAAAATTTTTTGTCGTTACTATACTTCCACTGGATGTGGAAGTAAAAAATATAAATTCGCACATTTTTCCGTCATAACTTCTTGATATCGCTACAAAGCCGTTTGGAAATACCTTTTTTTAAGCTAAAATCGCAATTTCGAAGTCGTTATAACTTAAAAAAACCGCTGCCCAAGGAATGACTACTTCCACATCCAGATTCTCTATCCAAGTCACTCACAACGAAAAAACTTTGTATGTGGAAATAATTGTTTATGGAACTTAAATTTTTTTGGGACCTTAGCTTCTCTTGCATATACTAAATACCAATTTTATGGACTCTTACCTGCTCTATTTACCCACGCCCCAAATTTACCCCAATTTACCCCCCTTCGTCGCAACAACATGAAAATATAATCTAGTTCCAGATCTCGTTAAAGTACATACGTGTACCAAATTTCAAGTCAATATCTTAAACTGTTCCAGAGTAACCGTGCGCACAAAAAAAAGTTACAGACAGACAGATAGACCGACAGACCGAGAGACAGACAGACAAAAATCTTTTTTTCGCTCAAACTTAAAATCTCGACATTTTAAGCCTATTTGAACAAAACAAATTTTTAAAAAAATTTTTGTCGTTACTATACTTCCACTGGATGTGGAAGTAACTATCAATTCTTCTTAAAATTTGATTCTTTTTCAGCTCCAATAAATATATATATTTTTTAAGTGCCACCTCCTGAGAAGAGGTGGCATCCACCCCCTATAAATTAGCAAGCCTCCGTACAATATAGAAACTTTTCTGTGAAACATTTACTATAGTACTGCCAAAAATGAACGAAATCCGTTCAATATATGACATTCCGAAGTTAAAACCTCTAGTTACTGTACTACAATAAAACTTCCTGTTGGAATATTTTTGATAAAGCTAATGAGAACACATTACTAATGACCCAGAAACCAGGAAAGGCTGAAGAATTGAACACTACTATGATGGAAAAATTCTTTAATCAGTTGTACATTCCTAACACCTTGATACGTACATTGTAATGTCGTGCGCAAAAAAAATAGGACAAGTCTTATAACGTATTTTTGCTAAAATCCAGTTGTGTACATCTAACTTTAATTTTTGTGACATTGTCAGTTATTTGTCAAAATTCATTGCAAGTGGGCAAATAAAGACCAATGGCGGATCTATGGGGGAGGGGGGTAATGAGGGTAATTACCCCCCCCCCCCAAGATTCCGTAAACCATCAACTTTCGTTTTAAAATTTCATATTTTATTATTTTACTTTATATTTTTGAATATATATCCTATTTAGTTATGCTTATAATTTTTTTTTGAGATTTTCTCCCTCCGCTCATCAATTTTAATTTTCTAGGAAAAACATTTGTGTTATTTTCAGCACGCGGCTATGTTAGGACATGTCTTAAATTGTTCCTTAGGCTTTAATCTTTATGAAAAACATTGTCCCCAAGGATCGGGGGGTGCACGGACACTTAGGGTGGGCTCTATGATTCTGATTTATTTTTGTTTTTTTGTTTCCTTTATTTGGTCATTATATAAATTATTGTTTCCTTATTTGAGGTTTTCATTTGTTGTGTTCCTGAATGCCAAATATGATATAAGCAAGTCATGAAAATTAGCAATTTAATTTTTTTTTTTTAATTAAATTACGCTCTTCATAAGGAACTCCTTTAATGCACACAGTACAGTAATGTGATAACGCCATAGACCTGATGAATAATTTATTATACCTACAAAGAAGATACTAAAGTACCTGCCAATAGAAAAAAATTTCATGGGATTTTACCTTGTATCTTTAAGTTATTAGTTTGATTCTCAGTACAAAACATGTAAAAATTTGAGTACACCGAAGTATGTTACAAGCGGCGTCATATGTTCAAGGCCGACAGATGGAACGAAATATAATATGCGTGACATAGTTGTAAATAAACTTGCATTAGAGGTACTTCACACTTTACCTTGGCATGTATGCAATGTAAAAAATGTCTTTAATGTAGGTATTCATTTTCGCATTGCAGATTACTTGTTCGTATACAGTTTCCTAATAATATTTTAATTTATTATCAGTAATAATAATGTTAAGGATAGGATTTTGCAGAGTGAGAGGGAAATATGCGTTTATTTTCGGTTTATTATAAATATTTAAAAAATCATAAATAATAATAATAATAAACGTCTTTTATTGAGAACAAAATAAATTATCCACAATATAGGGCGAAGTTTAGATAACAATCTATTCTTACACTTATGGTAACTATAATCTTAAAGAATACAACCATATACAATTTTATCATACATTTTGTATATTATTGAATGCCATGCTCTAATAGTGAAATTAGGAATTATTTTCATTAACAAACTACAAATATTCTATAGAACAGAAATTTACAATAAAAAATATATACACACCGGACAAAACCACCAAATTTTTTCCAGGTACTAGTTAGGTAAGTAGCTTTCAATTTTTGATAGGAACCAACTCCTCCATCGGCCATCTTGGATTTTACAGCGGCCATTTTGAAATATAGGTATATTATCAATATCTCGGCTTCTAAATCACTTCCCAATGAGAACACAAACGTTTAAAAGACGTTAAAATTAACGATAACCGAACGTGTATTTCAAAGTATTTTATAACATTTTTGTAACGTTACATCTATAATATTACTTAACGTTGAATTCAACCGTTAGTGAACGTTATAGGATGACGTTTTAGTAACGTTATGTCTATAATATTACTTAACGTTGAAGTTGACCGCTGGTGAATGTTATAGGATGACGGTTTTTGTAACGTTATGTCTATAATATTACTTAACGTTGAATTTGACCGCTATTTAACGTTTTAACAACGTTAACTAACGATCAAATTCAACGTTAAGTAATATTATAGACATAACGTTACAAAAACGTCATCCTATAACGTTCACTAGCGGTCAAATTCAACGTTAAGTAATATTAGACATAACGTTACAAAAACGTCATCATATAACGATAATATGATATAAACATAACATAAACACACCACATAAGTTGACAACTGTCAATTTCAAAGCCAAGGCTGTCTAGAATATATAGCCTAGGAACATGTCAAACATAGCTTTCAATGGCTTATAAGAACGTAATTACAAAATAATTATCATAACTAATATTGAACAGAAATGAATACCAAGCAAACAAATCAATTATTACATGTTAAACACACTCGCTCTGGAAACAAATAAACTAACAATGTACTTACGCACGGTAACTCATCACAAAGTTGGGAAAATCAAAACTATCCATTATACAACATAATTCGTTGTATTTAATGTTCTCTCTGCTTAAACAGGCAAACCTTAACCCAATCATTAAACTTAAATTAAAAAGAAGTATTAAATAGGTAAATATAAATATCAATGAACACTTTATTATAATAATTCTTCAATAATTCAGAGCAAGTAGTTTGCCGTGTGGTTCTAATACAGCGGTTCTATAGTAATATTTCATCTGACATCGACAACCTTAGAACGTAAAGTCGGGAGATTGGTAAAATATGGTAGTGCTCTATGTATTTACTCGTAATGTGATTGGTCGAAGTATGCCCGAGAGCTCTTTGCATTGAAGACGAGTCTATGCATTACAATACCCATGATGTAAAGGAAATGAGGTGTGCTTATGCGCAGCCTTCGGAATCAGCCCCAATCGCGTCCATGTTGAATTTTCAACGAACGAGAAAGCGGCATTAAAGAGCGGCAAATTTAAAATGCAATGAAATTTGTAGTTTTGTCACATGATTAGTTAGTTTAGTTACATAAAGTTGGCAATGGGCAGAGACCGAGTTGATAGCTAATGTAAGAATGTTTGGTGGTTTGGTTTTTGGTTAAGTTGATAAATTATAAACAGTAAAGTCTTATTATTAATGGTTAACAAGCATTACACAGAATGTGACAAGTCAAATAAAATATTTATAAAATATTAATAAATATAAAAATTCCGTGGTATAATCAGGCGCGGTTTTAACATGCTTGCCGCCCCCGACATTATTTTAAGAGGCTCTTAAAAAAAACGTGCGCACAAAAAAGTTACAGACAGACCAACAGACAGACAGAAATTTTTTTTGCTCAAATTTAAAATCTCGACGTTTCATGACATTCTAAACCTATTTGAAACATAAAAATTTTCAAAAATTTTTTTGTCGTTACTATAATAATACTTCCACTGGATGTGAAAGTAATATAACATGTATACTACCCAAAAAAACGACTAAAGGAATATTCAGAAAAAATTTTTTTGCCGCCCTGGGCATCCGCCCAGTGTGCCCAGTGGTAAAACCGCCCCTGGGTGTAATAATAGTATATTATATTACTAGGAGTAGAACGCACTCTTTTTTTGTGTTGAGCCCAGGATTTGCGGCTGAGGCGAAGCCGAAGCCGCAAACTGGGCGAAACACAAAAAAAGGCGTTCTACTCCGTGTAATATATACTATTTTTTCTTCAAGCGTATTAAAATGCAAAAATTCATTTATTTATCATAAATGTACAAATATTCAAACTACAGTCTTACATGTTGACACAATATAACAAGTGGCTAGTGGATAGCGCGCCACCGGTGACTTTCGGTATTAACATTATGTTACTAGTAAAACAATACCCACTGCGGTGGCGTTTTCGGAACTAACATTATGTTACTAGTAAAACAATGTCCACTACGGTGGCGTTCGGTACTAACATTTTGCTACTAGTAAAACGATGTCTTACTTCTACTTCTGTTTTTGGTGACATAATTTAAACATTTTAATACGCTTGAAGAAAAAAGTTTATATTTGTGCTGTGTACTTTGCATAGCAGTTTTACTTCCACATCCAGTGGAAGTAGTGACGACAAAAAACTTTTTAAAAATTTTTATTGTTCAAATAGGCTTAATAGAATATGTCATGAAACGTCGAGATTTTAAGTTTGAGCGAAAAAAAAAATTCTGTCTGTAACTTTTTTTGTGCGCACGTTTACTCTGGAACCGTTCAAGATATTGACTTAAAATTTAGTACACATATGTACTTTAACGAGATCTGGAACTAGATTATATTTTCATCTTGTTCCGTCGAAGGGTTGGGGGGTAAATTGGGGTAAATTTGGGGTAAACAGCTAAATCAAGCAGGTAAGAGTTCATAAAATTGGTATTTAGTATACACAAGAGAAGCTAAGGTCTCAAAAAACATTTTGGCATTAGCCACCTCCATTACCACCCCCACCCCATTTTAAAGGGGATGAAAAAAAATTGTGATTTAGTGTGTGTACAAGAACCAGAAACCTCAAAATATTTTTTAATTTATCCACCCCCACTACCGCCCCCTATCACCATCCCCACCCCACTACCGATGTTGGGTATCGTTTTACGGGTTTTTGGGGTAGAGGATTTCAGATATTATATTATTAAAGTTCCATAAACAATTATTTCCACATACAAAATTTTTTCGTTGTGAGTGACTTGGATAGAAAATCTGGATGTGGAAGTAGTGATTCCTTGGGCAGCGGTTTTTTGTTAGGTTAAATAATGAATGACTAGCAGACTATAACAATTAAAAACATCGCAATGTCATAATCCCATAAAGTATAGTTGACATAGGGTCTCCACGAAGCGAAATAATTTTAGTGGCTTTTGTTTAACAATTGAAATATAAAAAAAAAATTTGTTAATTAACAATAGGCTCACTTTATGAAAAATCGGCGAAAAATTTTTTTAACAACGGGATATTTTTCCTTTAAGTGTCTAAATAATCCCATAATTTTTTAAAATTTTTAAATTAATATTTAATAACATAATGTTACAAATATCCACCCAGGATAGGCAGCACAAAATACATCATGTTGTACGTTATGCCATCTGTGAGACAGTAGAAACAGTAGAAACGTTCTGGAACATTAGAGAAAAGAGACTTCTAGATAACGCCGCGCCGTTTCTAGAATAATTCAGGAAGCAATCGCTAGGGGTATATAAAGCCGTGTTCTCGGCGGGAGAGAAGTTTTTGAATTGACAGTTTGGAAAAGTGAGGTTAAGATTACAAAGTGAAAACAAAGTGATAAACATTGTATTTTTTTAGTCAGTAAAGTTCATTTAAGTTAATAATAGTATTGTAAAGTATCCAGTAAATTATTTAATAGTGTGTTAGTGGACATCTCTTGTTATAATTTTTGGAACCCACGGAATTTGCAAGGGTGGTTTCCTAGGGATGGAAACACGCCACAATAAAAAAATATTTTTACTTATTACGGCCGGTTTCAGAGCATCGTAACGGCCTAGTGTTCGCCGCGCGGAGCTCTATTTTCAACATAAAATTAAAATTATTAATAATAGAGTTTCGGGAGTCCGAACATTTTTATTGGAAATTTCTTCCTCTTTAAGAACCTTTCTTTAAAATTTCTTAAATACTAATAGTTTTCGAGTTATTTACAAAAAACAAAACTCGTTATTTTTTCAATCTTCATTTGTTTATAACATTTGCAATTGTTTATGTGCGAGTTTGAAAATTTTGAACATTTTTCTAACGTCATTCCGAATCCAATGAGCCCTCACTCATATTTTTACGAGCTTTATCAAGAATTAACACGGCTTTGAACTTGTGAACTAGTCTAAGGGAACTGCACACCATTAACAAAGAATTCATTATTGTGTTACCAGCGAAAAAAACTTAGTTGTCGATTTATAATAATGATAATTTCAATGTATTACCGAAACGGTAGCAGTGAGCTAGTCCTCTGTTGAGTAAGACTACATGGCTAGTCGCTGTTATCTCTCCTGAGTTCGAGCCTCAGCTGCTGCAGATGACAATGTCGCAGGGAATGATTGTTGTGTTATTGTCTGTGTGTCTGTGTCCTGGTTGAGTGAAGGAATAGCTACATCTAATGTCCGCCAAGATGTTCATATAAGTAAGTAAAAATGACCGTTATAGGAGCAATATCAATAATTATGTGTTAATATTTACACATTGAATAAACTTTATACGTTATTCTAAATTGGCACACCGGATACCTACCTATATTACATTCGCTCATTTGTCTAGTTTGGGAGGATATCTTTACCTACCGCAAAGAATAATAATGAAAGGATAGTATTACAAAAATCAGTTTTCACCTGATATCTGAGTCGCATGCGTTCAAGTGTACGGTTTTCTACCGCTACCTGGGCAGTGGGAATGCTAGCAACACGTAGTGGTGGCAAGAAACTAAACTTCTTTCAGTTTGAATCACGAGCGTAAAGTCACTGGTGTACTTAGTGAGTGAATGTTTTGTTATTTGAAACGTGAATTATGCAATAAGTGGAAGTGCAGCAATCTTAACCATGTGAACTCGTAATTATCAGGCCTGGAGGATTTAATTAGCACCTAGGTACGTATATGTAAATCACCAGTTGTATAACAAAGCAGGAATAAGCGTGATGATAGTATTTAAAATTTAAACCCCTAGCACTTGAGAGAAAATAAAAATATGTTTGTTTACTATATTTGCTTTCATACGTCGTATATTCTACTATTTAAAAAAATGTGTTAGGTACAAGATAAGCTTTGTACACACCAGCAACAGTGAACTATTGTTAAGTTATAGTAAGTAATGTCACAATATTTGCCGTTATCTTATGAGTTATGAATCAAGAAAGGCAACACCAATATCTACAATATTATGTTCTGATATCTACTTATAAGTGGTTTATTACTTAATAAATAATGCCAGGATATGTTGACATCGTAGGCTAGTTAGAAAAAAATCGTTTAAATTGTAATACTTTTTAATCAAAAAAGGCTTGCACGGTAGCTCAGTTGGCTAAGGCGTATTGTGTGGCGAATATGCTGTTCGCACTGTCTATCGTGTACTGGGTTCGAACCCCAGCCCCGGCACAAACAATGTTGGTGGGTGTTGTGTGTGCATGTATATCTGCCGAGATGTCTGCGTTTTCCAGACAACCTTGGCTTTGGATCTGGTGGTTGTCTATTAGATGTGGTGTGTTTATGTTTATGGAAAGGTCGCAATTCTGGACCTTACGTATCCAAATTTGGCACTATAAAAAAACGAATAAATAATTGGTCATTGTTAAGAACACCGACTTCTGGAATTTCTCCAATTTTTTTGCATAGATGGTAATCGTTTCTGATAGTTGAAATGTTGTGCTTATTTTAGAAAACTACCCCTCAACATAGAGGTAGTTAAAAAAAAATGCGAAATGCCGGAAGTAGTCACTCTAAATTGGGGTGACCAGATTCTTGTTAAGTGAATGCTGGACACTTCTGCTGGGAAAAAAATTGATGAGCGGGGGGGAGAGCAGAAATCCCAAAATTTTTTGATGAGCGAGGGGTATCCGAAAAAAAATTTTTTCCAAGCAAAACGTAATGCTGTAACTTCACTATAACCTGAATTCTGGACTTTTGTTGGACACTTGTAAGACTTTCCAGCGAAATTCCGGACGTATGGTCTGAATGCTGGACTTTTGCTGGACACTTGTAAATGCTGGACAGTACTCCAAAATGCTGGACTTTCCAGCGAAATTCCGGACGTATGGTCACCCTACCCTAAATAATTTTATTTAGGATAAGGACAATAATTTTTTTTCAAAAACACCCCTGTTTTAGGGAGTAGTTTTCCAAAATAAGCACAACATTTCAACTATCAGAAACGATTAGTATAACGTCTGTGATCTATGCAAAAAAATTGGAGAAATTCCAGAAGTCGGCGTTCCTAACAGTTACCCAATAATAGAACCTATTTTAGAATTCACGCTAGACTTCTAAATGTTTCTCGGCGAATTTAGTCACCATTCTCGAGTTACCTATCCGAGAGATCACTAATACGAATATCTACTGGCGAATTTTTTAAACTTGAGTTTACAAAAAAAGTTAAGGGAAGTTAGATCCAGGGCCAGCATAAAAACCCACCAATAGAAACACCGGTGGATGGGATGGGTTTTAATGGGTTCTTTATTTAGACGAGCCCATATGGGTTTTTGCATGGTTTTCGATTTCTTTTTTTCGTAAGAAAGAGAAAGGACATAATAATTGTTATAAACATTTATATACCCGCCTTAAGTCAGTATGTGATATTATTAAATTCTTCGCAAATGCGGAAACGAATAGTAACCCAAACAGCAGACACGTCTTTTTTTTTTCAAACGATACGTCACTTTGACCGCTACAAAGACGTTTTAACGACGTGATTATGTCACAGCCCAGAGACATCCAGGTTGTCGCTAGGGTTTTTTTTTGGGGAGGGGGGGTTGGTAGGTTAATAATTCCCAACTCTAATTGCAGAAATTTTCCCAACTCAAAAAAATGTTCTAATTGATGAGCTCTAGAAAGTCTCCATTTTACAACATATGATGGGTCACAGGATGAGCTGCCATATAGATGGATGGTTACACGATGAGCTGCGCCATGTAAATGGTGGACAATTTGTTTTACTATATTGTTTTTTCAACTTTAAACGATTTAAACAATAAAGTCGAGTAAAGTCGTAAAGTATAGTATTGTGCTCGCGTACAAAGGTCATTACACGCTCGGATGATTTACGACACTCGCCTTCGGCTCGTGTTGCAAATATCACGCTCGCCAGTAATAGCCATCATTATACGCCACTGAATAATATACTATTTTAACATTATAGTCATTATAAAGGCCAAAGCAAATCACTATTTGATTCGACGTTTTCTGAATGAAATTTTATCTTTGCAGTTCAAATTACTTAGTACTTATAAATTCATTAGAATATAAGACAAAGAGTGACTGCTTATTGTTAATGGTTATATGTGATGCCATCTATAAATAATTTATTCCTACAACAAACTACGTGGTAATACTTAATATCATTCGACATGAAAATAATGACGTTATATGCACGTCAAATTTACGTAACCGACGTCAAATTTTCGTCAAAAGCTAACGTTACAGAGACCTTATTTATTAGTCGTACGACCTAAAAAAGACATCAATTTGACGACAGTTTGTTACTTGAGATATTACCGAGGATATTGCATTCTAGCACAACATTTCTAAAACAGTAAATATCGTTCGTAAAGAAAAATGTTCATGTTATTGTGTCATAGAATTCTGAACAACTTTCAAAATGTCTGTCCATCTGTCCGTCCGTCCGTCTTTCACGTTTCTTAAGTAAGTAATATTCTACATCACATGGTGAAAAAATTCCATTTGAAACATTTTTTAAATTCAATGATTCCCAGTAAAATAAATTTAAGCTAAAAATACTCTTAATTTTCTTCCAATTGCATCGTCAAGAATCAAGTCGATGTAAAACATTTATAAGAAGTCGTAACTACGTTTCTAATTTCATGTTTACACGAATAAAATTATCTTATAAATCAAAGTTATATATGGAAGTTTGTAAATCAACTTATAAACATAATAAAATTTATTATCAAAAAGGTAATTTTAATATTGCAGCAGACAGCAGAATGGAATGTTATTATCACTTTAAGTCTAGTGACAAAAGTCTTAAGTGCTATTGAGCAGTGATAAACTTAAAATGTAAAAAATATCTACCTACTTACTTACTGATAAACAGGCACCTTTTACGAATTCAAAACTCAAGACTACTTATACTAATAAAAAAAATAATTAGATGTTTTCACTGTATGCAAATTTGCTTTTTTGATATTATTAAAATGAAGTACTTCATACATTAAAGCACTTACTAATATTTAAACACCATTCTTTCATCTATCAATTTAAAATTTCAACAAATAAATAACAAAACTGAGTAACTGAACGGGTATTATACAAAACAGACTGTGACATCATCGGTTACATTAATATAACCAACATAACTTCAACTTTTAGGTTTTTTAAGTTTGTCATTTTTAATGATTGTATCCGCACTTCTCATTGAAACCAGTATGGCTTCAAGAAAACATTTAAAAATTGACGCAAATGATGTCTCAATATTGTTGGTTACTAAAAATGGGCTACTAATTATAAGTTGGATTTCCAACCTACAAAAATCGCCTTATTTAATTGGGAGAAGATATTTAAAACTGTATGAACATTACATTAAACAAGATTTTAGTTTAAGTACGAGAACAAGCGGAAATTTTCATAATAGTGACATATTACTCGGAAATTTTTAAAAGTGTATTTTTGAGGTTAGGTGTTTACCATCAATATGACCGATGACGTCAACAATATGGCTTAATGTTTTGGGCGGTAAAATTTTAATTCAAATTTGAAAATACTTTTTTTGGATATCACTCAACTGATTGTAGAAATTCAAATGTTTTTAGTTAGGTATAATTAAGTATTATCTTCACAGTCAATGAGGTTTTAAAATTTGTGAAAACACCGACCATCGTATCCTGTATATGATAGATAAGGTTCAGATTTTTAAAAGGATCAAATAGTCAATAAAATGCTAGATAGAAATAAAAATTGTAGAAAGGATAGATTTGCTCTTTAGAATGCCTCACGTAACTCTCCCACTACCTGAGCTTTTGCTTCTGTTGCGTACGTCTTCACTTAACAACAACATAAACGATGATGATGATTTGTTGCCAAGAAGATAAAGAAGAGGAGAATGATGTTCGTAGCGACGAAGATGAAGAGTCGACGGATGGATCTGATGAAGATTAATTTAGTTTTTTTATATGCATAAATATATTTTTTTATTATTTTGTATACAATAAAACAGAGTTATTCAAATATGAAAACTGTGCATATTTCTTTTTGGCTATTCAAAAAAGATATATATTTTTTATACAAAGTTTTTTGTAGTAATTTTCCCACTATTTTCATAAACTTTTGGTATAAATTATGTTATTTTTGAATTAAACAAACAGTTAAACATTAAAAATAATATTGCATTAGAATTATAAAGAAAGTTTTTCGGTCTTGTAGTTGAACATATAATAAAACATAAAAGTGCACGAACAATTGAAAAATTCGCAACGAATGTAAATTTCCAAATTGGAAAGGCAAATGTTTTTTGATAATCTGAATCTATATGCAAAATTTGGTAGATATCAGAATTCCGCTTAAATAATAAAAGTACTTATTATATTAATTTACCAAAACCGCAATTATAAAATAACTCGTTATTTAAAATAATTTTTGTCGGACTAGCGATACATACCAATTTTTTTGTATTTTATTTGGGCAGAGAATACACTAACCCATCATGTGTTAACTTTGTCCTACAGTTAGTAATGAGAAAAGTGTTACCGTGGAACCGACAATTTCCGAGCGTAGGACTGGAAAAATATACCATTCAATTTGTAGGACAATGTGGCCATTTAATTTTTAAAACATTTATTAAACAATAGTAAAAAAATCAGCTGGTTAGTAATCAATTTTTGTGACCTCGTTATTTGGACATGTTGAGGGTGGGACACCCTTCGGTCAAACCATCGATTTTGTAGGACAAACGTTTTTTCGTGTTTTTTATCAAATTATCTCAAGATTTAACTAAAAAACTAATTGTTAGTAATAAATTTTGAACAATCACCCAGTCGTCGTATATCCCTGTCAAAAAATCCTATTTCAAACTTATAGATAATTATAATTTTTTTATGGGTAATCATAAGAGCCTGTCTGGTTCATAAGGCTTTATACAGTATATTAATTTTGCCATATAGAAATTATATTGGGATGAATAAGTATCTAAAGGAGTCTTAATTAAGTTGGAATACCCATGTTGTTATTGGTATGTTTCCATAAGTGTTTATACTAAAAACAGTTTTTATATGGCATTACAACTTTTAATTTGATAAGTTCTCATGGGATCTGAATAGTGTTGAAACTGAAAAGGTTTCATCAGTAAAATCAAATACGAGTTCTGTAATACTTTATAAGAAACAATTAGTATATGGTTTTTGTAAGATCTGAGGGGTTGTTATCAGTTTTGTTTATATAATAATTTAATGAGGATTTATAAGGATACGTATTAATAAGGAATTACATCGAATAATTTTGTGCCTTTTTTGGAATCTGAAGAGAAATGAAATTGAAAAGATATACCAAGGAGTTCCTAGTGGGCATTTTATACATTTTTATAAGGATATATTTGTACTTTTACTTACTTACTTTTTATAAGACTTCATGGGTCCATATCAGTTTAGTTTATATAAGAATTTAATAAGGATTTATAGGGACATCTATTAAAAAGTATTAATAATGATTTACAACTATTAATTTGATAAGTGTTCATGAGGTTCCAATAGTGGTAAAGCTAATAATGTTTCATCAGAAAACCAGGGATGAATTTTATAACATTTAATAAGAAATAATTAGTATATGGTTTTTATAAAATTTGAAGGGTTATTATTAGTTTAGTTTTATATAAGAATTTAATAAGGATTTCTCAGTGCACCCATTGAAAAGTATTATTAAAAACTATTAATTTGAAAAGTTTTCATGGAATTCCAATAGTAGTCAACCTAAAAAAGTTACAACACTTACTAAACTAAACTTACTAGCGTGCCCAGATTAGGGCAACAATATACAGAAAGTAGGTATTTTCATAATAAATAAAAAAGCGTGTAAGTTGTGATTTGCATAATACCTAAATAATATTCTCTAAACTTACTAATAAATAGATTTCATATAATTTACATTAAAATCCATTGTAAGTATATACACACTGTATTTTAGAAAATACACACTGTATTTTAGAAAACCCTCTTATTCCCATAAAAGCATAAAAGTCTTACAATAGACCTCAAGCGAGGAATAAACATTAAAAACTCACAGAATCTGTAAAATTTTCGTGTTTCAAACGCCATAAAAACTTATAAATACTTATAGGCCTCGTACTGAGAATTTATATTAATATCTTTCAAATTCATATAAAAACCTATAAAACTTCGCGATTTAATTACCATAAATACTTATAAATATACTGATAGACTTCATTCAGGGAATTTACTTTAAAACCCCATTGCATATCCTCATAGAATTTTATAAAAACTTCGTGTTTATTATTAAAACGTGCAAGTGTTGATAGACTTCAGGCAAGTAATTTACATTCAAAACACATTTTAAGTACTTCAAAAACTTAGACACATCTGAACCTATAAAATCTTCGTATTTCAAACACCATATAAGAACTTACAAATTTTCATTAAAAATAATTTTCAAATACATATAAAATACCTATAACACTTCATAATTCAATTACCGTGAAAACGTATAAATACTGTTAGACTCCATATAGGGAATTTACATTAAAAACCTATTTCCTATTAATATATGCAAATGCTGATAGACCTCAGGCGAGAAATTTACATTAAAAACACATCTCAAATAGCCACATCAAACCACATTCAGAACTTATAAAAAACTTTGTATTTCAAATACTATAAAAACTTAAATATACTAATACATATAACTACTGATAGACTCCATATAGGTAATTTACATTAAAAACCCATTGTACACAGCAAATATTATAAAAACTTCGCATTTCCTATTAATATATATATGCAAATGCTGATAGACCTCAGGTAAGGAATTGACATTAAAAACACATTTCAAATAGCCGCATATCAGACCACATTTAGAATTTATAATATTTACTTACCTATGTAAGTTTATGGGATTTGGCATTAAAAATATATTTCAAATACACAACCAAAATCTGTAAAAAAAAAACTATATATACTAATAGAATTTCTGGAAATTTACATTCAGAACTCTATACAAACCTATAAAAACCTATAGAAACTTTTAATTACGTGTACTATAAAAACTCATCAATATTAATAGATATCATATGGGAATTTACATTCAAAACACTATACAAACCTATAAAAACTTTTAATTACATATACTATAAAAACTCATCAATATTGGTAGATACCATATGAGAATTTACAATTAAAACACATTTCAAATACACACATCAAAAATTATAAAAACTTATACATTTTTTTTATAAGTTTTTATAAGGATTTTTTGACGGGGATATACCCAAGCGCAGTTTATATAGCAACCACTACCGGTAATTTTCGCAAAGAGAAAAGTTGAGTGTCTCGTCAAAACGAAGCTACTCATGAAAACTCAGCCTGTTAGTAACCATTAAAAAAAAGGGCGCTGTACTGTGGACTATTATACGTTGGGACTATAGTATCCATAAACATTCCTAGGATGGAATCTGCCTTCATGCTAAACTAATTAACACCCTGTATTTTACCAGTAATTCAATAATGATAGTCATATTGAATACATTTACATATTTAATTTATTTCGGTTCCAAATCAAATCTTAAAGAGATGCATATTAGCATCTGTCATGTGAATAGATTATTGAATTAATTGAGTTTAAAAGTTCCATCAAGAGAATCAAATTGTTCTGGAGATTATTCTCTAAATTACACTGTCCTTGGCTGATTTCTGCGTTTGAGATAATTATTTTTTTTTACAATTGTTTTTTATAACAAAGAACGATATGATTTCTGCTAGATATTGAGATATCAACTGTGTAAATGTATGAGCGTACCTATATTTACTAAGAAATTGATTGCGTTTAATTGCTTTTGTTATTTATTGTTAATAAATAATTTACTTGTACAAAAACATTTTTATTGTAACTATATGTACTTTATTAATCAACTAATAAAGATATAGTAAAATATTTGGAAATATACCTTCATAAACTAAGCTCCTATTTATTGACAGATAGACAGACCATGGACTACCAATATGAAACCCCCCCGTGAGAATTTATGACTCACATATTTTCTTGTTGGAATTGGCATCTAGTTTAAGGTTTTAGTTGTTTGCCCTTTGTCAATTACAGCGTATCCCGGAAAAGCCCGGAAAACCACAGAGATGTGGAGAAAATGACTTTTTTTGAATTCATTCCCATTTCATTTCAATTTTAAGTTAAAGAAAGTATATTTATAACCAATATTTTGTGCAGAAATTCTTTCCTCAGTTTCCTTAGTTTTCAGGGAAAATAACTGGAAAATAAAATTATTAGTTACATATTGGCAGAACGTTGTTTAGTTCTTGGTACATCAGTGCCACTAATCAATGATTGCATATCAGTACTTCTCTTTTGAATCATAACCCCATGTGTTGAATGCGTTATCCCACTACCCGATGCAGTTTCTTCATTTAGGTCGAAATGATCAACATAAGTGAGACACAATGTTACCATTGTTACCTGTTGTAGATATATTTGAAGGGAGAAGTTGATCATTGCACTTTATTTTGTTGCATATAGCAGTCTCTAACTCAAGCAAGTGTGAGTACGACACACAATGACCATATCTATTTACCAAAGTTACCAGTTCTGCACTTCCTGTAAGGTGGCTTATAGTCATTCCTAAACTCAAATGCTTTGACATTTTCCATTTACCATTAGTAATGCTATAGCATAAGTCCTGTGCATAGGAATTCACTGTGCGTTTGACTTTGCCATTCGCAACTTGCAATAGTTTTCCGCTCGTTACATACGAAAGAAATTCACATAGTAAATTAGGAGCCTTCGTTTCATCTGACGCCAGGAATTCGGCTGAAGGAGGCTAAGGCATTGCAGGTGAATTTTCGTATGTCTGCTGGACATGCCGTCTCAAAATCATTGCAGCCTCTTGTATTCTTCGCATATCTGATGAAGCAGCTCCAAATGCAGCTTCTACGGCTTGTCCGGTTTCTATCCATGATGAGTACACAAGTTCACTCCTGTAGTTTGGCTACCAAAATGATATATGATTGCCAAAATGTTTTTTAATTCTTCTTTTAATTTATCAGTTTTATAATTTTCATTATAAAATTGTGGAGAATGTTTGAACACTCAAAGAAATAGTATGGGTAAATTCAACAAAAAAAAATGGTTAACTAATAATATCGTTAATTTTGTCAAACCAAACTATATATTGATGGTATTTTTAAACAAGAGGTGATTGTTATTTTAATTAATAAAAAGTTGTCGTACAACAAAACAAACATTAACTTAAAAAATAGATGAATAAGACTATTATTTTGTTCTTCTGACTATTATTTTGTTGAATTCTGTCAAATTAAACTAGATAATAGTATATTTTATTTTTAACTATTATCGAATTGTAATTCTAACCCAGTATTAGTTCGCTGTATTATTGTACTTGGTAGACAAACCAATATTATTGTCGTCTTCTAGAAGTTCTAAAAGAATTACCATAAAATTTGCTTGCTTACCACGTAGTCTATTACAGAAATTATTCCCAGATGACGCCACATACAAATCACTGACAATAATCAATCTTATACTTTTATGAATTTATGGAAAATTAATAAGACGATTGCAATGTTCAAATTCTCTCAGGGATCATCGATATATTTGGATAGATCTTATAAACGATCTCTAATTTTTGGTTTGGGTGGTCTGATGTCTCAATACTGAGATTTTGGCTAACCAAAAAAAACTTCATCATACAATAAAGTGTAGATCAACCTAAAAATTAGTTGGTGAACAAAAAACAAAGTCGTTGTACTATTTAATTGTAGACCAAATTGAAAATGGTTAGTGAACATAAAAAAATGTCATTGTACTATTTAATTTGTTACAAGAAGATATGATTATTAAACTACTATTTGTTTACGAAAACAAATAAAGTTGTATGACTATTCTTTTCTGATTGATTTAACTATGAAACTAGATAGGCGCGATTTCATATGCTCTTGTTGGTTGAATTTACCTATCATTCTCTTTGAGTGAATAACAAATATCTCATGCAGCATTGCCATGCGTTCAACATTATCACCAGCAATTATACTTTCTTGAACATAGTTCGTTAAATGTTCAAATGCTTCTTTGTGCGCCTTTTGCTGTGCAAGTGACTCACTTTCTGGAGCGGCATGGGGTCGCCTATCAGGATGTCTTGTGTATTCCTTACGACAGTGATTATGATAGTGCACATCACGAGCATAAAATCTACATCTTTCAGTTCACATAACAATTTGTCATCTGCTTTTGCTTCTGCAGCTTGTATAACGGACAATCCCGCGATTTCAGTAACACATTTGGTAGGCAACTCGTATTTTTTTTCGAAGAAATCCATTTTCAATTCTTGTGGCAAAAATTGCAGCTATCGCTCGGAAATAGATTTCCTGTAGAAGCTGATCTGTGGCTTCGCTTGGGTGTTGATGTGTCGCTTTCATTGCTCGATGGCCGCACACGTTTCGTAATTTTTTATATGTTCGTAAACTTTTGGTAACACCAGCGATGGTAAAAATCACGATCTACATCGACATCCACTGGTACCTGTCTACATACACTTTCAAATCTATTACTTTTAGTGAATTCCTTCAGTCGCACTTCAACACACTCACGAACTTCTGAAATGATTGGACGGAAAATGATCGGAGAATATTGTCTGATTTATTTTCATTAAAATGGATGATACATCTCTTCCCCTGTGACGTTGTTGATTCTCCATCTCGCTTCAAACTTAAAGGCTTTTCATCACAGATGGTTACAGTTTACCTGAGACAGAAATCAATTTAGTAATGAAAGTTAAATGGGAATATTAGGAGCAAAGAATATAAAGTTTTTCTGTAAAAAATAATTTTCTCCGTATTTCCGTGGTTCTCCATGTTTTTCCGGGATATGCTGTAATTGATAAGGGGCAAACAGCTAAAACCTTAAAGTACATGGCAATACCAACAAAAAAATAAGTGAGTCAGAAATTCCCACGGGGAGTGGGGGATATACACGAGCCTTCGCTCTAAGACTTCTGACCTCTGCAAGAAACAAAAAAAAAATGGAAATTTGGACAAAATATGCGAGCTACAAAAAATACATATACTTTTTGTGAGGAAAAAACAGTATTTGAGTATTCATTCACAAAATTGGAATTTTTTTATATCATAACACTTTTTGGCTAGGAAAATAAAATAGTTTACTATTACCATAAAATGTATGAAACTATATTGACAATAAATATCAAATTCAACCGAACATGACAAATGTTGTCACTTCATTTTTATGACGCAAAAAATGCAAATTCTTCGAATGAACACCGAAGTAAAAATCAACTAACTTGAGAACGATTTCTGTTCTAGTTGACTTCCTTTTGCTGTATGGCACGTACGACAGCATTACGCCAACTGTCGCGGTTGCATGTTAGGCTACCTCATCAAAGTTCCTTTTCATCAGCTCCTTGGTGATATCAGCCCAATATTTTGGCGCGCCCCCTTTTCACCTCTAGCCATCTGGTTGTCTCTGAATTATCAACCGTTCTATATTGTCCTCTCTCCGGCTAATGTGACCAAAAAATGAGAAGATTCAGCAGAATACGATGCTGGAGAGTCGTTTTGGTAGCCATTTATCTTGGAGAATCGAAGTGTTGGTGCTGCCCAGGAAATTCGTAATTAAACTCTTCAGACACATCTAGAAAGCATCAATATGGCGTCTGTCTGCCTATCTAATATTTAGTTTCTCAGAAGTGTAAAGGAAGATGGAGATAACATGATAAAACTGATATTTCTCTTACCTCAAATTTTGTTCAACTCTCCTATCCTTAATATCTAATACTACAGGAGCCCACCCTAACTGTACGTACACAAAAACTAAAAAAGATGGAGAAAAACCTTCTGCACAAAAAACAAAGTGCATAAAATTTTCTACAATTTTGTTCTTATGCAATATTTGGATAGGAGTTACCATTTTCCAGATAAATGATTCAGCTCTTAAAATAAAATAAAAAATTCAATATAAAAGTAACACCTCATTCGGTGCTAAATACAGTCCATATTTGGTGTGAGAGGGAGCAGATGACTGTGAACCCCCACAAAACTGTAATAGTACCCTTCACCAGAAAAAGAGGCTGAGGCTGAACAATTTAGTGCCGCCCTCCTTAGCAGGTGAAACTATTCCATTTGCGGGGGAAGTGAAATATCTAGGAGTTACTCTAGATAAATCACTCAACTGGAACTCCCATCTGGAAAAGGTAATCCACAAGGCGCGACTCTCCTTGTGGACATGTCGCAGAATTTGTGGAAAAACCTGGGGTATAGGTCCCCAACAAATATACTGGTTATACGTTACGGTCATAAGACCAATGGTAGCGTATGCCTCCATAGTTTGGTGGTCGAAAGGGCTACAACAAACGACCAAAGCCAAACTCTCTGGTCTACAGAGACAAGCATGTCTGGCAGTAACTGGTGCGATAAGTACCACACCGTCAGCAGCTCTGGAAATCCTCCTGGATCTACCTCCTCTCCACATCTACTTGGAGAGAGAGGCCAGGTGGGCAACATACAGACTTCAACAAGCGGCAAATAATATGCCGCAGGCTAGCATCATGGAACGCAACAGGCTGTCAGATGACATGGAGTGTCATGGCATCCTGGGAATGCTTTCAGATGTGATGCCTACCGCGACCAACTATGAACTGCCTTTTACCGTCCTTTTTCCTGGAAGAGACGAATGGGATCGGAATAAAACTGACCTACAAAGAGCAGACATCTGTTGGTTTACAGACGACTCCAAAACCCCTGAGGGAGTTGGAGCTGGAGCATACAGTCGCAACCCAAAGGTAAGAATCACTTCGAGCCTGGGTAACTATGCGACTGTCTTTCAGGCAGAAGTTCATGCCATTGAACTGTGTACAAGGAGGCTTGAGCAGATGCATCCTAGACACAGATCAATAAAAATCTTTTCAGACAGCCAAGCAGCTCTTAAAGCTCTTGGCTCACATCGCTGCAATTCTAAATTGGTCTGGAATTGCCAAAAGGCTCTAGCCCGATTGGGCAGATACAACAAATTAACTCTGGTCTGGATACCGGGCCATTCTGGCTTGGAGGGCAACGAAGTAGCCGACTCCTTAGTCAGGGAAGGTGCGGTATCAAAATTTATCGGACCGGAGCCAGTGCTTGGCATATCGGCAAGCACTGCGAAAACCACCATCTTGGCCTGGACTGAGGGGAAAATCCTCCAGTACTGGCAAGAACTACCAGGATTAGTTCATTCAAAGGAGTTCATCACATACCCTTTGAAATCAAGAACTAAAAAACTATTAGAGTTAAATAGGTTACACCTAAGAACTCTAGTTGGCCTATACACTGGGCACTGCAGACTTAACCACCACCTACACAGACTCGGAATAGCGGACAACGCTGAATGCCGACTGTGTCTGGAGGAGGATGAAACGGCAGCGCACATTTTATGTACCTGTCCTGCTGCAGAAAGAACCAGATTCTCACTTTTTGGCAAAGGGCAACTGCTGCCAGAGGATCTGGACAACCTCTCACCCAATAAGGTAGTCGACTTTATCAAAAAGCTGAACCTATTGGGTGAAATATAATTAGGAGTGAGCCACAATAGACCAGATGGTCGCGGTGGAGGGTCAGTTACTAGCCCACTCACATATCAACCTAACCTAACCTAACACCTCATTCACTTTCAGATTTACTATCGCTGTCTCCCGATACATCGAATATTTCTTCCAAGTCTTCTTCCTCTATTGCTTCACTTATGATATCGTTATCATCCTTTCAGACTTTCGTCTATTATGATTTGATTTGGAATCATCTCCTGAAGTATTTCAGTAAGCGATTGAGGCAGTATTTTATCTGCTGAACACCAAAGAGATTTTCCATTTTCTTACCATCCATAATCATTCCAAGGCTTTGGAATATTGTGAATACCTTCGTCGGCGCGTACAGCTAGGGAGGGCTCCCCAACTATAAGTGGTTTTTATCTATTCAATCTACTTAAAAATTTTAGGTTTGTTGTAACTTAAACCGCACTCAGAACTTAATATCGGAAGGTCATCCAGCAGGGGCATGAGCTTATTCTCACTTACTGCAACTAATGTGATATCATCTGCAAATCTCAAATTAGACAGTCGGTTTTGGTGGGTATCATTTCCTATTAATATAAAATTAATTAAACAAGATAATAAGATATTTAACCAACAATCAACTAATCGAAACGTGGGATGTTAGACAGTGATGTGTTCGTCGCGCGTCATCGATGTTGCAAATCGTTTTGATGTAAGCTAAATTGAAGTAATTTATACTAATGCATTAAGATAGGAATTAATTTTGAAGCATTATTCCTGTTAAAAAACTTATAAATATTAATTAATAATACTGAATGCATCGTCACATCGGTTTTTAATTGAATTCATTAGTCAAATCGCAAAACTAATGGGAATATCTTTTAAATGAGATGTATAGATATTTTAAACGACTTCCTACCTTTTATATATTTGCATATAAACAGGGTGAATCAGAAAAATATTGATAAATGTGGAGCTTACTAACGTGTAAAAAAATGTTATTGTATATAAAAGACGAAAAAATTTAAAAAAATTTACAAGAAAAGAAATTGTCGATCTAATGGAATTTTTCTCTAATATCTTTTTTCTCTACAGTGTGTTTCACTTCTCTTGAAGACACACCGATATATTTTTTTAATTGTGGCGAAATTCATTTCAAATTTTTTATCAGGTATATAACTCCATAAGGCAACTTTAAAAAGACATAGTAAAGGTATTTTATACCGATCCAAATTTGTTTGAATTGGATGGCTAATAACTGAGATACGAATATGTTACCGTTAAATCACCAGGCCTGCTTCAACATGGAATTGAGGAACTTATCCCAAGCCTGAGAAGCATATTCATAGCAAGCTATACTCTTGGGTATATTTCCCAAGCTTGGAGGGAAGTTAAGGTGGCGTTTATCCCAGGCAGACGTCCACCAGACGAGCCTAAATCTTATCGCCCCATCAGCTTAACCTCTTTTCTCCTTAAAACAATGGAGAAAATACTAGATCAACAGATTAGAAGCGAAATCATTACAGAGAAACCGCTTCACTCAAAACAATTTGCCTATCAACCTGGCAAATCAACAATAAATGCTCTAGTCAAAGGCATCGAAAAGACATTTACAGCAAAGGAACTGGCTCTGTGTGCTTTCATAGATATAGAGGGTGCTTTTGACAACATCTATGAATCTATACAAAGAGCCGCGGAAAAAAGGGGAATACGGTCCCCAACAATCAAATGGATACAATCCATGCTAAGAAGCAGAATAATTACAACAGATATGGGGAACGAGTCGGCCACCGTGACTGCAGTTAGGGGCTGTCCACAAGGTGGAGTCTTATCGCCTTTACTATGGTCAATGGTGGTCGACGATCTCCTCCATAAGCTGAGTAATTATGGCTTCAACGTTCAGGACTATGCTGATGACCTGGTCGTTACTGTTAGAGGCAGGCATGAGGTTACGGTCTCAAACCACATGTAAATTGTCTTAAACATAATATCTAAATGGTGCTCGTCAGAAGGCCTTAGTGTTAATCCGAGCAAAACAGTTTTGGTCTATTCACCAAAAGGAGAAAACTAAATTTGAGAGCTCCTATGTTAAATGGAACAGTACTGAATTTTTCCAGTGAAGTCAAGTATCTAAGAATAATCTTGGACCAAAAACTTACCTGGAACTCACATTTAGAAAGGACACTTACCAAAGCAACGCCGGCCTATTTGGACGTGCCGTAGGCTATTTGGTAAGACTTGGGGTCTGAAGCCAAAAATGATACATTGGTCCTACCTTTCGGATGTCAGACCCATAGTTACCTACACATCATGTGTATGGTGGTCAAAAACAGAAAAGAAAATAGCACAAGGAAAGTTGCAGAAATTGCAACGCCTTGCCTTGCTCTAGGAGCAATGCGCTCGCGTCCTACAGCAGCTATAAAGGCAATGCTGGACTTCCTATGCATTTGCATGTAAGGAAGAAGGCAGTACTTAAGCCTTGAGATTGCATCAGGCACTTAAATTTAGACCAGGCGACCTGGTTGGTCACTTAAGGATTTTGGAGCTAATTCAATTCGAATCCATGACCAAACCCACTGACTCAATGCCAATCAAGCATGACTTTGACTGTCCGTTTGATGTGCTGATCGAAAGCCGTCAGGCGAGCGGGTCAAAGTACTGCGGTTGGAGAGAGAGTCACAAATCTGGTACACAGATGGATCCAAGATGGACGAAGGGGTTGATGTGAGCGTAGCAGGGCCTAAATACAGGCTATCTAAAGTGCTTGGTAACCATCTTCCAGGCATAAATCTGTGCTATAGATCAATGTGCCCAAGAATGCCTAAATGGAGGCACTCGAAGGGCAAAGATCTAGATACTTTCAGATAGCCAGGCAGCATTAAAGGCTCTCAGGTCCTATACCTTCGAGTCAAAAATTTCCTGGGAATGCAGACAATCCCAGAAGTAACTGGCAAAAAACAACAAGATTACGTTGATGTGGGTGCCAGGGCATGAGGGAATAGAAGGCAACGAATTGGCTGATAGCCTCGCAAGAAAGACCCATTTTTGGACCCGAACCGCTCTGTGGCTTATCTAAGGGACACATAACGGAGAAGGTCCTAAAATGGGAAAAGGAGCAAAAGAAATCCTACTGGAGGAATCCTCCAGGCCAAAGACAAGCGGAAAGGTTTATAACCTATGTAACAAAGAATACCACAAGGCTTCTCGAACTTGAAAAGTCCGACCGAAGGCTGATCACAGGCCTTCTAACTGGCCATTGCCCCTTGAGATATCATCTCAAGAACATGGGCTAAGGCTTGGCAGAAGATGAGAAATGCAGATAATGTGAAGCTGCAACTGAAACTGCGAGACACATACTTTGTGAATGCAAAGTACTAGACATAGGGAAATTAGCTCCCAGGAAAATCACAAACTTTGCAAAAAGTCTTAGAATCCTGGCCAACAACTAGTTGCAGGGTAATTCACAAAAGGCCTTTTAGGTCAAGGTGAAGAAAAGCCAACCCAGGGCCAAGCGACCTCTTTAACAATCTACAATCTATAATGTTACCGTGAAAAGGTATAAATAATGATTTTATATACATAAAAAAATACATACGGGCCGAATTAAGAACCTTCTCTTTTTAAAGTTTATGAAATCCGTTAAAAATGGTCATTTTTTATTACAAGCTTTTATTTAACTTGCCCTGTTTGTATGTCAGTGTGTTTAGTTCAAATTTTCCAAGTCGATTTTGAACCACTTAACGACGTCAAGTTGAGCTAAAATTGTGCATATACGTGTAGTTCTGGTGACAATACAATAATGTGGTACAAAAAAGTGTGTTTTGTTTTAGTTTTAACGCTATAATTTGATTGGATAGCGTGTTCACTCAGACATTGCATTCTAAGAAATGGCGGAGGATCTATTTTTTTTGAGTAAGGAAGACACAATGAATATAACACTAATTGAAGCGTAATTAAAAATTTAATGTAAAAAAACTTAAAAAAAATACTTACTTACAATCTCTGCCAAACAAAATTAATGCCTGTATGAACTCGCGTGCGACAAGTTTTTGGAACAATTAATTCAATATAACTTATTTTTTCGTTTTAGTACACTTAAACAAGCTAAAAACTAACTCTTCGCCAATTTACTGATGAGCTTTTTATGTGTGGGATTCGAACATAGGATCTTTGGATTGCAAGGCAAGCAAGCAAGCAGGCAAAAATTTTAGCCATTGGACCATCACATATTGCAACAAAAATTGAATGTCTGTGATATTATATTTCAACTCATTAGATATATTATTATTATGAAATATATATTAGTAAAATGCATAAACAAAAAAAATATATTATAGAGATAACATTTCGCAAGATTTCTATTTAAGTGCAAGCGACAAAAATTAAGGAAATATATTTTTTTGAATTAAATGATTAATAACTTTCTTATTTACTGATCGATTTTCTTCAGGGGTTTTCCCTCTAGCTAACACTAACTTACTTTCCAAATTTCAATACAATTGGACATTTTTTTCTTAAGTTATCGTGCTTACAAGAAACATGACGGACGGACAGACGGACATATTGAAAATTGTTCAAAATTCGTTCACTAACACAATGATTTTTTCGCTACGAGCAATATTTACGGTTTTAGAAATGTGCCGATCAACAGGGCCGAATTTACGATTTGAGAGGCCTCTGGGCACTTCTTATTTGGGGGCCCCATTAATTTTTTTAATTTTTACATTAAACTTTTTCTTGCGTTATCATCTCTTTTCATTTGTAATTTTTTCATTTATTCCTAATTTTTTTTACCATTTTTATACATTCGCGGGCCCCAATTACGTGGGGGCCCTGGGCACGTGCCCCAAGTGCCCTTATGTAAATCCGCCATTGCCGATCAAATGCAATATATTCTTTCATTTTTGCGAAGAGTATAATAATAATAAAAGTTTTTTTTGTTTTAAAAGTTAAGAGTGCAGTGCCATGAAATTAACTGTCAATATGTATTGTATTATTTAGCGACTCTTGCTGTTACAAACAGAAGTGATTGTTGTTATTTATTGATTATTTATTGTTGAGTTTGTTGGTTTTCCTTGTTTTAATAATTTAATTCGTACTAAAATTTGCTTGTTTGAATTTTTCAATTTTTTGCTCAAATGGTTAGAGTACTTTTAACTACTGATGAAAAAGCAGCAATAGTAAGGATAGTTGATAAAAATGTACGGTCTTCAAGAAAAGCAGCAGGAGAATTTAAGACCACTGATACACCATGGTATTGTAGCGAGAGTATGTCACTTATTCAATACAAATGATAATGTGCTTAATGTGCATCTTGATCGAATGCACGAAGAGGGTGATATTATATTAGCTATGTTTAACGCCAATAATCCCTCTAACAGTCTTATAAATATGGTTCGTGATCTAATTTGTTGGCGCAAAAATTTTGGATATGATTAAAACACCATAAATGACCATTTAAACCATAATTTTTAGGTGTACCTTAAAACAAGATGATGAAGAGAGAAGACTAGAATACTGTTTATGGGTGCAAGATAATTATATAAACAATAGAAACCTCTTGAAGAAAGTCATTTTCACAGATGAAGCAACTTTCTCCACCAACGTGGTAATATCATGACAAAACTGTAGATACTACTAATTGGGAGTGGAAAATCCTGATTGGATAGTAAATTCTAAAAGGCAATATTCCAAGAAGGTAAATGTGTGGCGGGAAATTACTAACAAAATAATAATAGGTCGTTCTTTTTTCAACATATAAATGCGTTACATTTACTACAATTTTGAAATAATGATCTTTGGAATGGAATACTCGATTTTTTTTTGTATTTCCATATGGATTCAGCATCTATTCATAATTCCCTAGTAGTAAGAGCATGGATGAATGAACATTCTCCCTATGGATAGGATGAAATAGCCCTATTGTACATTGGCCACCCAGATATCCTGAATTAATTTCCATGGAATTTTATATTTGGGGTCATAAGTTTATGTGAGCAGACTCAATGTGGAACAGCTTTGTAAGAGGATGAGGCAAGCATGTTTAGAAGTTACAATTCAAGAACTCCGAAAAGTAAGTTGTAATAAATAACAGGAAGCGGATTGAAAAGTGCATTATACTTGAGGGTGGATTAGTAGAAAGTAATATAGTATAGTATAATAAGTGGTCTTTTAGTCTTCAGCAAGAACAAGAGCAGGGGCATCTGTGACTTATAAGTTTTCTGTGCGGTTTACCCTTTTTCATTGAGAATATTAAAATATCCACAGGAAATAAGGATTTGGCAAAACCCCCAAAAAGTATTCCGTGCAAAATTGATCGATGAAAACCGAAAACTGTTCTTTTTATTGATTCTAAAATTAAAAATCGGAATCTATTTAATAAGATAATGTCAAAATGTACAAAATCCATGGAGAAATATCCTTAGTATTGTTCACCCTGTATTTAGTTCTAACATGAAACTGGCATATTATAAGTAATTAGATTCTAATTTATTGCCTACGTTTAAAGATATATTTTCACTCTATTTTTACACTGTAACTAGATAGTTTATATATCGATACAATTTCACCAAGGAAACGCAAAAAACCAGCACGTAGGTTTAATAAAGCAGTATCACATATTTACAATATACTAAGTAATACATAATTCTAGTAGACATTAGGTAGGTATACTTTTCGCCGATTTATTCAACTTTTAATGTGCAACTACACAGGGTTTCATTAATAATTGGTCATACGCTAACTGAAGAATCCTTAGCCCAAAATTTGAAGATTTAACCAACAACACATTGGTTTTGGTCAATTTTTCGCCACTTTAATGGCAAATTGCTCAAAAACCGACCGATAGAAAGTCTGCCAGTATAGTACAGTACTGTACACGCCAAAACAAACATTTTGCGCCTAATTTGGCCCGGTAGCTAAAATTTTTTTTTCAATTAACCAAAAATGTCCCCCCACCACACCAAGAATTTCCAGAGAGAAAAAACTTTGGTACTTATATGGTCTCCTCGATTACCGATTGGTAGACGGTAACCTTTCATCGTCGAATTTGCACGCTATTTCCTAGAATATTTGGAATGTTGGGCGATTACTTTATGTTTTTCACAGAAGTGAAGAAAATTAACTATTTGTCAAAGGTGTAAGAATTTTTCAACGTGAGTTATTCTGTTACATGATCAAATTAATTTCTCATTTTATGGATTAATGCAATACTGCACTTTTTATTCTAGCATATTTAAAATGTCATGGTTTCTAATATGTCATTTTATTGCTTGAATGGACAATGAAATTGTAATATTAATGAAATATATCAATAAGAAAATGCATAATTT
Source organism: Rutpela maculata (assembly GCA_936432065.2). Taxonomy (NCBI): domain Eukaryota; kingdom Metazoa; phylum Arthropoda; class Insecta; order Coleoptera; family Cerambycidae; genus Rutpela; species Rutpela maculata. The sequence continues at coordinate 218,748,117 of OW386287.2, forward strand.
TACTGACTTATTAAACAGTTGCCAAATATAATTTTTTTAATAAAGTCATTTGAACTTTTTTTCGATTTAGGTAATAACTGCAAATTTGTACATAATTCTCTTATTAAAATACTTCTGTTTTATTGTTTAGACACCTGATATACTAAGAACAAAATATATTTATAATCCAATAAATAAGCAGGAAAAAAGTGTAAAAATGTGAAAAAGTGGTGGAACTAGACTCGCGGATCCGATATTTTCTTATCTTATGTGAAATAGTAGTAATTAATAAATACAGATTGCATGAAACGTGAGAAATTAATTGAATAATTGTAAACAAATAATAAATAAATAAACTAGTGGAAGCATTATACTCTTCGCCGATTTACTGAGCTTTTTATATAATTGTTACACATTCTATAGGATACTCTTCGCATTTTTCTTGTAAATAATGTTAGTTTTTGGACATTCTAAATTTTGTGATACCAACTTTGTTGTGAAAAAAAAATATGAAAAAAAAAATCACAATGTGGGGGATCGAACCCGGGACCCTTGGATTGCGAGACGAGACGAGACGAGACGAGACGGGACGGGACGGGACGGGACGGGACGGGACGGGACGGGACGGGACGGGACGGGACGGGACGGGACGGGACGGGACGGGACGGGACGGGACGGGACGGGACGGGACGGGACGAGACGAGACGAGACGAGACGAGAGAGAGAGAGAGAGAGAGAGAGAACAAATTTATTTAACATTTCTTGTTACAAGAATGCACCTCATCGGATCCCGGCCCGGAGCCAACCAGACAACCACGGCGCGTAGCGTCGTGGAAAATGTGTGGTTGGACGAGGCGGGTCCGATTTGGTTTAACGATAATGCTTGTTGCAGCTAGAACACCTGTCCGCCTTAGGCAGACTTAAAACTAGGTTAAAATTAGGGAATGTGCTCGCACGAGCCTAAAACTAATGAATAAAAAACTTAAAACTAACACTTGCACTGCACTTACAAATTTTTGGTTGCTGATACGGGAAAACAGAATTAAACGAAAAAACCCGTTCGAGCAAATGACGTCCTTGTGGTCTGATCGCCGTCAAGGAAGGTAGGGTAGTTAAAAGGGTTGAATTTAAAAAGTTTGGATTTACAGGATGTTATCGGCCTAGAGGGAATTTAGAAAGACAAAAAGGGGACAAAAAGGTGAAAAGAACAAAATTGTACAAACATAAAGAAGGGGTTGGAAAGTTAAAGCTGAGGAAAGATAAATAATAGAGTAGGGTTAGGTTTTCGTAGAGGGAAGTGTGGCTAAGGAAGTTGCCGGAAGATAGGCAACGCCTGGTATGGTAGGGGGTGTCTTATATCGAAAAGTATTGCGTTATGCTGTCTGATTCGAGTAATGTTGCGGGTTAGCGGACTACCGTCCAGCTTAAACTGATAGAATTTTTGCGATGATTCTCGGACGTAGTCCGCTAGTGGGGTTATGTCGTAGCAACGAGTCTGAAATGAGGCGCATAAATTTGTGTTCTAATACTCTCAACTTCCGGATTGCGAGACGAAACTTTTGCCGCTACACCACTATTTCTTATTACTAAAATTGTTAACGAGTGTAATATATACTATTAGGAAATTTGTTGTAATTATTAGGAAACACATTAGTAAAATGTATAAAAAAATAGTGAGGAAATAACATTTCGCAAGATTTCTATTTATTACAAACCATAAAAAAATGTAAAAAATATATATTTTTTAATTTTAAATTACTAATAACTTTTTTATTTACCAATCTATTTTGTTAAAATAGGGTTCTTCCTCTAGCTAACACTAACTTACTCTCCAAATTTCAATACAATCGGATTTTTCTTTCTTGAGTTATCGTGCTTACAAGAAACGTGACGGATGGATGGACGGGCGGACACTTTGAAAGTTGTTTAGAATTCGTTCACTAACATAACGATATAAAAAAATTTTCTCTACGAGCGATATTTACTGATTTAGAAATGTGCCGATCAAATACAATATACTCTTCGTTTTTGCGAAGAGTATAATAATAAGTGCCTTATTCGAGACAGTATTATGTATCCGTGTACGCCAGCACCGATTCCCTCCTGAGTCTTCAATTAATCTGTACACCTTGCCAAACCTCCAGGACTCGGAGATGCCATTTATCATGTTCCCAGGCATCTCAACTAGGGAATAAGCCTATATAGAATGATGAATATATAAACGGGGAGACACCGGTCACCTTCTGACTGAGTGATGACCTGACCCTGACAGGTAGGGGTAGAGTGTGCCGCAGCCCTTGGCCCTTCGCATTCCATATTCCATTTTTGAACGATCCTTTCCTGGCTTACAGTTCCACTTCAACATATAAGAAAATAAGTCCAAGGATGGCCTCTCTTGCAATCCTGGTATTCCTAGACAGATTAGCCTTTGAATTTTACATAGGCGATCTATAATTGTGGAGTGTTCCTAAAAGCGTGCGCTACGCGCGATATGAGGGCCACGTATGTTATGAAGAGTTTTACCAACAGTATACGTCCAAAGAGTGGTTTTTGGACTTATTCCCCACTTGGGATCTGCATATCTATAATTTGGAATCCAGGGTTACCTTCAGACACCTCACTGTGCGGGAGAAACACAAACGTATATCCATAAGAAAAGAAAGCTAAAAATCCCTGTTTTTTTCCTTTGAACAGCATTAACTCGGTTGACAGAGAGCTCGTGTCTGCTAAACTATATTTTGAGCCCTTTGTATGAGCCACACTATAGTTATTTAAAATCGATCAGATATTCTGCACATACTTATGCAAGTCCGCTTCGTTCAATTCGGCTAGTAGCCCGTCGAGCATGAGGTTCTACAATACCCGGAACATACCCCTCTCTGCTAAAAACCCTCGGTAAAATCCAAAGGAACGGGTAATAGCACCAATGTCCCATATACCTTTATGTTAGTGTTTCCATTATCATTAAAAGAAAAGTTGTCTGGCTTATCGCTACAATCACCTTGGTCTAGCGATATTTTATGGTATGGAGATCATTTTCACTGCAGGACCTAGATATGTGTCTCAGAGCTAGGCAAGATCTAAGCAGATGATACGCAGGTGTCTCAACAGCCCAGGCAGCAAGGTGCCGTCATTATGACGTCGTTTTTTCGGCATTAATTACGTCAATTTCACCTTCAGCATGACGTAAAAATTACGTGAAAAAGACGACACAAACCTCTCATTATAATATTTTTTCACAATTATTGATAAATGTGCAGGGATCGAATCGCCGACCTCTTGACTCGCAACCTAACACTTAACTCACTGAACCATTGAACATCTTTATTTAAATATGTTTGAAAGCTGTATACCTAGTTAGAAATAGTAAAACAAAATTATTATTACTATGTGGTAAAAATTGAACTAGTCACTAAATACTTCTATTTATTTTTATTTTATAATGATTTATTTAAATTAAAACTTCAGGTTGCAAAATATATTCGGCAACTATGTCAAAACATACATGTTTCTATATGTATGTTTTTATTGTAATAATATATTGCTATTATGATTGGTCAAAGATCTCTATATACATATATACATATATACATATATATAGTGAATATATGAATACATATAGTGAACCAAATGACCAATTTTGACGACAAAATGACGTCATTTTAATGACGTCAAAATAATGACCTAAAAGAAACGTGTATTCATTATGACGTCAGAAGTACGTTTTAAAAATCACGTCTCTGGTACGTCATTTATTAATGACGTCAAAATAATGACCTAAAAGAAACGTGTATTTGACGTCTTCATGATGACGTCAGAAGTACGTTTTAAATATCACGTCTCCGGTACGTCATTTATTAATGACGTCAAAATAATGACCTAAAAGAAACGTGTATTTGACGTCTTCATGATGACGTCAGAAGTACGTTTTAAATATCGCGTTTCTGGTACGTCATTTATTGGGACAATGACTTCGGCGACGAAAAATCACCTTTAAAAGACATCACCCTGCTACTTGGGAGTACCCTCTTCCATGGACGGACTGACAACAGTTTAGTGGCGCTGGATTTTAGAACTCGCAGGTCACTTATTACTTTATTAGCCGGTCATCTTACCAAGCAGCCGGCGCCAGCGGCGCACTATTGGAGCGGGCCACCGGGATTCATCCCGGTGTCCCGGTGGGCCAGTCCGCCCCTGCCCTCTTCTGTACTAAAGCTAGACAGATATCAAGTCCTGGTGATTTGAATGGATCGACTGTCGATTATATGTATATAGTTTTTCATAACGCTTTCTTCTGGTCTGTGGCAGTTGCCTCTGCTCTGCCAAAGGCTTAGTTTCCAAAATCTTTGATCCTGGAAGTAAGATCAAGAAGACACCCAGTTGACTCACGGTCATTTTGTGTAGGAGTAGGACCTATCTGGAATTTTGATACAAATAAACCTTGATGATGGGGTTTTTAGAAGGTTTTGTGTAGTCTAGCTACTGCCAGCAAGTCTTCAATAGTTCCAAATAAGGCCTTCCTGCTCTTTTTTTCACTAGATCTCCCACTCAGCTGGTATTTTAGAAGGTATATACATTTATTTTCAATAAAAATACAACAATACTTTGACAAAATTCTAGACACGTTATTTTGCATTCTAAAATATTCTTATGATGTAACCATATCGCTTTTTTCATGGTATTTAAACAAATTCTGTGAAAATATTGCTATTATTCCATACTAGTAACGAATAAATGAAAAATGTTTTATAGCATAGGTAATCATCTACGTAGGAGGATAATAATACCTGTTTACTGTACACCATTGTCGTGTGTAGACTATTAATTAAAATTTACAATGACAATATTTATTTTACACGTCTTTATTTGGAATAAATACATTGTGCATCGAGTACTGTTATTGAAAGGGGAAATCCCGATGTGTTTGTGATACGCCGACTGCATGTATAATGTCATTATTACATTCTTCGACAATTTATTATAGGCAAGCAAGTTTTCTTTAAAAAATGTTTGAACAAAAATTGGACTGCCTTCAAAAATTATTGTTAAAAATTGTGAAACAAAATTTCATCGCCGCCCAGTGAATTGAGAGAGAGCCTTCTCCTTTTGTAAATTCTTTGAACTGATTTTTATTCGATAGTGGAGTAAAACTAAAATTTATAGGGAATTGTCTTCCTATAGCAATTTTTTCTGTTGGAACTTATAAACATAGCAAAAATGTATCAAAGTTTTGGATTAAATCCTAATAGTCGGGGAGCCCTCCCTAGCTGTACGTGCACCTCCCGCCCGATCCTTGGGGACAATGTCTCTCATAAAGAGTAAAGCCTAAGGAACAATTTAAGACATGTCCTAAAAAAAACTGGTTGTACTTTCAAAATGGCGGCCATATGTTAAAAAAAACTGTTGCCAATATTGTTTTTGCCATTTAACACAAAAACTAAAAAAGATGGACAAAAACTTTTTTCACAAAAAAACAACGTGCATAAAAATTTCTACAATTTTGTTACCATTTTCCAGATAAATGAGTCCAAAATTAAGAAAACGTGGAAATTCATATATCGGTAAATCACTTAGAGGAAATAACTATGACAATTATTGTAAGGCGTATAATATAACTTTATATGTATTATTAACATAACAAAAACCTCTGCCCAAGGAATCACTACTTCCACAGATTCTCTATCGAAGTCACTCACAACGAAAAAACTTTGTTGTATGTGAAAATAATTGTTTATGGAACTTTAATAACATAATATTTGAAATCCTTTACCCTGAAAACCCATAAAACGATACCCCACATGGGTAGTGGGGTGGGGGTGGTAATTGGGGTGGATGAGTGGAGTAAAAAAATATTTTGATCTTGTACATACACTAAATCACAATTTTTTTTCATCCCCTTTAATAATAGGGTGAGGGTGGTAATGGGGGTGGTTAATGCCAAAAATTTTTTTGAGACCTTAGCTTCTCTTATATATACTAAATACCAATTTTATGAACTCTTAGCTGCTTGATTTACTCATTTACCCCAAATTTACCCCAATTTACCCCCCAACTCTTCGACGGAACAAGATGAAAATATAATCTAGTCCCAGAACTCGTTAAAGTACATATGTGTACCGAATTTCAAGTTAATATCTTAAACGGTTCCAGAGTAAACGTGCGCATAGGAAAAGTTACAGACAGACCGACAGACAAAACATTTTTTCGCTCAAACTTAACATCTCGACGTTTCATGACATTTTAAGCCTATCTGAACAATAAAAATTTTTGAAATTTTTTTTTGTCGTTACTATACTTCCACTGGATGTGGAAGTAAAATAAAATAAACTGAAAAAAATTAATAATAATATTATAATTTGCAGACATTTATCTCGAAAACGGTAACAATGGTATCTGGAAAATGGTAACTCCTATCCAAATATTGTATAGGAACAAAATTGTAGAAAATTTTATGCACTTTGTTTTTTGTGCAGAAAGTTTTTCCCCCATCTTTTTTAGTTTTTGTGTTAAATAACAAAAACCATATTTGCATTTTTCTTTAACGGACGCCATTTTGAAAGTGCAGCCAATTTTTTTTTAGGACGTCTTAAATTGTTCCTTAGGCTTTAATCTTTATGAAAAATATTGTCCCCAAGGATCGGGGGGACAATTACCCCCCTCTAATTATCCTCAAGCCACTTAGGGGGGGCTCCCGTAGTATAAATGTGTTTGTTCAAACAAATAAATTTTCAAAATTGTGTTTTTATCTACAATCGACATAAAAAGTAGGCTTTCTTGCTGGCATTTGACAATCGCAAAGTTGACGTTTGCCGAGAAAAGTACTTTTACACCAGCTTGAGTGCATCTGTCCTTACACAAGTTTGCTCAGATATTAGACAATGTATTTTTATGAAATAATAATGCAAAACTGTTGTTAATATATGAAAGTTGATGTAAGAGTAATAATTGATTACCTACCTAATTCATTTATAAGGAAAATACGAACTTTATAATAGTTAATAAAACTGAAATAAATGAACAGAGATTGTGTTTTGTTCGTCTGTTTATTTTGATCACATATGCATCAAGGCATACTCATAAAATGTTGATAAATACTGATTTCCATCCAAAATTCAACTTAATTATTCCTTTCATTTAGATATTTTCAAATTATGTGTCTAATTCGAGCGCAAAGTGTCATTGTCACTCTCAAGTGTTTGACGCTATCGAGCAACAATGAGGCATTTTGCCCTCTTAATACACAAAAAGCTATTTTTCGCGTTTTTTTTTTAAATAACTCAGCTTGTATAGCTCATAAAAAAAACCACTGCCCAAGGAATCACTACTTCCACATCCAGACTTTCTATCCAAGTTTCTAACATAGAAAAAAAATAATAAAAATAAATCTCTTAAGAATTTTATGAATATTAGCCCGCAAGACCAAGTCAATGTTGCATTACAAATATTACATGTAAACATTTCACAGTATGACGTATAATATTAATAAGTAGTAGGTTATCTCCATTTATTCATATTTTAATCTTGTTTTATCCCACACCTCGTCCCACCTTGTTATCCCCTGTCCTACCTTGTCCCACCTTCCCCTAATTACCCTCACTCACCCACATTACCCATTAATTATCTGCTAATTACCCCCTCTAATTACCCTCAAGCCACGCCCCCGTGACGTCACAAAAGCGGTGGAGGGAGGAGGCGTAGGACCTACTATAATACCCTACTTCGGTGAATTCATACTTTCGAGAAAAATTTGGTGTACTTTCGAAACAATTTGATGTACCTACCTCCCAAAAGAATTTGGAGTACTTTTGTCAAAAATTCGCCGTACTTTCAAAACAAAATGGCGTACTTTCGGAAACATTAACTTTAATAATATAATATTTGACAACGTCGACCCCAAAAACCAATAAAACGTCACATCGGTAGTGGGGTGAGGAGGTGGTAGTGGGGGTGGATGAAGTAAAAGTAAAACTGTTGAGGCCTTTGGTTCTTGTACACACCAAATCCCAATTTTATTTTTTTATCCCTTTTAATAATGGGGCGGTGGTAATGGGGGGTTAATACCAATTTTATGGAATCTTACGTGCTTGATTTACCCATTTACCCCCACTTACCTCCAACTTTTCCACGGAATAAGATCAAAATATATCTATACCATATATCATTAAAATACATACATGTAAGTACCAAATTTTAAGTCAATATCTTAAACGGTTTCAGAATAATCGTGCGCACAAAAAAAGTTACAGACAGACTGACCTGACCGACAGACAGAAATTTCTTTTTGCTCAAATTTAAAAACGTTTCATGACATTCTAAGCCTATTTGAATAATAAAAATTTTCAATTACTTCCACATCCAGTGGAAGTATAGTAACGACAAAAAAATTTGAAAATTTGTATTGTTCAAATAGGCTTAGAATGTCATGAAACGTCGAGATTTTAAGTTTGAGCGAAATAAAATTTCTGTCTATCTGGCCCTGTCTAACTTTTTTTGTGCGCACGATTACTCTGAAACTGTTGAAGATATTGACTTGAAATTTGGTACACATATGTACTTTAACGGGATCTGGAACTAGATTATATTTTCATCTTATTCCGTCGAAGGGTTGGCGGGTAAATTGGGGTAAATAGGGGGTAAATTGGTCAATCAAGCAGGTCCATAAAATTGGCATTTAGTATATACAAAGGAAGCTAAAGTCTCAAAAAATTTTTTGGCATTAGCCACCCCCATTACCACCCCCATTACCACCCCCACCCCATTATTTAAGGGAATGAAAAAAAATTGTGATTTAGTGTGTGTACAAAAACCAAAAACCTCAAAATATTTTTTTACTTCATCCACCCCAACCACCACCCCCTTTCACCACCCCCACCCCACTAGCGATGTGGAATATCGTTTTATGGGTTTTTGGGGTAGACGATTTCAAATATTATATTATTAAAGTTCTATAAGCAATTATTTCTACTTATAAAATTTTTTCGTTGTAAGAGACTTGGATAGAAAATCTGGATGTGGAAGTAGTGATTCCTTGGGCAGCGGTTTTTTTTTTGCGTTACTATACTTCCACTGGATGTGGAAACAATGTAAGGAGTTTAAAAGAACTTAGTAAAAAAATATAAAGACTTTTATTTCAATTTCATAGTAAGTACTGTTGAGATAGTTATCTTAAAATTTGACAGCAAAACTAAAACTAAGAAGAAAAAACAACTGTTTAAAACGATGAAATTGAAGGATGGTGAAGGGGTGATTAGGGCGTGAAAACGTTAGAGCGAGCGCTCGAGTGTTCTAAACTGCGGGAGTAGGTCGTGCGTGACATTGTCGTTTCGGCGCGCTGCGCTGTCGGGTGACTTGAAATCGACAACTTTCCAACAATTAAGTGTGATTTAAAAAATTGCACCATGTTCACTGGGGTTTTAAATATTATGTTCAGTGCAAATTTTGGGCCATTAAGTCACTTGGTTTGTTTATAAATGACGAAAACGCAAAAAATGTCATATCTCGGCTTCCAAATGGTGCAAGCAAAACCCTTTTTTTAAGTTGATGCTTTTCATATGTACTTTTGCTACAATGACATGTTAAGTAATAGTTTTTACTTTTGGAAAAACTACTAATGATTTGTTTTTTGAAAAATTAGACAATTAAAAAAAATGATTTGAAAGAATTCAATTTTTTGGATAATATCACTGAGAAGTACAAAAAAAAAACTACAATCTGGAAAAAATTGTTCCATGACTTGATGCACTTAAAACAACCGACGATTCAGTTTTCGACTTTGGTATTGTTCTTAGGCTTTGCTATTTATAAACATGTCATCATGAAATTTAATTGACGATTCGGAGACATGTTCTTAAGTTTCAACGTCTTGTTACCTTCTTCTAATAAGACAAAATTCCTTTATTGTTTTTATTTAGACTCTCAGTTTTATTCCACTAGTTTCCACTTAATTTTACTCCACTAGACCGTGGCGGTGTAAGTAAACATACTACCGACTCTTGGTAATTTTCTACGAAGAGTGCCATAGTAGGCGTTGGAGGTTTTGATAGCAATGTTGATAGTAAGTAAATTCGCATTTCATGTCATAACGTTGATAATTATTATGAACAAGAAATGACATATTAAGTGTTAAATAAATTCAGTGCATATCAAAACTTTATCAAGAACCCAGAAGTAGAGACCAGTTTTAACAGTGTATCATACTAAATTAAAAGCCTTAAAGTTGTGCCTCGAATAGATACGCTGAAATGCAAGTAAGAAATATCGTTATTTAAGTAGTTCTAAGTGTATTATTAAATAAGTAACAAATTTTGAACAAACGGAACGACCAGAGTCTAATTGCGTTTCGTTAAAAGTTATCCATACACGTTTTCTTATCCAGGCCTCTCACAACGAAAAAATCTGAATCTGAAAAACAATTTAAACCAAAATTGATAAACGGGGGGGAGGGACAATTTTTTAATAAGCACAGAGTACAAAGAGCTGCGACGCCCCTTATGCCCCAGCGTGCGCCCCTTCACGCATTGTCGGCCCTAGGCTAGAGGCTAGTTAACCTTATGGAAGATGAAGTTATAACAAAAAACATTCTAGAAACTACAAATAGTTCAAGATCAAGTTCAGGAACAACTTACAAATAAATAAACATTGAAAGTCAGTTAACCTTCAGTATTTTCATTCATTTACAACTTGTGTGTGTGCCAAGAATTATTAAAATTTGAGTAATTAGAAGTGGTTGTTGTATTTCTTGTCATTTAGTACATTTGCAAAAAAAAAAGATTGACAAATATCTTGAGACCAGTTATTATTCTTATACGGTATGGTATTGCGCCAGATATTTTCTATTGTTATTGTTTATCAGGTGTTGCGCAATAATTACACTTTTATTACCATCGTGGGTAATTATTTATTTTAAGTACCTATTATGATGCTACATAATTCTTGAGAAAAATCGGCGTAGATTATATTTTTACAAGCTTTTATTTAACTTGCCTTGTTAGTATGGGTCAAATATTGCAACTGAATTTTTAAACCGTTATCTCCAACCGATTGAGCTGAAATTTTGCATATAGCCCAAAGTTGCAAAAACCCCAAAAGTGCAAGGATAGCGACAAAACATGTCTTCTCCCCCGTTTTGCAGGACGGCCAACACGATGGTAATACTTGCGTGGTCCCTACCCCTCTCGAACTACCCCTAAACGCAAAAACCACTCCTTTTCTTCCATTTTTCGTTGTTAGGCATGCGAGGACTTGTTGAGGAAACTTAATATGTCCTGTAAAATTTCGCAACCAGACATCCTAACGAGTCCCGGGGGTTGAAGCCACCCCCTCCGTCAATACCGGAATATGCAAAAAACATCCAAACGTGCCGAAAACATATTTACACGTTTTCAAGAGCGGGGAGCACGATGCTGATATTATTTAGCTTCCTACCCCCAACCAACTACTCCTAAATGCAGAAAACCACCCCTTTTCTTCCATTTTTCGTTGTTAGGCATGCGAAGACTTGTTGGATCGGTTTTTTTTTGAGGAAACTCAATAGGTCCTGTAAAATTTCGCAACCAGACATCCTAAGGACCCCCCAGGGGTTGAATCCACCCCCTCCCTCAATACCGAAACATGCAAAAAACATCCAAACGTGCCGAAAATTATTTTTTACACGTTTTTAGGGGCGGGGAACACGACGCTGATATCATTTAGCATCCCACCACTAACCAACTACCCGGTAGTTGGTTAGGGATGGGAAGCTAAATAATATCAGCATCGTGTTCCCCGCCCTTGAAAACGTGTAGAAAACAATTTTCGGCACGTTTGGATGTTTTTTTTTTGCATGTTTCAGGGAGGGGGTGGTTTCAACCCCCGGAGGTCGTTAGGATGTCTGATTGCGAAATTTTACAGGACATATCGAGTTTCCTCAAAAAAAAACCTATCCAACAAGTCCTCGCATGTCTAACAACAAAAAATTGAAGAAAAGGGGTGGATTTTTGCGTTTAAGGGTAGTTCGAGAGAGGTAGGGACCGCGCGAGTATCACCATCGTGTTGGCCGACCTCGAAAACGGGAGAGTAGAGAGTAGAGAGAGATTTTATCGCTACCCTTGCACTTTTGGGGTTTTAGACTTGGACTAATGCACGTTTAGTTTGGATGACAATGTATGGTTAGCTAAGTGACGTCATTCTAAATCCAATATGGCGGACTCCTAAAGATGGCGGACCAGTTATTTTTTAAAAGCTGGTTTTTAAAAAGTTTTTTTTTTAATTATAATTTATTAACGTCAGGCTAGACTTATTACATTCCGTTAGAATTATAGACTTTTTTAACTTAAGGTTAAAAAATTCAAACAAATCTACAGAGATTGAAATTAATTTGAATATTTCACAGTTTTTGTGAGGTTTTAATGAATTTAATATACATTTTCATAAACAACTAACATATTTAATTTTTTTCCTAAAAAAAATTCTTATACAACATTATTTGTGGTGCTACATACAAATTCGATGGAATTTTGGCGCTTCCTCCTTTGCCCTATAACATCCCTAATAGCACACGATGTCCGCCGGACGTCCGTTTTATGTCCATTTAATGTACTGACGTCCGTGGACATAAACTGGACGTCTACCGGACGTTTATCATCGGATTTACTTAAAATTGTACGAAATGGACGTCCTCTGAATGCCCATTTTATGTACGGGAAGTATGTACATTTTATGTCCATATAGGGACAGGAGATGGACGTCCTTTTCGTGTCCGTTGATTTAAATATTATATTTTTGCAATAAATGATAATATCTCCATACCGCTTTCTCTCCAACACGTTTCCGAAATATGTATACATACATACTGAACGTCCAACATATGTGCCGCAACGGACGTCCTTCGGCAAGTACACACATTTTAGGTCCTATAGGACGTCTATTTAACATATTAACAAAAAAATGTTAACAAAACTGGTTTTTCAATTTTACAATGTTTTTGTTTACATTTGACCGTTATTTCTGTAAAATTTGTAGTTTATTTTTTATAGTAATTTAATTTTAATATTTTTTGTAAATTATTAATGATATTATTTGATACTAAACATTTATTGAACAGTCAAATACTTTCTACATTTGAAATAAATAGTTATATTAGTCAACTGTACAGTCTTTAAGTAGGTACTAATAAGTTAGGATAGTGGCCGAGTGAGAGAACATCGAGATACTAAGGACGAGGTCGACGGTTCGATCCTGCTCATTCCGGTTTTTTTTTTCTCTAAATTAATTGGAATGTACAAATATTGTCCAAAGTTGTGACATTTGCACATCCTTCGGCTGCCCGTCGGATGCACTTTGGACCAAAAACGAACGTCCATCGGATGTCCTGTATGTCCGTCGAGGACATCCTTCAGATGTCCACAGGACAATGTTGTGCTATTAGGGATACTTTTTAAGAAACAACAAGAACTACCAATAGAAAAACATACATACATAATTTAATAATGAAAACCATGGATATGATCATTACATTATAGGTATTTCATTTTCACAAAGTTTGGGAATTAGACGAGTTGGTCAGCATGTTCAGTGACTTTTAGTGATACCAATCAAGTGTTCGGCATGGCACATGGCACTTTTTATCAAACTTTCTAACGTGAAATTGGTCAATAAACAGTGCCTAATTGCAGGTTTACTTTTCTGCACGCGGGAAGATGTGCTATTGTGCAATGCTTTCTTTCCATTACCTATACTCATTCAGCATGACTTTGTATTGTTTAATTACATTAAACATTCTTACATCACTGATGAATTAAAACTTTCAGATCTAGTGTTTTCACATTCCCAAATTAGAATTATTTCACTTCCCCGTTTTAAATTGGGTTAAATTGCGTTAATATGCATTGTTTTAAATTTTGCGTACACTATTCATTATATTGCTAATATTTTACGTGCTCCTAACGCGAGTTTGATGTCTCCCATGCGCATGATAATTACTAAAGCAAATTGTTATCGTCGACCTTCGTTTGTTTAGAAAACAAGCTGCTCTACCTTCAAAGGTATGTACAAAGAAACATCATCTTACAATTTTAGACTAGTTCACAAGTTCAAAGCCGTGTTAATTCCTGATAAAGCTCGTAAAAATATGAGTGAGGGCCCATTGGATTCGGAATGACGTCTAGAAAAATGTTCAAAATTTTGAAACCCGCACATAAACAATTGCAAAAGTTATAAACAAATGAAGATTGATAAAATAACGAGTTTTGTTTTTTGTAAATAACTCGAAAACTATTAGTATTTAAGAAATTTTAAAGAAAGATTCTTAAAGAGGAAGAAATCTCCAATAAAAAAGTCCCGACTCCCGAAACTCTATCTCTATTATTAATAATTATTTCCACATCCAGTGGAAGTATAGTAACGACAAAAAATTTTTAAAAAATTTTTATAGTTCAAATAGGCATAGAATGTCATGAAACGTCGAGATTTCAAGTTTGAGCGAAAAAAAATTTCTGTCTGTCGGTCTGTAACTTGTGCGTACGTTTACTCTGGAACCGTTTGAGATATTGACTTGAAATTTGGTACACATATGTACTTTAACGAGATCTAGAACTAGATTATATTTTCATCTTGTTCCATCGAAGGGGTTGCGGGGTAAATTGGGGTAAATTTGGAGTAAACAGGTAAATCAAGCAAGTAAGAGTTCATAAAAGTGATATTTAGTATAGACAAGAGAAGGTAAGGTCTCAAAAAAAATTTTGGCATTAGCCACCCCCATTACCACCCCCACCCCATTATTAAAGGGGATGAAAAAAAAAAAGTGATTTAGTGTGTGTACAAGAACCAGAAACCTCAAAATATTTTTTTACTTTATCCACCGCCCATATTTTTTTATGTTATTAAATATTAATTTAAAAATTTTTAAAAATTATGGTATTATTTAGACACTTAAAGAGACAATATCCCGTTGTAAAAAAAATTTTTCACCGATTTTTCCTAAAATAAGCCTATTATTAATTAACAATTTTTTTTAGAGTTTGCGTTTATATTTCAAGTCGGATAATTGTTAAACAAAAGCCACTAAAATTATTTCACTTCTTGGAGACCCGATGTCCACTATACTTTATGGGATTATGACATTGTGATGTTTTTAATTGTTATAGTCTATTAGTTATTAATTATTTACCCTAACAAAACACTAAAAAATGAAAAAGACAGGTTGAAAATATTTTTTTATTAATTTTAATTATTATTACTGTTTTTATTTGCGAAAGTACTATAAGATCACATAAACTTTAAATTTTCATTGCTAATTGTTTAAACAAATTTTATAAACAAATAGATAAATTAGGTATTTTAAAAAAATTTTTTTGCCATTTTATTGGTTAAGTATTATGATTAAAAGAAAAAAAAATTTCTTAAAAATTTTTTTTAATTGTCATCATTTTTTTCCTTTTTTCATTATTTAAACAAATTATTAAAAAAAAATTTATTCTTAAAATTTATTATTTGCAATTCTCTACAAGCTGGAAAAATAAAAAATTTTTGTTGTTAACTTATTTGTTTATTTAATAAACAATTTGTTATTAACAATCGCCGAATATGTTAAATTTTTTTAGATAGAACAAAAATAACAAAAACAACTGTATACATAAACATGTAAAAAAATATTTCCTTACCAAATTGGGAGAAGATCGGTTAAGAGGTAGTTGAGATATTGCAAAAAAAAAGAAGAAAAAATTATAATTTTGACAGCCTGTATCTTTTCCCACAGCAACAATATACTAATAGTCTAGGTGCCCGCGTACATAAAGGCAATTTATACATATCCTGGTATAACTTCTTGTACGACATAATTGCGCCTAGTCTATCACTTTTTCCTCTGCGAAAATTTCCGTAAACGCGGTGTTCCTCCTCGGCATGAAAAAGACGATTTCCACACGTCGTACTGGAAAATCGGCAAATATATTTTGTCGGACAATTTGAGAATTGGATTCTACATATATATTCTATATATTTCTACAAACTGTCCGACAAAAATTTTGGAACGTTAAAGGTGTCTACCTAAACATAACACAACATAACTTTAAAACATTTATTGATAACCAGCTGATTTTTCAAGATTGCTTAATAAAAATATGTAGAATCTAATTTTTGAATTGTCGGACAAAATATATTTGCCGATTTTCCAGTCCGACGCGTGGAAATCGTCTTTTTCATGCCGAGGAGGAACGCCGCGTTTACGAAAATTTTCGCAGAGGAAAAAAGTGATAGACTAGGCGCAATTATACCGTACAAGAAGTTATACGAGGATATGTATAAATTGCATTTATGTATGCGGGCACCTAGACTATAAAGCATGTTTGGTTATATCCTCATATTTTGGTTCAAAGAATCTACCCTTGAACTATGGCCTATTATTAATTGTATTTTTGATTCATCTTTGGACCATTGGATATTTTTTGACATTTTACTATTAGTAATGTATTGTTGAAGAGTTATCTACGTACGAAAATTAAAATCAGTGCCATTGAATTAGTGGTAATTTTTAAATTTAATTTTGAATATGCAAATTTTGGGTTTTTCAATAAAAAGTGAAAAATTGAAATATTTCGAAAACTAAAAACTTTTGCATATACCTAATAGTCCAAGATCCCAGAGCTGCCAGACCTACGTCATTTTAGCAAAGCTAATATTTTGACAACAAATAGTGTAATATCTAATTAAGAACGTATGCGTATTTGCTAGTTTGAAAGCGGGGCCCTTTTGCAGAAAACAGGTACAGAAGGTACATACAAATTTTAATCAGTACGTTAAAGTGTGATAGCTGGTTTATTTTCCACGTGACACATTAACGACGTGGTGTAAGCGTCAACCTACGAATCTTAAGGTCCGAGGTTCGATCCTGAGCGTTCTCAGCTTTTTTTTTCAACAAATATTAACTTAAAGTGGTGATTACCAAAAAAGAGACAACCGCTGAGGAAATATTTATTATTTTTGACCATAACTTTTTTTCTTACTATGTATATTTGAAAAAAAAAGCTGAGAACGCTCAGGGATCGAACCTCGGACCTTAAGTTTCGGAGGTTGATGCTTACACCATGTAGTTAGCGTGTCACTTGTAAAATAATCCAGCTATCATACTTTAACGTACTGAGTAAAATTTTTATGTACCTTTTATACCTGTTTTCTGCAAAAGCGCCCCGCTTTCAAACTAGCAAATACGCATACGTTGTTAACTAGATATTACACTGTTTGTTGTCAAAATATTAGCTTTGCTAAAATTACGTAGGTCTGGCGGCTCTGGGATCTCACACTATAACACATATGAGTTGAAACTATTTTTTTAATACTCTATGTGAACATTTTTTTAATGCGTATAGCCCAGTCGATGATGGTATTTACCCATAAAAACTGTGTAAACTTTTTTTTAATGAGTTCGTGAAAGTATGTAGAATAATATCCTGAAAAGTTTACATTTCCCTCGGATGCAGAGTATAAAAAGAAAAGTGAAAAAAAAATGTTTTTCTTCAAGCGTATTAAAATGTTTAAATTATGTCACCAAAAACAGAAGTAGAAGTAGGACATTGTTTTACTAGTAACAAAATGTTAGTACCGAACGCCACCGTAGTGGACATTATTTTACTAGTAACATAATGTTAGTTCCGAAAGCGCCACCGCAGTGGGTATTGTTTTACTAGTAATATAATGTTAATACCGAAAGCCACCGGTGGCGCGCTATCCACTAGCCACTTGTCATATTGTGTCAACATGTAAGACTGTAGTTTGAATATTTGTACATTCATGATAAATAAATGAATTTTTGCATTTTAATACGCTTGAAGAAAAAATAGTATATATTACACGGAGTAGAACGCCTTTTTTTGTGTTTCGCCCAGTTTGCGGCTTCGGCTTCGCCTCAGCCGCAAATCCTGGGCTCAACACAAAAAAAGAGTGCGTTCTACTCCTAGTAATATAATATACTATTTTTTCATCCATTTTATTTTTAATTTTGAAATTAAGTCAAGCTAGGAAAAACAAAAAATACAGATGGATGGATCACGTATTTATGAACAAAAAACGTGCTAACAAAATTTATCGCTAAAGCCACGGTTTTCCCGGAAAAAAATAGTCAAGTGTAACGTTATAACTCGAAGCGAGATACATTCGTGCGCGCGCTTGAATACGCATGACTGTGACACCGACGCATTGAATTACATGCCACTAAATCAGAATTTGTTCAATCTATTTGAGTGTTGGTTCATTTAAAAGATGGAAATTGTAGCTTTCTGGTGCTTTTTTGTTTTAAACAAAACAAACAAAGGATGGATGGGAAAAATATACTTATATATATTATCACGCCCGAACTCAATCGTCGCAATAAAAAATATAGAAAAAATAAAAGCCCTTCAAAAAAATTCTTTCTTCATTGAGAACTGTTAAAAAGTATGTACACTTCATGATTATTATGGTTTATTAAGTTGTAATAACGTGGATTAAAAAAAAAGTACATCTCAAATCATTTAAATTTAATTGCTTGATGATTTTCTTGATAAATATATATATTGGAGGCCAGTGGCGCAGCCAGAAAATCCGTCTGGGGGGGGGGGGGGCAATAGAACCGGAGGAACATTTTTCAGAAAATGGTTGAAAACGGATGTGTATGTAGATTCTCTACTAGATAATATTGGCATTAATTACAAAATATTTATTTCAAGGGATAATTTGGATACTGCTTTGTACTGATAGAGATTATGCTTCTTTATTTTTTGGCTCATGGAAGACGGCTTGGGGGGGGGGGCATGGCTCCCCCCTGGCTGTGCCCATGTTGGAGGCTGTAACTTGCCGAGAAATTGACCCATTGAAAAAAATAAAATATCACTATTTCGAATGTTCAAACACAAATTCGTTTCCTTTTATTCATTTTTGCGAAAATGTGATTAATCATATCATGAAAAGAAATTGCGATTGTCACGATCTTATCCTTATAACTATGAAAATATCTTTGATTGTTTTGAATATAAATTCTGGAAATTTTCCAATACATTAACAAATGTATAAGGAATTCAATGGATCTAGCAGAAATGTGGATAGGTGTATCCGTAATAAATAAAAAACCGTAAAGGCACGTAAAAATTCATGCGAGCGATTCAGTGGCTATGTGTGGTGTCTGTATATGCATTCATAATTATTTATTTTCCCTCCAGACTCACTATTTATCCTCTTAGTCACTAAGAAAAATATTAAAAATATGTAATCAGAAAGAGAAAAAAGCTTTATTTTACTTGTTAGAACTGCTAAGAATTTTTAGAGGTTCCGTAGTATGCATTTAATAACCGTGCGCTTGACCGAGCAGAGTGACAAAGTTACTTCACTATTTTTTTTTTCCGGAAAACCGTGGTTTTAGCGATACATTCTATTAGAACATTTTTTCTCTACCCATCTGTATTTTCTGTTTTTTTATAGCCTGACTTCATTTAAAAATTTTGAAAAAATTGATAAAAAAAATTTTTTTCTCACTTTTTTTTATGTCCTGCATCCGAGCGGAATGTAAACTTTTCAGGATATTATTCTATACACTTTCACGAACTCATTAAAAAAAAAAAAAATCAGTTTGCAACTTTTGTGGGTTTCACTATAAAATGATCTCTGTCGTCTGGGCTATTATTATATTGTTAACATACAAAATAAGAAATAACTGCTCAAGACTCATCGATGTATGGAATAGCTATAAAGACTTAAGACATGTTTATGAACAAAACATCAGTTTACTATTTTTACTGTATTAAATAACCCTAACCGTCAAATAAAGTCTATAGAATTTACTAATAGCAAATAAAATAGGAATTTCTGAGTCATGTTTACTTTAGATATAACCGCGAAAAATTATTTGCATAGAAGTTAGATAATCGGTTTAGTCAAATAAGCCCAATAAAATAAGAAAAAACTAGAGTAAACATTATACTTGTAGTCAGTTTCTTGAATTTTTTATATAATTGTTGCACATTTTATAGAATACCACCCTTCACAGTTTTTTTGTAAATAATGTTAGTTTTCGGAAATTTTAAATTTTATGACAGGTATAGTCCAATCAATGAATGCCCAAAAGAGCATTGTAGAGAACTTGGAAGAGGGGAGAATTTTCCTCTTCAGGAATGGGTTGGGGGTAGTTAGGAGGTAAACGTACTAAAAGTCCCCGCCCCTAGCCCCGCCGCTTCAGGGGAGGAGGGAGTGGAAAGGTTCCTTTTTTTGATTCTTCGCTTATAACTTGGAAACGATGCGTCGTACGAACGCAAAATTAAACATAATTAAATTTCCTACAAGAATGCCTATATTCATTTTCTTCCTGTGTGTTATAGTTTACGAGATATTCGCCAGCCAGAATAGATAATTAATAAAAAAGAATTAATTAGGTGCCTTGAATATTTCTATCAAAGCGGCTTACCGTAGTCTGCTAATAAATCACAGTCACAAAACAATCATTATTTTACAACACTCGACGTATTTACTAACGTAATATTTTGTCGAAATCTACACATTTCCTTAAATATACAGTGCGACTCACTTAAAATGAAGACACCCTTATAACTTTTATGTTTTGTTTCCGATTTGAATCAAATTTTCCTCAAGTATAGAACCAACTAGGGTCTACTTATGACCAGAAGAACATTCGCCTGCTATAAAGGCAAAGCCACCTGGGGTACCAAAATAGAAAAAAATAAAAACATTTTGAATGTTAAAAGTTCTAAAAAATGCATCGGATCAGCGCCACAAACGTATATACACCAAAATTTGATTTGGTTATTGGTGGGAAATATTTTATACATAAGCTCATCTGGCAAAGGGGATCCTCAGTTTCCGCAATTTGTGGTGGATACGTGAAATTCGTCAAAACTCACTAATATGATTTTTAATTTTTTTCAGCATATTTTGGTATCACATGTGGCTTTGCCTTTGTAGCAGACGAATGTTTTTCTGGTCATAAGTAGATCCTAATTTGTTCTATAGTGTGAAATTTAATTCAAATCGGAAACAAAATAAAAAAGTTATAAGGGTGTCTTCACTTTAAGTTAGTCACACTGTATATTTAAGGAAATGTATAGATTTCGACCAAATATTACGTTAGTAAATACGTCAAGTGTTGTAAAGTAAAGACTGTTTTGTGACTGTGATTTATTAACAGACCACAAAGAAATAATATTCAAGGTAAAAAATGTATTAATTTATTATAATTATCTATTTTGGCTGGCGAATATCTGGTAAACTATAACACATAGGAAGAAAATGAATATAAACATTTTTGTAGGAAATTTAATTATGTTTAATTTTGCATAGATTACCTTTTTCCGTACGACGCATCGTTTCCGAGTTATAAGCGAAGAATCAAAAAAGGAACCTTTCCACCTCCCCCTCCCCCGAAGCGGCGAGTATGTTTACCTCTTAACTACCCCCAACACATTCTTGAAGAGGAAAATTCTCTCCTCTTCCATGTTCTCTACAACTCTTTCGTTGACTGGACTAGTACATAATTGGTCAAACTCTCGTCAGTATAAAAAATAAAATAGAAAAAACGACTATATCCAACCTATTTCGAACTCACTACCTTTGGATTTCAAATCAAAAAGTGTAAACTACTACACCACAAACTGTTATTTCTGAAAGTGTTAATATTTGAATAATAATATCTCTATCTGAAAACCGGTTGTATGTTGTATATTATTATTATGAAATGTACATTAGTAATTAGAGAATATTATTTAGGTATTATGCAAATCACAACTTACACACTTTTTTATTTATTAAAAAAATACCTACTTTCTGTATATTGTTGCCCTAATCTGGGCACGCTAATATACTAGTTAGGTAAATAATTTAAAACACTCATTATTGGAGAACCAATCAAAACAACTACTCTTCTAGCTAATACTGACGAAGTATTGAATTACATGATAGGATTCTTAGCATTTTAAAGAAAAAAAATATATTGAAAATACTTAAATCATTCATTTATATTTAGTCATTCACTTCTTTTTCTTTTTATTTAATATGAAATTAACTACTTTCTGTATATTGGTACATTAATCGGGTCACGCTAATATACTACTTAGGAAAACACTTTAAAACACTCATTATTGGAAAAACAATCAAAACAACTACTCTTCTAGGTAATACTGACGAAGTATTGAATTACATGATAGGATTCCTGGCATTTTAAGGCAAAAAAAAATGTTATTGAAGATACTTAAATTATTTATTGAAATTCAGTCATTCACAAGAACTATTGAACCTTACATTCTATTTCAACTCTAGAAAAGTTGTACAAGTTTTTTCGAACTCGTTAGTTCTCATCAGTAGAGTATAGAAACATAATCCTATCATGTAATTCAATACTTCGTCAGTACTAGCTAGAAGAGTAGTCGTTTTGATTTTTTTCCAATAATGAGTGTTTTAAAGTGTTTTTCTAAGTAGTATATTAGCATGACCCGATTAAGGTACCAATATACAGAAAGTAGTTAATTTCATATTAAAAAAAAAAAAAAAAAAGAAGTGAATGACTAAATATAAATGAATGATTTAAGTATTTTCAATATATTTTTTTTCTTTAAAATGCTAAGAATCCTATCATGTAATTCAATACTTCGTCAGTATTAGCTAGAAGAGTAGTTGTTTTGATTGGTTCTCCAATAATGAGTGTTTTAAAGTATTTACCTAACTAGTATATTAGCGTGCCCAGATTAGGGCAACAATATACAGAAAGTAGGTATTTTTATAATAAATAAAAAAGTGTGTAAGTTGTGATTTGCATAATACCTAAATAATATTCTCTAATCATGATAAAAGCAAATAAATAAAAAGAATTGATTGTAAAAAAAGTACATTAGTAAAATATATAAATAATGGGAAATAATATGCTAATATTTTATCAGACTGTCAATATGATTCCCGCTCTAATAAATCTACAGCGATGCCAATTAACAAAGTGGTTGAAAGTATAATAGACGTTTTTGAGAACAAACGCTTTGCCCGAAGTATTTTATGTGATTTGTCAAAAGCCTTCGACTGTGTGCAACATGATATTTTTGCTTCTAAACTTTGTAGATATGGTCTTCAATCTACAGTACTTAATCTTTTAACATCGTAACATCGTGATCAGTAAAAGTAAGATTTGGAGTTCCACAGGGTTCAGTATTAGGACCACTACTATTCTTAATTTACGTAAATGATTTGCCTAACTACGTTAGGGACACCTGGGTTGTACTATTTGCTGATGATACGGTCATGATAAACATCAATCAAAATTTTAATGATCTACAACATGATATGCAGCACTCACAGTTGCAGGCTTCTGATTGAAAACACAAAGTATGATTTTCTCAACTCGGAGATTAGATCATTTTGATAATCCCGATAATATCAAGTTTTTAGGAGTAATTGTGGACGGCTTTGCTGGGATCAACATGTAGATCTGGCTAGTAAACTGTCGAAGGTAATTTATCTGGTTATGAGTCTAAGAACTGAGTTGCCTCTGAGTTTGATAAAAATGGTTTATTTCTAGCTATTTCAAAGTGTTTTTCCTATGCCATAATAACTTGGGGACACTCAGCTCATTTGAACAGAATATTTTCACTTCAATGGCGTGTTGTGAGAGTAATGTTGGGTTTACCATTTAGAGAAGACGTCAAACAAAAATTTAGTGAGTTGAATA
Source organism: Rutpela maculata (assembly GCA_936432065.2). Taxonomy (NCBI): domain Eukaryota; kingdom Metazoa; phylum Arthropoda; class Insecta; order Coleoptera; family Cerambycidae; genus Rutpela; species Rutpela maculata. The sequence continues at coordinate 218,771,761 of OW386287.2, forward strand.
TCTTGACTGCTCCTAGTTGTTTCATTCTCGCAGCTCTTATACATGTTAAAAAAAAATTAAATGTCTATGTTTCACATGGTGAAATTCATAAACACAATATTGGATAGAGAAATGAGGTTCGTTTAGATTATACTAGATTAGAGAGCATATTATTTATTTGATGAGTATTTATGTGATGTTACTATGTGGTAAATTGTTTTCAATGTTTGTTTACCATTGTATGTCGTAATATACAACATTTGTACTTCTGTCTTATGTTATATACAATATTTGAAACTTTGACTTATGTAAAACCATTGGTTCTTAACATGGATAAATTATTTATTTATTTATAATATTTCAATTATAAAACATGAAAATTAAGAAAATGATTTTTTAAATTTTAAATGATTAATAACTTACAAATCGATTCTATTCTGGCTGATGCCAAACAAATTTTGAGTTGGTTTCTCATACATACCCTAAATCCCAATTTTATTCTTTACCTATTAACCCCCATTTATCCCCGAACCCTTCAAAGGAATAAGATCAAAATATAATCTAGTTTCAGATCTCGCTGTAATACATATAGGTGTTTCAAATTTCTTGTCAATATCATAAACCTTTCCAGAGTAATTGTACGCATAAAAAAAAAGTTAGACAATTTTTTTTTGCTCAAACCTAAAATCTCGACGACGTTTCATGACATTCTAAGCCTATTATGAGATGTGAGCCATATCTCCTTTACACCTATATAGTATCATAGTATCATGATTTCAAAACACTTCTCAATAAGAAATTAAATATTTCAATTTGTTTCAGAAATGCTACAGCCTTAGAGAATGAAAGGTTTTGAAGAGGACCGAGTGATTTAAGGAAAGCTTCCAGAGGTATTAGCAATGGAACGAATATTTAAAATCAAAACTAAGTCAAATCCAGATCCCCGTGGCCAGTACCCTTCAGAGAGAAGATACTCGGCATCCATAGTGATTGGACTCAGTGTAGTGTACTTCCAACTATTTATTTACTCTGTTCTAATGGGGACACTTATAATACAAAAAATGGCTGTGCATCACCAAGACATTGATTCTAGTGACACCACAGAAATTCCCTTGAACGGTACTGGGGATTTATTTCCTGTGGAAAATAGTACGGAGGAAATTAAAACCACCATAGAAGATACGCTACTACGCCTCCGCGACAGAGTAGAGAAAGACTTAGAGAGTGCAAATACCATTCACTATTATATAAACATCCCAGCTTTAGTGTGCGCTGGTTGTTTCATAATGGCCGTAGGTTCCATATTTAGTTTTGCCACGGGTGTGTTTGCGTGGAAACAGTGGTATATTGATCATAACATAACGTTTTTCTTCTTATCCACAACCTTTTCCACCCTAACCTCTGCCATATGCCTTTTGTTGTCATTGTTGACGACTATAAATATGAACTTTGATTGCAACGAATACGGTTGTAAGAACCCTTCGCCAATTACTTTCAGTCTAGCTATGAATATTATTATACTTTCGTCTATAGGATTGCTATGGTCAATATTATCGACCAAAGTTGCTTATCAGGGCATGAGAAATGATTACCCAGATGATATGGTGATATCCAAAGGTGGTAGGACTGTTCAGGTTAGCACTATAACGAAGGGCGACAAACGTTGTTCTGCATTTCCACCAGATATAATAAATCATTATCCGGTGTCCGGTAAACTGGCAAAGTACCTGCCTAAGAAAGATAATAGTGATTTACCGAAGGCTGAAAGCAATTACGAGTACCAGCTGAGGGTGGATAAGTTTTTATCTAGCGATGCTGAACCTAACGAGAATGCTAAGTGAACTTTCTTATTGTTAATTTCGCGTAATTTGTATTGAGCGATATCAGTTGTTGATTTAAGTGATTAGAGTAAGATGTGTATATTGTGACATCTATTTTTGATATTATGTATTTTATTTTTGTATGTGACAATAATGGATTAAATGTTCTAATCAATAAATTCATGAGGTTGGAGATAGAAAAGGAGGAAATCCTTCTGTAGTATTATATAACAGTTTTGTTTAATGGTGAGATTAAAACCAAAGTTACGTTTCCATAGTATTTTTAATAATTAAAGTAAATTAAACCCAAGTGTACTTTTTATTTTTAAGAAAATTACTTTTAGTAGGTATGTTATAAAGGGCATAGCCAGATAAGTAGGGTGAAACGGTCCCCGGCCCTATCTTCATTGAGAGAAGGAATATAGTTAGCAATAAGTGAAGGGAACAATTTTGCAAAATATTAAAGCAAATGGGTGGCGCGTGTCACGGGGTGACGAGGGGGATGAAATCCAAAGGACCAATTTTTTGTGCCAAAACGCAGCAACCGAAAATTTTGGAAAAAATATATGTTGGACAAGTATTGGAGAGGATTCTCAGAAAAAATTGTCGGTCAATTTGGGAAAGAACTAAGGGCGAGAAGACATCGGTATACTTTTCAAATATTTTTAAGGGTAACTTCTCTTCGTTACACCACATTCAAAATTTTTTTGTAGCGTCTATCACCCCCATATAACATATTTTTTTCGCAGCGTGGTGGGAACATTACGTCATAGTGAAAAAAAATCACGTCCGTGGTCTTTCGAGACTAGTAGTCTATGTTTAATGAAGGCAGAAAGAGTAAATATTTCGTGCAAAGACGAGATTACCTTTCCTTCCCGTTTTTAAGGGTGCTGAACATTATTGAAGTGATGGGAGAAGTTTTTGACCGCTGCAACCCCCTTGAAACGTCCAGGAACCACCCCTTTTATGTTTTCATATATAAACGGGACTGGGGAGTGATTTATCGACGCGCTATACTTGAAATAAAATGGAAAGGGGTTATAGACTAAGTGGAATCCAGGCAACAGGCCGAGAGCGTTGATGAAACCCTCCCGAGGGGTGGAATCATTTTTTTTTAAATGATTCCTCATCCCTCAAACGGGCAGAAACCACCCCACACACGCCAGAAAGCATGCTATACAGGATTTACAGGTTTTTCGGCACATGATCGTTATTCCTCTGCATATCCCTTTATCTTTCACGGAAGAGAAGGTGGTAGCGACCTCGGGGGTTGCTTCAACCATTCATAGGGGTGTAAAATTAATTAATTACACTTTGGATCATCAATACGCCCTCCCCCGTTTTCGCAGACTCTGATCACGATAAAAATATAATAAATTAATTTTATACCCCTTGGAAGGGTTGAAGCAACCCCCGAGGTCGCTACCACCTTCTCTTTCGTGAAAAATGAAGGGATATGCACAGGAATAACGATCATGTGCCGAAAAAAACCGTAAATCCTGGATAGAATGCTTTCTGGTGGTTTCTGCCCGTTTGAAGGATGACGAGGGGTTGGAGCTAAAAATGAATATTTTTCCCATGATCAGCTACCCCGAAAACGGGGGGAGATACGCATTAGAACCGAATCATTAAAAAAAAATGATTCCACCTCGGGAGGGTTTAATCAACCCCCTCGGCCTGCTGTCTGGATTCCACTTACTCTATAACCCCCTTCCATTTCATTTCAAGTATAACCCGTCGATAAATCACTCCCCAGTCCCGTTTATATATGAAAACATAAAAGGATCCATAAAGGGGGTGGTTTTTGGCCGTTTCAAGGGGTTGCAGCAGTCAAAAACTTCTCCCACCACTTCCATCATGTTCAGCACCCTCGAAAACGGGAGAGAAAGGTAATCTCGTCTTTGCACGAAATATTTACTCTTTCTGCCTTCATTACGCATAGACTACTAGTCTCGAAAGACCACGGACGTGATTTTTTTTCACTATGACGTAATGTTCCGACCACGCTGCGAAAAAAATATGTTATATGGGGGTGAAAGTAGACGCTACAAAAAAATTTTGAATGTGGTGCAACGAGGGGAAGTTACCCTTAAAAATATTTGAAAAGTATAGTGATGTCTTCTCGCCCTTAGTTCTTTCCCAAATTGACCAACAATTTTTTCTGAGAATCCTCTCCAATACCTGTGAAACATATGTTTTTTCCAAAATTTTTGGTTGCTGCGTTTTGGCACAAAAAATTAGTCCTTTGGATTTCATCCCCCTCGTCACCTCGTGAAACGCACCACCCTTTTGCGTTAATATTTTGCAAAATTGTTCCCTTCACTTATTGCTAACTATATTCCTTCTCTCAATAAAGATAGGGCCGGGGGCCGTTTCACCTTACTTATCTGGCTATGCCCTTTTGGTTATTAGTATATTAGTATAGACCAAAAGATTTATAGACTACAAGCCCATCGTAATTTTTAAGTGACCCAGCATGAATTATATTCAGTACGATGCTGGTATACGAAACCAGAACTTTAAGCACTATGCCGTCACTTTTGGGCGGTACAGGTTAGTACACAGGTAAATTGAATTTTCCATCGGAAAGTGCACTCTTCAGACAAAATATTCTTGTACGGCATTCCTCATGTTGATAGTTCATAAAAAATAATCACCTAGAACCTACTGCCGTACAAAAATAATGGGACCGGAAGCCAGAAGAATTTTTCCAGGCAAATAGGTAATTTAATAGAGTACGTCATTTGTACAATTAGGTTTGTATGCTTTCGTATATTCATTATTTAGCAATGCCGTACATATTTGGTGGTTACAGGGTGAGAAATCCTGGGCGCAACCCCTTCCCTAGACCTGTAAAATATTATTCAACACCTACAATAATTTTTAACAATTATGCCATCTAAAGATTATGGTAACTATAAATATAAATAAACAATTACCTGCGTTTGAGGTTGAATCTCATTTTTTGGCAATCAGATCATAAATTCGGCACCCGATTTTTTTGACATGATGTGACTAAATATTATCGTTGTACATTATAGCCGGTTATAATTAATGTAACCAAATGAAAATGTGAATTAAAAAAATAAATAAAATTTTCAAAATTTAAAAGATTTTCATAATGCGCTGTGTATTAATAAAAGAAGTAGTATTTCTAAAATTATTGCCATTTTGAATTCCTTAAAGATGGAAATAATAATAATAATAGTATTTATTTCTTCATTGCAAAAAAATTATATACAAATAAAAGTATATAATAAAATCAATGTAGAAAACGTCACAAGAAAAATTAACAAACGGTTAACAGAGAAAAAACAATACAATAAAATATATAAAACACATGAACATACAAGACATTTTGTAATTGGTCACATAAAACAAATATATTAAATTACAAGAATTCACTTATCGTGTAGCAGTTTTTGTCTAGTAATATTTTTTTCAATTTACGTTTGAAAATATGTGTGCTGCCCGAAGACCTAACCTCTTCATCTAATGAATTATAAAGTTTACACCCTTGGTAAAGGAAACTTCTTTGGTACATAGCAGTTCTATGAGAATCAGGCAGTAGACAATTCTTTGCTCTAGTGTCATGTAAATGACTCACTTGATTTTTTAAAAAGATTGATTTATATGTATGAACATATCAGCACACCTCAAGAATGTATAGACCAGCAACTGTCAAAATTTTTAAATTTTTAAAGGCATCACGGCAACTCTCTCTGTAATTTAAATTTAATAAAATACGAATTGCATATTTCTGTAATAAAAATACCCTAGTTACATTACAACTATTACCCCAGTTTACAATTCCGTACCTAAGATGCGAATGAAAATTAGCATAATAGAGTACTTTAAGAATATCCTGGCTACAATGTTTAGACATAAATTTTAGAGCATAACAACTTGTTCTTAGCTTTATACATAATTTTTCGATGTGTTGAGTCCATTGTAAGTGTTTATCAAAAGTAACACCTAAGAGTATACTATCAAAACAAGTTTTTATTTCCCAGTCAGTATCACTAAAAAGTGTCAGGCTCTCGGAATTATTATTCAGTGAAAATTGTATTGAAACTGTCTTTGATTTGTTTAGAACCAAGTTATTATTTTGAGACCAATGTATGATTTCTTCATAAACTCTTTCAGTGGTTTGTTTTGCTTCAGCTAGGTTATTGCCGGTAACTAGAATGTTTGTATCATCAGCATAACAAATCACATGAACATTCGGTATTTTTTGTAGATGACTAACCACATCATTGGCAAATATTATATATAAAAGTGGACCCAAAATTGACCCCTGCGGAACTCCCTGTTTAATATTACAAATATTACTTTCAACTCCACCTGCCATTTTTACAATTTGTGTCCTGTTGTCTAAATAGGAGGAAAATATTTGTAAAGCAGTTCCTCGAATACCGTATCGTGCTAGTTTGGCCTTAAGCAGCTGATGGTCTACCAAATCAAAAGCTCGTGAGAAATCTACGAAAAGACCCACAACCGATTTCTTGTTGTCTAAAGCTTTAATGATTTTCTGATGAAAATCACACAACGCAGACTCCGTGCTTTTGTTTATAGTGAAACCATGTTGAGCAGGAGACAGTAATATATTCTGATGTAAAAAACCTGATAGTTGCTCCTTGAGATGAAGTTCTAAAATTTTAGAGAAACTACATAGTAGACTAATGGCTCTATAATTATTATAGTCATTTGGATCTCCCTTTTTGTATAATGGCGAGACAATGGCTCTTTTAAATTTACTGGGAAATATACCTTTCTCTATAGAAAGGTTTATTATTTAACATAATGGGCCGCTTATCGCACATTTGCATGTTTTAACTAAATTATTAGAGATATTATCATGACCACTAGAGTTTGAAGACTTTAATTTATCTATAAGAAGTTCAACATCCTGAGTTGTAACTGGAGACAGAAAAATTGATTTCGGAGTGTTAGGCACATTATTTTCTAAGTAGTCAAAATTATGTAAAGCATTTACACATGTGGCGCTCGAAAATAGCAAGTTAAAATTGTTAGCTACATCTTCTATAGGTGTCTCGTTGCCATCTTTTACAAAACGAAAATCTTGAGAAACTAACTTTGTTCCTTGTATTGTTTTTATTATATTCCACATAGTTTTGGTTTTGTTATCTGAATTATAAATTTCACGATCATGGTGCGCTTGTTTAGCCGTTTTTAATTTATAGCGATATAAGTTATTTAGGTATATACTATGAGCTTTATAATTATTATTTATTTTAGACATATCGCTATATAAAGTTACCTGACTTCTGAGGTGAATCAGTTCGGGTGTAATATACTCACGTTTATTATAATTTTTGTTGTTAATATAAAAACGCTTAATAGGAAAACAGATATCAAAATATAATATAATATAAAGAAAAATAGATGCCGTACATTTTTACTTTTAGGATTTTTCACAGCTGATGAGATTTTCCATAACATTTTCACCGGCTTTTAGGGTCATTAATTACTGTATGGCATTTACAAAATGTTATTGACTATATCAAATAGTAATCGAAAATTGTGATGCCGCTCATATTACCCCATTCAATGTGGCAGCCATATTGACTTATTGTTAGCTTGAACGGGGCGATTATATATTAATCATTGAATGTGACGGACGGTTTATTTTTCATAAACAAAGCTTGGGAATTATATCTCGGTGACGTGAAAGTCAGGGTGGCTCTGCCAGCGCGGAAAGATTTTTATGCAAGTATAACACAATATATCTTATCTTGTACTTTTTATTGGGTATTCCGTGATATCCAAAGTTAATATGATCAGTTTATTATAAAGACTCACTCGAAGAGGAGGAATTGAGGGCAGGCCCCCCATATGGGGAGATCTATTGGGTACTGAGTTTAGGGACCCGGGCCCGCCAGAAATTTTGGCATTATTTTTTAAATTTCCTTCCGCTCATCAATTATTAATCGCGGGGGCCCGTTGGCATCTGAGGGGCCCGTACCGAGGGCCTGCTAGGGACGCCAAATTGAGGCCAAAGGGCAAAAAAGTATTCGTTACTTTTTCAAGGCAATAAAAAATTTTTTTTGGATTTCTATTTGCACCCTTCCCCCATGAGGCGATAATTTTTTTCGGATTTCTTTAATTCCTTACGAGGCAATAAATAGTAGTGATCGCGGAGTCTGAACTGATATCCTTGTACTTTGGTATGAAGTACGTCCGTAAAATTTCCGTGATTACCTCAGGAAAGGGCGCCAAAAAGTGCTCCCGCCCGGGTGGAAAATTTACCTTGAGCCGCCCGTGAGGCCCGGAGATTTTGACAAAAAAATTTTTCCCGCTCAACAATTTATTAGGCGCAGGGGCCCGCTAGTGAATTTGGTAGAGAATTTGGTACCGGGGCCCATGATTTGATACCCCCGCATCAGATGATTGGGGGATGTAACATTCAACTAACATTATCTAGTTTCGACCATGGTATGTTACATCTCACTACCACTTTCACTAAATTTAAATTAAAATTACGTTGACTGTCATTATCTGTAGAGCCACTAGTACTCATATGCGTTTGTGAGGAAATATGTCTATTAACATTTGTTTTAGATGTCTAAGAAATTGTTTTATTGCAACTACTACAATAAAAATCTGTTCTATCAAATTGAAGTTCTGGAAAATAGCGAATCCACAAGTATACTACAGTCTGAGAAGCACTATACATTTTTTATACTGCCGACTCTGTATAATTTCACTCTAGGTTTGTAGATATATGTGGACATACATAGATTTACACTACGAAACTGCGTAACTGCGATCCCGGATGATCTACTCTTTCCCTTTATTAAATGTAGACGTAAATGCCAAGAATTGCCATATACCTAGGTAAAAATTGTAATTGTAATGTTTATACCAATTTTTACTTACCAAGACTTCACGTTCTTTTTGACTTGTTCTACACCGTTTTATGGTATTATTGAATAAAGGTTATTATTATTATTATTATTATAAAAGGGATAGCAATCATCAAAGCAATATTTCACAATTTCGCTGGCGTCGTCTAATTAAAGGAGATAATAAAAGCGCATTATTAAAAAACATAAAAGATGCAGGCAGACGGGGGACTGTAAACCGACCCTTCTCGCGAGAGAGAGCTGGCAACAGCTCATCTCCACCATTGGCAATGGTCCCCCAACTCTTATCCTTCGGCTTCTGGGGATAGAAGAGACATAGTGCATCCATAGGGCAAGGGGTTGCAGCAAATATGTACGGCATTGCTAAATAACAGATCCATTAAAACATAAAAAAACCGCTGCCCAAGGAATCACTACTTCCACATCCAGATTCTCTATCCAAGTCACTCACAACGAAAAAACTTTGTATGTGAAAATAATTGTTTATGGAACTTTAATAATATAATATTTGAAATCTTCTACCCCAAAAACCCATAAAACGATACCCCACATCGGTAGTGGGGTGGGGGTGGTGATAGTGGGGGGTGGATGAAGTAAAAAAATATTTTGAGGTTTCTGGTTCCTGTACATTCACTAAATCACAATTTTTTTTGAGACCTTGGCTTCTCTTGTATATACTAAATACCAATTTCGTGGACTCTTACCTGCTTGATTTACCCATTTACCCCAAATTTACCCCAATTTACACCCCAACCCTTCGACGAAACAAGATGAAAATATAATCTAGTTCTAGATCTCGTTAAAGTACATATGTGTACCAAATTTCAAGTCAATATCTTAAACGGTTCCAGAGTAAACGTGCGCACAAAAAAAGTTACAGACAGACAGACCGACAGACAGACCGACAGACAGACAGAAATTTTTTTTGGCTCAAACTTAAAATCTCGACGTTTCATGACATTTTAAGCCTATTTGGACAATAAACATTTTTAAAATTTTTTTTGTCGTTACTATACTTCCACTGGACGTGGAAGTAATTGAATTGTACATTAGAGGTGACAAAATACTTTTCCAGCCGTCTGGAACCATTTTTTTTGTACGGCATTTAGTTTTTATCGTATATTGTTTTAAGTATTAACAAAGTATGCGAATGCCGTAGGTAAACAAATTTTTCACCCTAAAATTGCTCTCTTCAGAGGAAAATAAATTTTCCTGACGCAGCCATGTGTTCCATGAAAAATGTACGGCATGGCAAAACATATCTTTGTTTCATGAAAAAGAATTAAGATCATTGAATTTGATGTTTGTTCAAATCACCACCCCTTATACTAGTTAGGGGTAGTGGGTTACGCTCGGGATTTCCCACCCTGTACCACCAAATATGTACAGGGACGTCTTAAGGCATGGCCAAACTGGGCCATGGCCGGGGGCCTTGGCTTCCGAGGGGCCTCGTCGTGATTGCAAACAAAATTATAAAAGGAGGGCCTACATTTGAATATGTACGGCGTTGCTGAATAATGAATATATGAAAGCATACAAATCTAATTGTACAAACGCCATACAGTATTAAATTACCTATTTGCCTGGAAAAATGTTCGGAAAATCAAAAATTCTTCTGGCTTCCAGTCCCATTATTTTTGTACGGCAGTAGGTTATAGGTGATTATTTTTTTATGAACTATCAACATGAGGAATGCCGTACAAGAATATTTTGTCTGAAGAGTACACTTTCGGATGGAAAATTCAATTTACCTGTGTACTCATCTGTACCGTCCAAAAATGACGGCATAGTGCCTAAAGTTCTGGTTTCATATACCACCATCGTACTGGATATAATTCACGGTGGGTCACTTGACTCCTTAAAAATTACGATGGGCTTGTAGTTTATTAGATTATAGTCTTGCAAACAATTTATTTAGAGGCAATTCAAATTCTCACAAAACAAAATTGAACTTTTCTGGCTCGGAGTAGAAAATATTTTTAAAATATGTTAAAAAGCATACCTTTAGGGTTGATGCCTCATAAATACTGCAGGAAATTCAAATATGAATTACAGTAACCCATTTCACAGGACCAGGACCATCAAAGGAAAAATTGACAGCTGCTTAAGATTTCGCTTTGCTGATTAATTTCTCTAATTCGGCATTAAGAAAAATATTCTTCTGCTATCTTTCTAAACACAATCCTAATGTTGGACCCCACCTCGAGACCTTACCTAGAGAAATAAAAAAGATATCGGTGTACTGTCCAAGTATATATTTGCGATCTATATACTCGACATTCGTATGTGACGTCAGACACAGCTACTTATTTTTCTGCGGTGCAGTCTAAGAAACTGCGCAGGTCAAGTGAATCTTCATGTGAATACCTGTGCAACCTTAAAAGTAGCTTATGCAGTTCGGTTGTGTGCAATACTCATATGCTGCATGCAGCCTCAAAAGTAGTCACGTGTGAATTGAATTTTAAAGAGTAGCGGTGGCTGCAAAAAATATCTATTTGGTTGAAACTTTTGCAGCGGCAGCGAGCGCAGTATTTTCGAAGTTGGTCCATTTAAACAACATTTTAAATTTTGTATTTGTGAATAAGTTTGCGAGTTGACAAAATTATTAATGTTTTTAAATGAATCGTTCTAACGTCTAATTTTACTGTACCTACTACTATATTTACAAATATATTAAAACTAAAACAACTTGAAGAATAAATCTTTTGTGCTGTTGTGCCTACTAGGGTTGCTAGATTCTTTTTACAAGCACTGTAGATGAATTTTGAATTTGGCTATTTTGAGCGACGTTTATTAATCCAGCGTCATCTATTGTCCAATAGAAGAGACTTATTAATAAGGAATCTAGAATTTTATCCAACCTTTCATGTAAGCAGAAGTTAATAATTCAACTACTAATTCTAGGCACCTCTCCTAGATGGCACTGGTTTTTGAAATTGAAACAAAAAAATACCAATTCAGATACAGAGTGACCACAGATCAAGAAAAAAACATATTGATCTGTGAGAGTGACTTACAAATTTGTTTTGACACTACGAATGCACAAAATTGACAACAGTAATAGGAGAGTCTACCTGGGATTTTTCCCAAAAATTTTGTATACCATTTGAGTTAGCAACGGATTCTTATAGGAAAAATTCTGCTGAACAAGATTTTCTTATGAAAAATTTTCCTAAACCGCGAGCTTCATGGTCAAATAATTGTTTAACAAAATTTGTTTTGTTTTTATTTATTAGGATGAAAACGGTTTGACGGATCCGAAAAAATCTTGATTCAATCGAAAGATATTTTCAATACGCGTCGTTTGGCGCCAGGCACAACTCATTTTGTCAACCCGTTTATTTGTTATAGCCAAAATAAATTTCTTAATTAACAAAGTGATTACTCCGAAACTAATGAGGTCAGGATATTGTTTTTTTTTAAAAACATGCCTTTTATACCAAAGAATATACCATATTTTTTTTTGGCCCGATATCTTCAATACTTTTTGATTGTTTAAACAATTGGCATAATTTGTTAATTAGCAAATAACTTTTTTTTCGAAAGTTTGATCGACTTCAAACCAACTTTAAACGATAAATATTGATGTTGGGCATAACCCCTATACAAGTCTGCACGAATGCAACTTTTTGCTTTTGTTTATTTAAAGTTTAAATTAATTTTGCAAATTAACAAATGGAATATCTCGGCTCTGGGTAAGCGTATCGAAATGGGGTTTTGTGCATATGAAAGTGCTTGGAAAAAGGAAAATTTTGAGACCAGAAAGAACTTGTTCGGATAACCGGAACCGGAAATATAAGTGATATTGCGTTAAAGGCTCTAATTTGTTTATTAACAACTTTTTTTGACACGAGGTTTGGTGCAAATGAAAGCTAACAAGTTTTTTCATCAACCACAAAAAGTTCTACAAAAAAATATTCAATCCCTGAAGTTATACGCATTTTTGACCCTTAAAAACATCTCTCCCGCAACGTGGAAATAGTAAGAATTGACGCGCAATGGGGTGGCGGGTTCGATCTCCGGTGCTAGCAAATTTTTTTTCGTCAAATTTGCTTTTTTTTCATGTAACCAAGTATTTTTTATGATAATAAATCTTTTTACTTTCTGAGAAATTTTTAAAAACGTCGCAAATAATTTTCTTTTGCAATTTTCATTAAATAAATGGCTATCTTGCAACAAACTTATGATTGTTCTTGTCCAACGAGGGTTTGTCGGTAGTTTTTGTTTTTTATTACTACTTTTTGTGAAAGAGAAGGCTTGTTTTACTTTTTTCTTATAACGAAAAAAAGTTCACATCTCATGAAAAAAACACACACTTTGTTATTTGTAAATGAGAAATAATCAAAAGATTTAACAATTTTAATGGCATTATTATTTTATTGTTTTAATTATAAATATTTACAATTAATAACTATTAACGCTAATAACTATGTGATTACAACTAGTAACAATCGCATCGTGGTCAAGGACCAACATGTTGTAAAAAACCGGTCCCCCACTCACAAAAGGGCCCATCCCCTTCCATCGTTTCATGATGTCGAATGTAAGAAATGTAGAGCATACAAAGCTGGTGCACAGCATCAGCTCGAGAGTAACTGATTTCATGAAGTTCCCAAGAATAAATAATTATTTATAGTGTTTTTTACAATTTAAAAAATATTTTATTATAGGAAATATTTTATTGCACGAAAAAAAAAAATGCCCACACCGAGGATCGAACCCGCCACCCCATTGCGCGTCAAATCTTACTATTTTCATGTTGCGGGATAGATTTTTTTAAAGGTCAAAAACGTGTATAATTTTTCAGGGATTGAATATTTTTTGTAGAACTTTTTGTGGTTGATGGAAAAACTTTTAGCCTTCATTTGCACCAAACCGTGTCAAAAAAGTTGTTAATAAACAAATTAGAGCCTCTAACGCAATATCATTTATATTTCCGGTTCCGGTTATCCGATCAAGTTCTTTCTGGTCTCAAAATTTTCCTTTTTCCAAGCACTTTCATATGCACAAAACCCCATTTCGATACGCTTACCCAGAGCCGAGATATTCCATTTGTTAATTTGCAAAATTAACTTAAACTTTAAATAAACAAAAACAAAAAGTTGAATTCGTGCAGACTTGTATGGGGGTTTTGCCCGACATCAATATTTATCGTTTAAAGTTGGTTTGAAGTCGATCAAACTTTCAAAAAAAAGTTATTTGCTAATTAACAAATTATGTCAATTGTTTAAACAATTAAAAAGTATTGAAGATATCGGTCTAAAAAAAATATGGTATATTCTTTGGTATAAAAGGCATGTTTTTTGAAAAAACAATATCTATCCTGACCTCATTAGTTTCGGAGTAATCAATTTGTGAATTAAGAAATTTATTTTGGCTATAACAAATGAACGGGTTGACAAAATGAGTTGTGCCTGGTGCCAAACGACGCCTATTGAAAATATCTTTCGATTGAATCAAGATTTTTTCGGATCCGTCAAACCGTTTTCATCTTATTAAATAAAAACGAAACAAATTTTGTTTAAACAATTATTTGACCAGGAAGCTCACGGTTCAGGAACATTTTTCATAAGAAAATCTTGTTCAGCGGAATTTTTCCTATAAGAGTCCGTTGCTAACTCAAATGGTATACAAAATTTGTAAAATCACCTTTTTTTTACCCCAGGCAGACTCGCCTATAATGCCGTCCAAAGATTTAATTTCGTCCTAACTGGTAGGCAACCCTCTGCACTAAACGTTTTCTTCTGTGGACATGAAAATTTAAATTTTGTAGCAGACTTAAACCACGCCAACTTTGCAAGTCTAGATAGATAGATAGATAGATAGATTATCTTTATTAGTTCTTGAAAATATACCCTTAAGGTGTACAACATGTCAAACAGTTAAATATAAGTAATTAAGTGATAAAATGTTACATGTATATAATACAAATTGCACATAAGTATGTAGAACAAACAAACACATTAAAATTAAAATCATAGTAGTAGTATTAAAATATTAAAATGACATTGCGTTGATTATGAAAGTAGACTTAATTAGAGCAGAAGTGAGGGTCATTATAAAATTCTCCGATGCTGTAGTAGGCCTTCTGTATCAGGATGTTATACAGTATATTTTTAATCTTTTTTACTGGATTATCTCTGATTAAATTCGGTAATTTATTATATATTTTTATTATGGAATATTTCACATTTTTTTGAAGGTAAGTAAAGTTCATTTTATCATTAACTAGGTCAGATCTATTTCTGGTGGCATAGCTATGCTGCCTATCACAGTCCTCAAAGAGGTCTCTATTACTACAAACAAATATTACAGATTCGTAAATATAAATGCATGGTAGAGTAAGTATTTTGTTGTTGATAAAATAATTTTTACAAGATTCATGACTTTGTAATTGATAGATATTTCTTACACATCTTTTTTGTAATATAAAGATACGGAACATATCTGAAGAATTGGCCCAGAATATAATTCCATATCTTATTCTAGATTGTATGTACGAGTGGTAGGCAATTAGGGCTGATTTGGCGTTAACCATGCTCGAAATGACTCTCAAGGCATAACAATAACGTGCTAGGCAGCTTGCAAGCATTCCAACATTCCAACATAAATAAAAACTAATATTGTATTGGAAGTCTAAAAATAAAGACGTCAATGGCCGTGAAATGACTGAAATGCCATTGTTTCACAATATGCAAATAGATTTGAAATCTTTATGTAGCAGCACATTTAGTCAATTTATCGATTTTTTTTAGATCAATCCTCACCTAACTGTCCTGTACTAAAACTGTACGAGATAATAAACTTGTAGGAGACAATAATTTTAGGCAATGATTAACAAAAGCGTTTATATCTTATAGTTAAGCATTTCCAGTATTCGACTCTTGACATACTAAAACTTATTATTTTGGGATTTAGGGAGGCAGAGTATTAATGCTTGCTACAAGGTGCTTGCAAAGTCCATCGCCAAAACCCTGCTGCACTGAAACTTAAGCTTATTCAGGGGCGGCACTAGCAAATATTTCAGGTGGTGCTAGATCTCATTGTGCCCCCAAATATGCATAGGCCAAGACCTTCGCACCACTTTTCAAAGACGGCGAATATATTTTCGCACTCAGGTGGTTCATACTTACCAAGCTTATGATTGCCAGTCGTAAATTTGTGATACTCATCGAATCACAATGTACATGCGGTAGGAACAGCCGATACGCCGTCAATTATCGTGAAAGGCAAGACGTTCGCACCACTTTTCAAAGATGGCGAATGTTTTTTCGCACTCAAGAGGTTCACACTTACCAGGTTCCTGATTGCCATTCATAAACTTATCATTTTTTTAATCTGACTTCTTTTCAAATTTGGGTGAGCGCAGCGCTTCCTTGTACCGCCCAAAATGAATGGGAGCCTGGATTCATGATTTTTGGGGGTAAATTAAGAAATCCCTACAACCCCCTTGCGTAAACCTAGGACAGTGATCTATACAGGGTGTTTGGTACATCGATAGAAAGTTTTTACTGAGTGATAGTTGGGGTCGTTTGGAACCTATAAGACCACATTTACCCTTATGCAAAGTCTCACCGTTTTTGAGATATAGGCATTTTTAGATATTTTTGCGAAATAGTTGAGTTGTCACTAATAAATGTTATTTTTTATGGTAATAAATACTTTCATCTTTCTTAAATATTTTTTTTAAATATTCTTAATATGCCGAAGTATTGGTATAAAAAATATGTAAGACAATTTATGTGTCTAAATGCATTGGTTCGATTTTTTTTTTTCTATTTTAAGCAAAATTTTCTCAAAAGCGGCGCCTACTTCAAGAGATTCAAATAGTTTTAAAAACTTCTCTATTGCATACTCTTTTCAATGGTATACCACGTTATGACAGAACTATAGTTCATTAAACTAAAAAGGAAACATATTTGCAGACATTACATTTTTAATGAGGAAAAAAATTAAATAAGTATTGATCATTTTATTACTTTTATTTCCAGTTTTAACTAAAACAAATGTAACTAAAACTAATAATTAATTTATTTCATTTTCAAAATGAGAACCTCTATTTCTAGCGCATTTACGTGTCCTCTTTCGTATTTGAGTAGTGGTGACGTCTAACCTTATTTCTTCCTTGATCTGGCACCTGCTTCATTAATTCTTCGTACAAGGTGGTCACGGTCGGTTATTTAAATCTCAAAAACTAGTCTTTCATTCGACCCCAGACATGAAAATCAAGGAGTGTCAAGCCTGGAGACCTCGCTGACCACAATATTAGCCCATTTCACCAAATCCAATGATTAGAAAATGTTTCGTTTAAAAATACCCTCACAGTAATTCGGTAGTGAGCAGGACATCCGTTGCGTCGTTTTAAAATATGTCTCTTACATTTAGAGGTATGTTGTCTAAGATATTATGGTAAATTATTCTGTAAAAACTCTAAATAACTGTCTCCATTTAAATTGTCTGAAAGATAATACAGACCAATGAGAGCTCTGCCAGTTACCGCTGCCCATACATTCACACTGAACTTGTATTGAAAAGAGATTTGTTTTTTCATGTGCGGGTTTTCATCAGCATCAGCCCAGTAATGAAGATTGTGAAATTTTGTTACTCCTTCTCGGAAATACTCTACTCGTCTGTCCACAAAATATAGAATAGAATAGAATAGAAATAAACTTTATTTTCATATTGTTACATTTATAATACTATAAACAAACAAAAAGAAAAAGGCGTCAAAAACAAGGGCATCAAAATTGATGCCATACAAAATCTATATGCTACTAGAATAGATCTTTCTTAATATAAAAACATAATTAACCAGCTAAAAAATCATCTATACTATAGGGTTCAAGATCAATTAGAATTTTTCTTATTTGTGATTTGAAAAGTTTTGGCTTTGTATTATTTTGATGTCGTCAGGCAGTCTATTGAATAGTTTTATACCCATATAATGTGGGCTTTTTTCTGTTAAAGTGAGGCGATGAATGGGGTAATTTAAGGCCATTGTTCTAGTATGATGCTGATGGTGTGTTTCTATATTAAATCTGTCTCTATTAAGAAAAAGAAACATTAGACATTCATATATATATATATACAGCATAAACTGTCATTATACCTTCTGATTTGAAAGTAGTCCTGCAAGTTTCATTATAATTCATTTTCTTAATAATTCTTAATACACGTTTTTGGATTACAAATATATTTTGAATTTGACTATCTCGTCCCCAAAAAATAATTCCATATCTTATGACTGACTCAAAATTCGCAAAATACATTATTTTAAGAGTTTTTTCATTCATATATTTGCTTACTAGTCGAATTTCATAACAGATTGAGTTTAGCTTTTTTGACAAATAGTTTTTATGATTTGACCAATCTAAAAATTCATTGTGTATTCCCAAGAAATTAGTGTTCTCCACAATATCCAATCTTTCCTCAGTAGTTAGATGTGTCGGTTTTACTACTCTAGAAAGTTTTGTTCTGAAAAGAATTATCTTGGTTTTTTCTTTATTTATAATTAATTTGTTCTTTGTAAACCAATGAGTTACCTTTTTAAGGAAATCGTTGCTATCAATTAAGGTGTCTGAAATATTTTTGCAACCTAATATCAAATTTGTGCCGTCTGCATAATTTACTATATTTTGATTAGGCTCATCTGTTATGGATCGCAGGTCGTTGACAAATATGATGAATAGAATTGGTCCTATAATACTTCCTTGTGCGATACCCACTTTATTTGGCATGATTTTAGAATTATAGTTGTTGCCCTCTTTTGTTATAGTCACTCTTTGTTGTCTGTCATTTAAATATGAAACAAACCATTTTAGAACATTTCCTCTTACTCCATACATTTCCATCTTTCTGATAAGCAACTCTTTGTCTAAACAATCATAGGCCTTTGAGAGATCCAGGAAAATTCCAAGAGCTAAATCGCCATTTTCCAAGTGTGCCAAAACTGCTTGAATAAATTGAAAAATTGCTGTCTGTGTTGAGCGACCATAATAATAATAATTTTAAGAAAACGTTCATTTTCCAGATCAGCGTTCAACACAAAACGGCAAAAGGCAGTTCTACAGAGTCCCTAAACAGGCATGTAGTTGAATGGATGTTTTCCTTCAATCCTGAGAATTGCCCAAACTTTTCATATGGACAAATTCAGTTGACGAACTACTTTTCCAATACTGCTGGTAGGATCTGCTTCGAAAGCCTACAAAATTTGCTCATCTACTTCAGGACCATGTTGCACAATATACACCCGTTCCCTATGATGAAGGTTACCTGTTTCATGTATACGTTGATATGTGTTATAAAACACCTGGATATGGAAATCGTTCCCGATAAAAATCTTTAGGATGGAAACAAGATGGTTGACAGTGATGAATTAGGTGATGAGAACTCTACGAATTTATGTGAAAATGAGTGCAAATTTAAGTGTTGTCCAAACAAAAAGTGTTCAGTTAAGGTGTGTATTAATTGCAGTGAAATATATCATCAAAGTTGTGCAATTCGCTTCAAATTTCCAATGTTAGAAAGGTCTAAAATAATATGCTGTCAGGCAAATAACCCTACTCAAGTGCTTTTAGAATCACAATTATTGAAAGCTGAAAGAGAGAAAAATATTTTATTACACCAGTTAGTAAGTGAAACTCATGATAAAAACAATTTGCTTAAGGATCACAATAAATTATTACTAGAAAAAATTGCCTCACTAGAAGAGAAATTATTTAATAATAGCCAAAAAATGCAGCTTGATGTTAATAAAAACTTAAATAAAAACAAATCTGAAATAAACAATTTGAAGCAAAAAGTAAACAAGCCTGATGATATGAAGTTAAAAAGTACAACAAAAAAGTCCATCAATAACTTATCAGCTATAGATAAACAGCAATCACCAATAATGAACAATATTCCAGTGTCACCTAAACAATCAACTACAGGGTTACCCAAACTTAACACCCTTCAATCTCTGGAACAGCATCAACTAAAAGTAATGAATGAGGTAATCAATATTAACTCTGATAAACCAGTAGCTGATGAAAACCTACCCAATAACAATGCTGAAAGTGAAACAGGAAAGTGGCAAATGGTTCATAGAAGAAAAAAATCTTTTAAGAGAAATGTTGGCCAATCAGAAATAAATAATGCAGAAGTTAAATTTACCGGAGTTAAACCCAAAGTCTGGTTGTATCTGTACAGAATAACTCCTGACGTCATGGAAGATGATATAAGGCAGTATTTAAAGATAAAAACTAATGACAAGAACGAAGAGTTCATCGTTAAAGATCTTAAGGAACCTGGAAGCAACAGATTTAAAACTTTTATGGTTGCAGGAGACTTCCAATACAAAGAAACTTTTTACGAGCCCTCCTTTTGGCCTAAAGGAGTTTTCTTCAGAAGATTCGATTTTAATAAGCATTTTGAAAAACATAATACAAGACATATTATTAACAACGAAAATGATGCTAGACCAAATTCTTTTTTAGAAGTAACATCATAGAACCTGATGTACAACAAGAAACAAGGAATACTGATAAACCTGCTTCACATAATCCTATAAACAATTACATAAGAATTTGTCATCTGAACGTCAGAAGTATCCGCAACAAGGTTCAAGAAATTGACTTTTTACTTCAGTCTTTGGAATTTCCAGAAATTGTATGCTTAACAGAAACTTCATGTAACTATTCTGAAATTAATCATATAAAATTGCATTTTTATAACTTAACTGATCACCACTGTAGAAGTCAATCAAATTTTGGTGGCGTCGCCATCTTTGTCAAAGATAATATAAAATATAAAATTAAGACCTGTGATGTGGAGAAAGTAGATTTTCTCTTTGAGTATGCTTTTATCGAAATTGTTTTAAATAATGTCTCAGCTCTAGTAGGATGTTTTTATAGGTCACCTTCAAATTTATCATTCGATTGTGATTATTTTATTTCTAATATTGATGATTTGATGTATAAGTTGCTTAAGCCAAACTCACCCGTTTTTATTTGTGGAGACTTTAATTTTAATTTTGATGACAATATTGTTTGTAGCAAAGCTGAAAAATTATCAGATGTTTTCTCATCATATAATCTTAAAAAATGTATTAATGAATATACACGAATTGATACAAAAAAGAATAGCAAAACTATTATTGATAATATATTTTCCAATATTAATACTGAAACTTTAAATCCGAAGGTTATTCAGTGTGATTTATCAGACCATTTTCTACAAATTGTATATTTCCCATACACATATGATAAAACGAGTGACAGTTCTTATATACTTAGAAGATCCTTTAACTCAGTAGAAAACATGAATTATTTTAAATATTTATTGTCCTTAGAATCCTGGCCGTTTGTTTTCTGTGACAACATGAACAGTGATGATAAATTCACAGAATTTCACAATAAAATTACAGAAATATTGAACATTGCCTTTCCATTAGAATTAATCAAAATTAAAAAACATCAAAAACCAAATAAACCTTGGCTAACCCAAGACTTGATCAATGAGGGCATATTTTTACGAGATGTCTATAAATCGTATAAATCTACTGGTGATACAGAAGTCCACATAAGGTACAATATATTAAAAAAGAATCATGTAAGGAAAATAAATACAGCTAAAAAACTCTATAACGATTCACTAATGCTCAATTCAGAGAATAAATCCAAAACTGCATGGCAAATAATTAAAAACCAATACCAAAATCTAAAATCAAAAAACTATCCTGAAGAATTTATTGATGTTAATGGAGATTTATTGTCTGATATGCAATCAGCAGTTGAGGCATTTAATACCTTCTTTGTTAATTCTATTAAACAACTTATTAGTAATATGTCAGTGGATAAAGATTCAAAAATAAATTTCAACAATCGATCAATTTTTTTGTCACCAGTCACAGTAGACGAAATGAGTATAATCATTAAATCTGTGTCCTTAAAGAATTCAACAGGTATAGACGGCATACCATGTTCTTTATTAAATGCCGTCACAGATTATATAACAAAACCTCTTGCCCATCTAGTAAATTTGTCTTTCCAGGAAGGCATTTTTCCTTCATTATTAAAACAAGCAGTAGTTGTTCCCATACATAAGAAATCTGACAAATCGATTCTGTCTAATTATAGAGGTATTGTACTATTATCAGTTTTTTCTAAAGTGTATGAAAAATCGTACTATAATCGACTTAATGACTTTTTAAGCAAGGAAAAAATTTTGATGAATAACCAGTTTGGATTTAGAAGTGGTTGTTCAACACAAGATGCCATCTTATCACTGTACAACTTTATACTTAACAGCTTTGAAAACAAAAAGAAATGCGCATGTGTATTTTTTGATTTGGCACGTGCATTCGAAACCGTAGATCACACCCTTCTAATAGACAAATTGGAGAAATACGGCATTAGAGGACCCGCTCTTGATTGGATTAAGACATATTTACTAGATAGATGTCAAAAAGTCTCTTTAACGGTTGATAATAGGATTTACAATTCTGGTCTTGAGTGCGTTCCAAGTGGGGTACCCCAAGGAAGCGTGTTGGGACCCTTATTGTTTATAATATTTATCAACGACATTCATTTCCATATGACTGAAAGTTTTATATCTGTCTTTGCCGATGACACAGCTACTGTTAACGTAGACAATGACTTAAATATTCTTGCAACTAAAACAAATAACACCGTATCTCTAATGCGAAAATATTGTTCTAATAATGGTCTTGACCTAAATGTTGATAAGACCAATTTCCTAACATTTTCCACTAAGACACTAGACTCTAGTTTGTTAATAAAAATGGAAAATAAATCTAGAACTCATCTTGGAACTGTCAAATACCTTGGACTCCAAATAGACTCTTCCCTATCATGGAGTGATCAAATTGATGCGTTATTAAAAAAATTGTCTACCCATTGTTTTGTACTATGGCAAATGAGACAGCATGTCAGCTTAAACATCTTGAAAATGTATTACTTTGCATATATACAATCGTGTCTCAACTACTGTATAATCTGCTGGGGAAATTGTTCTCGGTTAGGGGAACTTCTTGTAATGCAGAAAAAAATCATTCGCACGATGACATTTAAATCTCCACGCGACTCTTGCAGATCTTTATTCAAAGAATTAAATATTCTAACTGTCCCAGCTTTATACATTTTTAACTGTGTATCTTATGTGAAATCTCATATGGACAAATATATACCAGAAAACGATAGTTCGACATATTATCTAAGGGAAAACTTAAACATCACTGTTCCACAACATAGACTAACTACTGTTGCCAAGGGACCTAACATAATGTCTATTAAGTTATATAATAAACTTCCAATTGAAATTAAAAAGATAAAAAATATTAAACCTTTCAAATGCACAGTACGATCCATACTAACTAAAAATAGTTTCTATTCTATCAGTGAGTATATGAACTGCGATCCCGTCATTTTGACATAATGAATTTTAATTTTATGTGTATGTGTATATATTGTTTTATTATTATATTGTATTTTTTTTAATGTTAATTTAATTCATATTGTATTTACCTTGCAATTTTAATGTGTAAAACTTCTTGTTACTTTTGTGACTAATATTAATAAGCCTTATCTTGTTTGACTATATTTCGATACTTCTTGTAAGTCTATGAAAATAAAGTTATTATTATTATTATTATTTAGCTGCTGCTTCATTTTCGTCGGCCATTACGTACATAAAAAGAATATCGGCATATTCTGCATTAGAAAAAGATGCCATTGCAGAAAAATGTGATAATACTATGAACAATTAAATAAAACAGCGTTTGACACAAGCGTTCAAATGTGTCACCGGTATCCAAGCAAAACAATTTTTTGTGTCTGGTCGCCTGATATCTACGCTTTGTTTATTTCATTTCTTCTTGACTGCACGTGTAAATACGTTTGTTTTTATTTCAATATGTCACAGACATAAAATTGTCGTTAAACATTAGTAAATAAAATCACCGATTTGGGGCTGAAAGTATTTATTATGATTTTGTTTAATATTTTTTCCTTATTAAAAACGTACTTGTCCACAAATATGTTTCTTTTTTAGTTTAATGAACTATAATTCTGTCATAACGTGGTATACTATTGGAAAGAGTATGCAATGGAGAAGTTTTTAAAACTATTTGAATCTCTCGAAGTAGTGCCACATTTGAGAAAATTTTGCTTAAAATAGAAAAAAAAATCGAACCAATGTATTTCAGCTCATAAATTGCCCTATATAATTTTCATACCAATACTTCGGCATTTCTTTTTGTGTTGTTTCGACAGAGTGCATATTAAGAATATCTAAAAAAAATATTTAAGAAAGATGAAAGTATTTATTACCATAAAAAATAACATTTATTAGTGACAACTCAACTATTTCGCAAAAATATCTAAAAATGCCTATATCTCAAAAACGGTGAGACTTTGCATAAGGGCGAATGTGGTCATATAGGTTCCAAACGACCGCAACTATCACTCAGTGAAAACTTTCTATCGATGTACCAAACACCCTGTTAGGCGCATACTCGTGCATATTATGGAGAACAAACTTTTTCAACTTTTTGAATCGCTATATCTCAGAAATGGTGATTCTTTGGAGAAAAAGTGCAAGAACAATTATTTGTCCGACCTATTTTTATGATAAAACTTACCGTTTGGCTGAAAAATGCAAAAAACCCATATTTGCGAACTTTGACCTTGAATAAATTTTTTTGCAGATGTGGGATCGATGGAGACTTTTCACATTTCATTTATAACGGTGTTCCCACCATTTGTACGAATTTTCAGCTCTATGCGAATTATTGTAACCTTGAATGTCTATTTTGACCGGGTTATATATATCCGAATCATTGCACTCGAGGAGATATACTGTTAGATGACGTCACGTCCAATATGTGTGTGTGTTCTCAAACACGCCCCCTCCCGGATATTAGTAGGTGATTTAAACATTTTCCAGTTACACATTATGAAAACAGATTTGATAATTTGGTCCAATAGATAAGCCGGAAAATGTGGGAAAGTGGTGGAACAGCACCGATTTAAAAAATTCCTTTTTTTACGTGTTCCCTAGTCTCCCAGGAATATTCATCAGCATTGCCTCTCCCCTCTAGGGAGTTTTCTTGGGACGATTATCACGAATCCGAGGTCCAAATTGAGGAATTTCATATTCCAGTATCGAATTAGTGTTATTTTTTGATGAAAATTCCACTTTTTCGGGTGGAAATTTAAATATGATTACTGTGCTGCGGAAGTGTGCTCTAGGGGTTTTTTGGGTCGCTGATCATGATTTTGAAGTCCAAATTCAAGAATTCCATATTCTATATTGGAATTTCGGCCATCTTTCATGTCGAATTTCACTTTGAAGAAAAAAAAACCGCTGCCCAAGGAATCACTACTTCTACATCCAGATTCTCTATCCAAGTCACTCACAACGAAAAAACTTTGTGTGTGGAAATAATTATTTATGGAACTTTAATAATATAATATTTGAAATCCTCTACCTTAAGACCCATAAAACGTTACCCCACATTGATAGTGGGGTGGGGGTGGTGATGGGGGGTGGATGAATTAAAAAAATATTTTGAGGTTTCTGGTTCTTGTACACACACTAAATCACAATTTTTTTTCATTCCCTTTAATAAGGGGGTGGGGGTTGGTAATGGGGGTGGCTAATACCAAAAATTTTTTTGAGACCTCAGCTTCTCTTGTACATAATAAGTACCAATTTTATGGACTCTTATCTGCTTGATTTACCCATTTACCTCAAATTTACTCCAATTTACCCTCCAACCCTTCGACGGAACAAGATGAGAATATAATCTAGTTCTAGATCTCGTTAAAGTACATATGTGTACCAAATTTCAAGTCGATATCTTAAACGGTTTCAGAGTAAACGTGTGCACAAAAAAAAGTTACAGACAGAAATTTTTTTTTTCGTTCAAACTTAAAATCTCGACGTTTACTTTGAAGAAAAATGTTTTGTATGAATATTACGAGCATTTCAAATTAATATACATGGCAATTTTATAAACACTGCAGGAATGCATGTAAATTTTTTCTTCTTTCAAGTGAGGTAAGTGATTAAAATATAACAATTTTTATAAAAATATAGCATTATTGTGTTGGTACAAAAGGTGGTATTTTGTGTGATAAAATAGTTACCTATTAATTTATCATTATTTTTTTATATACTTTACATCATTTATATCAATCATATTCGAGAATTGGTAATTCAGGATTTGTTGATTCTTCCTCAGTGTCACTTTCATCTTCCTGTTCATCTGATATTTCAGCCGGACAAATTGATTCCTTTCGTGTTAATATTTAAAATTTTTCTGAAAAAATGGAATTTTCCATGGCATGTATTCCAGTCTGGAATATGGAATTGCTCAATTTGAACCTTGGAATCGTGATCAGCGACCCAAAATACCCCCTAGAGCACACTTCCGCAGCACAATATTCATATTTAAATTTCCGTCCGAAAAAGTGGAATTTTCTTTAAAAAAATGGCACGAATTCCATACTAGAATATGGAATTCCTCAATTTGGACCTAGGATTCGTAATCAGCGACCCAAAAACCCCCCTAGAGCATATTTCCGATGCGAAATATTAATTTTATAAATTTTCTTATGACAGCTACTTTTTGGGGGGCACTTCAAACCCCCCTAACTTTCTCATTTTCAGAGGTAATGGGGGTCAATGCTGATGAATGTTCCTGGGGGGGTCTAGGGAACACGAAAAAAAAAAAAGGAATTTTTCAAATCGGTGCTGTTCCACCACTTTTCCACATTTTACCTTTTTTTTTTCTGGCTTATTTACTGGATTAATTGCTAATGTTTAGTAACACTATATTAATATACAGTGTGTCCCAGGATAGATGTAATAAGAGGTGTAATGGACCAAAAATTTTGGAATGGTATTTGGGGATTGAGTCCTGCTTGTTGTAAAACTAAAGTATACCAAAAATGACTTGATTTGGTGTTCTCTTATAAGCAAAGTTGTAAAAATCACCACTAATAAAGTACCTTTATTTTTCAAAATATGAAAAAATTCCACTAAGAAAAGTTATTTAGAATGCAATTTTCAGAAATATAAAATTATTTTTTTGAAACTTCCCATTTTTTGTTGTGTAGGAGCAAATGTTAATCATCTCAAAAAGTAGGCTATTGGTAAATAAAAAATTGAATATACGAGATGTAAGAAGGTATAATGTTAATCGAACTAATTGTAAAACAAGAAACAATTACTAACAGAAGATTAATGAGGTTTAAAAATTATAACAAGTAATAAATGTTAAAAACAACAGATTCACAAACAAATTAATTATTGACCAATACAAAACAATGTTTACAATTTTTTTATTATTCGGCGTAGCTACCACCCACATCCACACACATTTCGATCCTTCACCTGAAGTCCTTAAAACTGTTTTGAATATGATCTAACGGTATGCAGTTTACGGCATTTGTAATTCTCTGCTTCAATACTGATACATCGTTAGGAAGTGGTTCAGCGTAAACCAACTGCTTGAGGCGACCCCATAAAAAGAAATCCAATATTGATAGATCTGGGGATCTCGCCGGCCACTTGATTGGTCCATTCCTGGAAATCCAATTTTCTCCAAAATTTAAATTCAACCACCGATTAACTATTTCTGTGGAGTGGCCAGGGCAACCATCATGTTGAAAATGAACTAAAGGCATATCTCTTAAAATATTTAAATGTTCTTCTGAAAATCTTTCAAGAAGCTGTAAATAAGTATGCTGGTTTAACCTTCCCTCAATGAAATAAGGTCCAATAACTCCAACGTGATAAGAAACGGCACACCATACATTCACTTTTTTATAATATTGTCTTCTACAATGAATTCTAAAATTTGGATTTTTAGTCCAAAACCGACAATTCTGAGATGAAACAACAACATTGGTTGTGAATGTGGATTCATCTGAGAAAATTATGAAATGATGGAAAAATCTTTCTTCCATGATTTTTTCTCCAATGGCCAAACAAAAATCCAACCTACGGCCGTCATCTCCCTCTTCAAGCGTATGTTTATAATTTGCTTTATATGCCCTAATTTTCTTTGCCTTGTAAATTCTTTGGAGTTCAGACTTGCTAATATTAATAAGAGCTGATCTCTCTCTTAGTGGCATCCTAGGATTTTCTATAACAGAGGCATGAGCTATAATAGCCCCAACATTGTCTTCATCATATGCTTTTATTTTTCTTTTCATGTTAAGAACACTACCAGTAGCCAGAAACTTTTTAATTATTCTCATAGCCTGAGTATGTGACAAAGCAGTGTTTGGAAATTTCAAATTAAATTGGCTTACCACTTCTCTTAACGAGTTTTCACTGCCAATTCCATAGCATTGCACAATATAAATTTTTTCACACACTGTGATTACCATTTTCACTTAAGTTTTTATGCTTGGTTCGTTAATTTGAAACGGAAATTTAGGATAATATTGACTACGTTTGACAGATATGTCAATAATAAATGATAAATGTGTATCCACTGCTTTTCTCATAGCCTACTTTTAGCATCTACTTAACTATAAATATTAATTCACAAAAAATAATTTCTATGCAGTTTTAATTGAATGGTTCAAAATAAAATACTAATTTATTGAAAAAAATGGAAAGTTTCAAAAAAATAATTCTATATTCCTGAACTTTGGTATAGAGGTATAAAATTGCATTCCAAATAACTTTTCTTAGTGGAATTTTTTCATATTTTGAAAAATAAAGGTACTTTATTAGTGGTGATTTTTACAACTTTGCTTATAAAACACCCTGTAGAACACCAAATCAAGTCATTTTTGGTATACTTCAGTTTTACAACAGCAGGACTCAATCCCCAAATACCATTCCAAAATTCCAAAATTTTTGGTCCATTACACCTCTTGTTACATCTATCCTGGGACACACTGTATATAAAAATCAATTCAAAATATATAGCACATGCAAGGGGCCTATTGTATGGAAACTTCCCTAAGATTTTACTTAGGACAAGTAAAAGATTTATTGGTAGGGCTATTTATTGAATGAAATATATTAATAGCAGCCAAAACAAATTATGGAATTTTCGTAATTTATTTTGCATGCCAATGGGTTTACTGTCTACACTTATTGCTCAAACTGTAATTCAATTTTTAAGAATACAGCCAATTACAGTTTTTGACAAGCTTTGGAACATGCTTTCTCAAGACAGTGCACTTCTAAAATATTAATAAAGGTAGTTAGGGTCGAAGGGTTGACTGTAGACAATAAAATATGTTATGCACAAAAATAAACACGGTAAAAAAAAATGATCTTATGTGAGACTTTTGGGAGTTAAGTAACAAGGTCAAAGTGAGACTTACTAAGTATATTTAAAAAATTGTTTCATTTTTGTAGGCTTTAAAAACCAGATGTTTATTAAATACAATTATTGGTTTTTAATTGAAAGACAACCAAAAGGAAAAATAGTGTAAAATTAGGCACCTAATTACGTAAATGCTAAGGCACAGTCGGGTACAGAGTTTAAAAATAACAACAAACAAGTTCTACGTATTTATGGGTTCTTCTTTAAAATATGTGTGGTTTAGTGCTTCTAATGCTGTTGTCCTTTTATTTGGGTCAAATGTCAGCATACTCTGAAAGAGAAAAAAAAGTTTAATAAGATTACAAAATTCAATCATTCGGTGCTTTTTCTCAAAATATTAACATTTTCAACACTATAACTTTTTACAAGGAAATTGAAGAGTGGAAAAATTTTCAGGTGATTTTTGTTTGTTTGTAACTTCAATTCAAATAAAGAATATTGAATATTTACTGCTTTCAGAGCTTATTCTATTTGTACAGCTTTGCGACACATCTGCAACAGTTGAAACATTACTGAAAAACTGAGCTTCTGTATGCTTGTGGATTTTAGTCTTATAATTTGTGAGTCCACAAGCATACAGAAAACAAAAGTAACATAATAATAGAAAACAAAAAAGTAATAATATAAAATCCTGATGCAGTTGTGTGGTTGAACTCTAGGGTTTAATCGTTTTTTTTATCGATGCCCCAAAAACTATTGTTAAATAAATATCTTTTTCTAACAACAAATGAAAAGCATACAAATGTAATATATTAGTCAGGGAGCTCTCCCTAGCTGTACGTGCACCCCCCGCCCGATCCTTGGGGACAATGTTTTTCATAAAGATTAAAGCCTAAGGAACAATTTAAGACATGTCCAAAAAAAAAAAACTGGCTGTTCTTTCAAAATGCCGGCCGTATGTTAAAAAAACTGTTGCCAATGTTGTTTTTGTCATTTAACACAAAAACTAAAAAAGATGGAGAAAAACTTTCTGCACAAAAATCAAAGTGCATAAAATTTTCTACAATTTTGTTCCTATACAATATTTTGATAGGAGTTACCATTTTCCAGATAAATGAGTCCAAAATTAAGAAAACATGGAAATTCATATATCGGTAAATCACTTAGAGGAAATAACTGTGACAGTTATTGCAAGGCGTATAATATAACTTTATATTATTAACATAACAAAAAGAAAATAAACTGAAAAAATTTATAATAATAATAATAATAATATTATAATTTGAAGTGGATAAAGGTGTTATGTCACACTTTTAAAGTTTTGAGTAAATTAAACAAAACGGTTTTGAGTTGGAACTTATTTATTTTGTCTTCGATTCAAATGAATATACCTCATAAAATAGATAAATTTGGGTTATGTTCTTTTGTTTACACTAATATTAAAGAACAATATCAAGCTGTTATGAAACTAGATTTTTCTATCCAAAACTGTGTACATCCATTAAAATTACTGGTTGTATGTATGACATGGCGGCGCCTTTATAATTAAAAAGTTTCTATAAAATATTACAAATTTAGAATTCACCGTTTATTGGGTGTTCAAAAATTGCATAAAGTAATTTTTTTTTAAAATGCGGCATAACACCTTTATCCACTTAGGTCTTTATTTGTAAACATTTATCTCGAAAACAGTAACAATGGTATCTGGAAAATGGAAACTCCTATCCAAATATAGTATAGGAACAAAATTGTAGAAAATTTTATACACTTTGTTTTTTGTGCAGAAAGTTTTTCTCCATCTTTTTTAGTTTTTGTGTTAAATGACAAAAACAATAGGTATTTGCAATTTTTTTTAAACGGACGCCATTTTGAAAGTACAGCCAGTTTTTTTTCGGGGGGACATGTCTTAAAATTGTTCCATAGGCTTTAATCTTTATGAAAAACATTGTCCCCAAGAATCGGGGAGGTGCACGGACAGTTAGGGTGGGTTCCCGTAGTATTACGTTTTATATTGAATTTTGTATTTTATTTTAAGAGCTGAATCATTTATCTGGAAAACGGTAAATCCTATCCAAATATTGTATAGGAACAAAGTCGTAGAAAATTTTATGCACTTTGTCTTTAGTGCAGAAAGTTTTTCTCCATCTTTTTTAGTTTTTGTGTTAAATGACAAAAACAATATTTGCAATTTTTTTTAAAGGACGCCATTTTGAAAGTGCAACCAATTTTTTTTTTGGGGACATGTCTAAAATTGTTCCTCAGGCTTTAATCTTTATGAAAAACATTGTCCTCAAGGATCAGGGGGTGCACGGTCACTTAGGGTGGGCTCCCGTAGTATATTGTTTTATTAGGAGTAAAAGTGATACTTTTGTGATGAGTCTGTAGATTACAGACGAGTCACAAGAAGTGGCTTTTACTCCGAATAAAACATGCTATTTTTTCTTCAAGCGTCGATCAGCTATAAAAAATAATAAAGATAAAAATCTCGAATTTCACCACCAAAAAGGCATTGTGTTAATATTGCATGGCTGGCGTATTAAATAAAATACTTGTTGCTATGAATATTACTTTTTCTGCCGTTCACAGTGTCAGAAAATGTACTTTTACCTCCGTCGTTAATGGCAACGCACAGCCGTCTAAAAATTTAAACTTTAATGTCATGAAATGAGTTAAAAAATGTCATGTTTTTCTGAAGTTTGAAGAAAAAGTAAATTATACTTTATTCATTAATCCTTTTACTGAGGGAGGAACTATTGAGTATTTCAAAAACAAGTTAAAAAATAAAAAATAACATACAAATGATAAAATAACTGACCTAAATGAAATTTGTAAGTATTTCAATGAATACTTCATTAATTTTACGTGCCCTTAATCAAAGTTTGACGATTTAAATATACCATGTAGCTCCTCCATAACATTTCATCTGCCCTCCGCAATTCCAGAGAAAATAGAAAGACAAATCAACTTCAAAAATATCTGAAGGCATTGACGGTGTCTCTGGAAAAGCTTTGAGAGTGATGAGTAATATAATCAGTACACCACTATCATATATCATTAATGAATCGTTTACTACTGTAAAATATCCTGATATATCCAAAGCCTCAAAATCAATACCAATATATAAGAATAACTGATCCTTCCAACTACAGAAATATATGTGTTCAAAATCAGCTAGTTAAAGTATTTGAAATGTCATTCAATATAAACAATATAAAACAATTTTCTTGAAAGTAACAACCTAATATCCCAATCACAAAATGGCTTCAGACAAAATAAATCAACATCCATCCCAAGTAGCATTTTTAGACACAGTTTAGGAACAAATTTAGTGTAGTGGGAAACAGTTTTGTAACTGTTTCGATACTTATGGGGGATACAAAGTTTTCCATACATTTCCAACATTTTTTCTGAAGTTGTTACCATTTTTTTACGTTTTACAGATAGCACAACAATATTATGGAACAGTTGAGCAACTGTTTCCACTTTTATAATTTTTTTTCCAAAACAAGTGTTTGAACTCATTTTCGAAACATACTGCAGCATCTGTTAATCATTTCTAAATTATAAACTTGTGTCGATACATTATTGCAATTGTATGCAACATATTCTTGTCTCCAAATGTTTCCAAACTGTTTCCATTTTTTCCATGAAACAAAATAGATTATTAAAACCGTGAACTTTTTTAATAGAGTTATTATAACCTCACATTTTATTATTATTAAAACCACAGAAAAGTTGAGAGATGCAAAATGGGAAAAACCAAACAATTTAAATGTTCTTCCAGGTATTTCAACCTGTTAAAGTATACAAGAATTGTGAAACTAAGAGTGATTTTTAAAAAAGTTGCTGTGGAATGTCAAAAGACAAATAACCAATTAACTGGATACTGACTTTCAAAGAGGAGGCTGCAGAACCAAAATATGAATTAATGGAAGACCTCAACTAAAAAGCGCCGAAAATACCAGAATGCACGTGCAACACCTCAGATAAACAAAGAAATCTTTGTTTATCTGAGCGCAACACAACCGGCTGCCCACCATTGTTCACGTGTTGCCAACTTTTCCGAAACCAGACTGTTTCTTTGAGAAAATGATTGTTAACATTTCCAAAAAAGTTTCGAAACAAGTTTCTTTCAGAGGTAATATGCTATACTGTAATCGGAACCGAGTGGGTACATTAGAGAATCAAGTTTCTTTTCATAAAATATGATCTAAATTTTCGAAACACATGCAGAACTGCTTCTGTAGCCATTTTGGTTTTAAGTGTTGATGTTTTGCTATTTTAGTCTTTAAAAGAAAACGTAGGCAAAGGCTTAATATCGAAGATCAGTAATTATGATAATTACAAAAAAAAAATATATAATTTGGTATACTCATTATTACCAAAATAATCGAAAAAAATATATTTTATAACCTATAAATTTTTATGCTTAATAAAGAAATATATTCGAAATGTTTATATTTGTGAGGCCCATTAAAAATATCGAAGTATCTCCGCCAAATAATCGATAAAATTTTTGCCGCACGTCTCTTCAGGTCAGACAATGGCTAAAAATGACGACAAAGTTTTCACATTATAGGTATTACCATCATTATTGTTATTATTCTATGTGTACCTTAATCGTTTCCATATTGAAAGGTAATAAAAAATACGCACAATATTGAAACACATTCTTATTAGGTGAAAGATAATGAAATTTTCCGAAACTGACTGCACACATTTGTTCCCTTTGTAAAAACATGTGTATGGAAATGAATCAATATAAAATA
The DNA here is from genome assembly GCA_936432065.2 of Rutpela maculata. Taxonomy (NCBI): domain Eukaryota; kingdom Metazoa; phylum Arthropoda; class Insecta; order Coleoptera; family Cerambycidae; genus Rutpela; species Rutpela maculata. Next base: position 218,805,512 of record OW386287.2, read on the forward strand.
TAATAAAGTATTGATACATTTGTGAAACTGTGTACAAATCGGTTGGCTACAAATTTGAAACATGCTTCTCTTTATTTTCGAAACCAGCAAAGAAACGCCTAGTGCCACCACAATAGAAACATGTACTGTATAGAGATGGGCACGTGACGTGAATTTCACCGTGTCACGGCGTGAGCGTGTACATTTAAGGTACCAAATCACGGAAGATTTCGTGAGTGTGCGTGAGTCAAAAGATCCCGTGCGTGAGCGTGCGTGAGATAATATTCACGCCGTGACACGACGCCCCATCTCTGCTTTAAAACTTCAACCTGTCGTGTCGTGACAAGAATAAGAAGCGAAGCGATAGACGGAAGACGGAACACGAGCGCGAGAAGGGAGGGAAAAGGACAGGAGACAGGATGAATGACGCAACATTCAAATCAAACTGCGTAATTGCAATCTCTCTCTACTACATTCGCCAGTCGCCTAGCCCTCCTGGCCTGGGCTGGTCACTCTGGTCCAGAGATGGGCACGTGACGTGAATTTCACCGTGTCACGCCGTGTCACGGCGTGAGCGTGTACATTTAAGGTACCAAATCACGGAAGATTTCGTGAGTGTGCGTGAGTCAAAAGATCCCGTGCGTGAGTTTGCCTTAACATATATCAGTCGTGCGTGAGTGTGCGTGAGCTAAAGGTTTAAAGTCGTGAGCGTGCGTGAGCGTGAGTCAAAATCGACTCACGCGCCCATCTCTAGTACTGTATGACCATAAGAAATTATACTGTGTCGGAAATGTATGGGAACATGTTGGAAACAGTTCCCATTTTAGACATAGTAATAGACACAATTTGTTAGAAACGTTTGCCAAAATGTGGGTTAAGCACTGTATGTTTTGTTATGAGACAAATTCGCGACACTGTTTCTGTGGAGATATTAAAATGTGCATACTTTGGATTGGCACAACCAATTCTGTTATATGGTTTGCTATTCTGGGGAAACTCGGCACACGTTGATAAAGTGTTTATTATGCAAAAAAATAATTAGATGTATGATGGACGTCCATCCACAATCCCACTAAACCTTTGCATACTGACACTACCGTCCCTATTAATTTATAACCTTACTCTTAATATAAAAAGAATTAATAGTCAGTTTCAAAGAAATAACAGTCGACACGACTACAATACCTGTACAAGAAACCAAATACACATGCCATTTTTAAGATTGTCCGTGGGTCAAAATTCACATGTTTATCAATTTATCTTGGTATCACCTGCTACAACAAGTTCATTCAAATACTAGGTGATGTAGATACACCAAGCTTCACGATGTTTATGCATAAATTACATATGTACTTACATAATGTACATAAGGCTTTTTATTCTGTCGAGGAGTTTTTAACTGTTTAGTTTGTTCTTTAGCGTTTATTGTTTGCATGTTCTTTTTTAGTAATTTTGAATAACGTTAGTATTATAGTAGTGTTTACCTTCTATTGACAAGTCTGATAATTTGTATTGTGCAATATTTAAGATGAATAAATGTATATTATTATTATATATATATTTATTATTATATATTGTTAATTTATCTTTGCAAAATGGTATATTTCCTGAGATGTTTTAAAAAAATATATCCAATGTCTCCAGAAAATTATAGACCAGTCACCATTCCATTCAGCTTCTCAAAGGTTTTTGAATATGCTTACTTAGATCGTTTAACAACATTTTTAAATAAATTTAAAATTTTATCAAACAGTCAACACCGTTTTCGTTCGGGTATATCCACCATAATGGCCATACATTCTTTTTATGATAAAATCAACAGATGTATAGATGCTGGCGAGTGCCCTGTTGGGGTCTTTTGTGACCTCAGAAGGGCATTCGACTGTGTCATTTCATGACATTTTACTGAACAATCTCTGTTTACAGTATACGAGGTTCTCCAATAAATTGGTTAATTTGTTTTATTTCTTTAATAAACAGTATGTTTCTATTCAACATTCTATAAATAATATCCAATCTAACTCTTGTTTAGTTGACATGGGCGTACATAAACTCACTAGAATCAGTGCTTGGGGACACCTTTCATACGAAGTATGCAGACAATTTATCATTAATCATTTAGAATAAATAATTCATCCATAAATCTGAATATCAATATTAGTAACATCTTAGAAAATGTTTGTAGTTGGCTCAATCAAAATTATTTATATAATAACGTTGATAAAACACAACTAATTAGATTTCATAATAGACAGAAACAGTGTGATAAGGTAACTGTAAATATTAATAATCAATTTATTAACAGCGTCAGTGCCAAATACTATAAGTTTTTTGAGCATTCAAATCGAAGAATGTCTCAATTGGAAACCCATTTCAATCATTTTATGACCATGAGTTCAATTAATTAAACTATAGTAGAGTCACGACTTCGATATGGTGTCTGTTCTGGTGAGATTCCACCCTATCACAAACCAAAATATCACAAAAACGGAGTCTACGTACTATAGCAGGTTTACCCTATTCGAACACCTGTAGAGATGTTTTTGTGGAACATAAAGTTATTACTCCAACATGTTTGTTTATATTCGAATTGTGTGTTCATATATTTAAAAATAAACATAATTATAACCTCAACAACAAAGATATATGCATGACACACATACTAGACAAAAAATAATATTCATGTGCCCTTTTCAAAATTGTCAATCACTAATAAATTTCCAAACTACTTGGAGTTGAAAATGTTGAACCATTTGCCAGATGAAATGAAACAAAATAATATTAATGTATTTCATAAAAAAAAAAAAAATGAAACAGTTCTTAGTGGCTAAATGTTTTTATTCGTTGTTGAGTTGAGTTCTTTGTTTAGGTTAAGTTAATTTAAGTCACGCTTAATTTTATCTTTCTTTTATTTATACCAATTTTTATTGTTTTTACCACTCACTGCTGTTATACAAATTTGTAATTATCCAATAATAAAATAAATTAATTGGAATACATGAATCGATCATTGAAACAGCTGTTCACTTAATTCAGCCTTTGATCCTCAAGGCGAATGGCTCGGCAAGTGTCTTGTCTGACTCATCAAACAACATACCGTGGGAACATAGATTTACAGATTCTTTAGCTCCACTCTCCCTACTTTTTGTTAAGGATTCCCCACTACTACTGCAGTAAACAGTACCCTGCATAATAAACCAATGCGTTCCTGTTGTAATTCAATGTATGTGGTGCTCTATTATCTATGTGCATTTTAGGAAAAAAGAAATCGAATGACCACTGACGTCAGTATCGATGGCAAATGAAAGTTCTGAATATTTATTGTAACTATAGAATTTAATATGTTAACTATAACCTGTGCACTTCCAAAAAACGTAGTTACTCATGGTGTTCCTCAAGGTTCTGTGCTAGGTCCCACACTATTTTTAATATTCATCAATGACCTTGACAATTCTGATGACAACACGAATTTTGTACTGTTCACAGACGATACCACTGCACTAAACACTAATTTCACAGCTGATGAACTAAAACAGACTGTCGCAAAATCTGAAGAACACCTTTACGAATGGTTTTTAACCAATAGATTAAAACTAATGACAAGATACAATCATTAACATTTACATTGAGAAATGGAGATCTAGAAGAACAGACTGATGCATACGTAAAAATTCTAGGTGTGTACTTAGACTCAATATTATTCTGGGAAGAACATATTACAAAACTATCGACTAAACTCTCTAAAAATATTTTTTCTTTTACTCATGATTGATGATTACATTACCAAACTACAAAAAGGTTTTTTAACCTTTGTTGTTTGACTTACCATTATTAAATCATATGCAGTTTCACAAATATTCGGAGATATTTGATCGAGACGTACTTGGTTTATGACATCAAAGGAATTCCATTTGATAGAGACACTTTCTTCAGGCCATTCATTTTGAGCAGGTTTTCCCAGCACTCTAAATAAGAAAATGTTTCTTTAATAAATAAAATTGATAATAAAATAGACAACAGAAAATTGTCAATTAAGTTTATGTAGTAGAATCTCGATCATTCTAAATAATGTTTATGAAACGCCAATAGTAAAATACAATACAAACGCTGCTAGAATCCAATTAGCAAATACTCAACTGCATGCATGATCCCCATAGTAAATTAGCTACTTGGTAGAAATATTGAAATATAAACGCCTATCACAAATTCAAAAAATATATATAGAAGAACTTTGGAGATTATTTTCCAGGGTTACTGGAGATAAAATTTAAAATTTCATAACATTTTACCAATAACATATCTTCTGAGTATATCGCTAGTACACCAATTCTTAGAAATGGTTAAGAAATTTTAGAAATTACAACAAAATTTAAAAACAAAGCTGTGGCAGGTCTAGATGGTATAACTACACAAGCATTAAAGTATTAAATATTAAAATATGCAGCAAAAGAAAAATAAATGTATATTACACAGAACATTATCTTACCTAAATATTTTACTAAGCTGATCCCCCTCTGTTGTTCCACAAAATAATGGGGATAAACTATACAGTTCTACTATTATACAACCTATTGACCATATATCTACAGGAGTGGCATAGGGTAATCCAAGGAGGACTTCCGGTGCTCTATACCACAAAGTTACCACCTAAAACAGAAATCTTAAACTTAATAGGTAATAAATTTAAAATTATAAAACTATGTTGTAAAATTTGTGTGGAAAGACTGGTGAAAAATCAGCAGATCGCCATATAGCTACGAAATTAATTGACAAGCAATACTCCAATCAGTGGGGGATTTTGCCCTGCAAAAGGTGGGGTAGTAATTTTTATTTTATTTTATTTTTTTATTTTTATTTATTGAATATACGGAAAACTCCATTTTACATTAAATTTGTTGTCAAGATACAACATAAAAAAATGTATAACAAATACAAACACTTATATAAAATCAATTTACATTAGAGAGATCATCAAGAACACACATGTACAGGTATAAATATATAATTTAAATAATTATAGTATAACATCACGAATTTTTACATTGGTACAATACATTGAGACTACCTAGGAACTTCAAGTGATCCAACCTGATTTTTAAAGACTGTAAGATTGACCGATGCATCTAGTTTAAAAAAGTCAAGGTTACGTTGCATTCGGGGCGTAGGGCTATATAAGCCATAGTTGGTAGGGTGGTGAATTAAATGAAACATAGAAGAGTTACGAGTACGATGACAAGTATTCAAATTTATCAAACCAAGATTATCACAATTGATATTATTAGTTAATAACTTAAACAAAAATAGCAGGTCTTGGTGAAACCTACGCATCTCCAAGGATTTTAGTTTTAACATACTAGAAATATCGGTATATGTAAGGTGGTCATTATGTAAGCCTAACTTAAATGCACAGTTTCGCAAAAATTTATTTTGTACCTTTTCAATGTCATTTTTATGTGAATAGTAATATGGCGACCAAAGAGTAGAGGCATACTCTAATCCAGACCGGACAAGGGAACAGTACAGTATCTTAAAAGTGTCATATGAGAAGTCTACTATATCTACTTATAAAGCCCAAATTCTTAAATCCTTTTTGTATTAAAGTGTTAATATGACTAGTGAATGTCACGTGTCTATCAAATATGTCACCAAGGTCTTTGATTTCAGTAACATTTGTTAGGACAACATTGTTTATATTATATTCATATACTAATATGTTTCTTGGTTTTGTAAAACTTATACCAAAACATTTGTTTATATTTAATTCAACACCATTCAGTCTTGACCAATTATACAGGCTGTCAATATCCTGTTGAAGCAAGTCGCAATCTTCAGGATTAAGGACCGTCCTAAATATTTTTAAGTCGTCAGCGAACATGAGAGATTTAGAGTTTATTTGGCATATCGTTGACAAACAGATTAAACAGTAATGGACCACAATGAAAGCCTTGTGGTACTCCCGAATAAGCAGATATAGTATAAGATATGTAGTTGTTAATTCGCAACCACTGAGTCTGATCTGATAGAAAACTATTTAACCAGACTAAATTGAGGCCAAACGGCAAGATAAAAATATAACCTAAAAATAAGTATTGATAATGTTGAAAACTTTATACATACACAAATAAGTTTTATATCAACAGAAAAATAAGAATGAAATGTAAAAGAAAATATAAGCATAGTTCCACATATTATTGGAAAAGGAATGTCGCCTAAAAGTAAGTTCAAAGGTTAGGTACTTATTTAGTGGCATAACACTTCACCAGGTGTTTTTTGTTTTTTTCTTCTTGTGACATTTGTGCATTAATATCAATATTTAGATTGTTAAAGTGAAAGTGTCAACCTCTCTTCTGCATCAGCGTCCAAGAATGCTGACATTTCATTTTCTATGGCTCTAGCCGTCATTAACATTTTAATATTATTCTTTTTTATTGTACACGGTTGCTGGGATCATTTTGAGTCTGGTTTTGATTGAGGATTAGTCAAAAATGTATGTATGTATTTGAACAGTACAGTTGGCTATTTACTACCTACATAACTTGAAGGAACTGCATCAAAGCAAATTTGCTCCTCGATGGTTTGGAACACGCAATACATTTTTAGAAACTTGGTTGGAGAAAGGAAATGTAAAAACGTTGGAGAAATAAGGGTCAAAATGCAAAGTAACCCGTTAAAAAGGCAGTTAAAAGAAATGTAAAAAAGGGAAGTTATGTCTTTCATAGTTTAGCCACATTTTGATGAGAAAACTCGCTAACCGCTTCAACAAATTTTCTGGTAATAGTTTGGCCAATATGACCGATTAATTTGCCATTTGACGAAAAAAGTTTATTAGATCTTTTATAGTCATATTCTGGCTTATTTCTAGCATCGTTGGCGAAAGCATATGCCAAATTATGACAACTTGCTGCCATGTTTTCTATCAATCAAGAAGAACCCGAACAACGGCCATTACGTTCATTTTCACTACTTTATTAATTATACCTATAAAATAATGTTTTGATTTACTAATTCAATATTTTAATAAGTCTTAACAATCTTACCATCGATTGTGCTTCCTGAAATTACAAAATGTTTGTATGCATATATTTCAAATTAATTTAATTATACCTAAAATTTAGAAATTTCTGGAGGTCCCTTTGTTTTCATGAGTATTTTATATAAGTTTACAGAAAAAATTCGTGCGTTGATCAAACTTAACCCTCTAAAGATGAACAAACTATGAGTATAATGGACGTCCATTTTATCTAACAACACCTGCTTAAAGCCAAAAGATGACGATAATAGTGTTCTTCTTTTATTTTATGTCTAAAAGTCATGATTTAGTCGCGGTGAAGTAGATACATCACCACTTTCGCCATAAGAGCCATTTCATAACTAGTAGGTAATAATGCAGCCATAAAAATCAAAAAGAGAGCTAAATGAGTTGCATATGCGTTATGGCCATTTGGTTCCAATTGCGTTTTGATGACCAAAATATTATTCCCCATTTTCGTCACCATAACGTTTTCAAAACGTAATTCAGTTTTCTTAACAGCCACTATAACCAAGTAGCCATCCTTTTTAGCTACTGTAACATGATGATGACCAAAATATAACTCCTTGTGGGCTTTGAATATCACATTAGCAAGGCTGCTTAGATTTATTTAGTCCATTTTTGCTTTCGACCATTTGCATTAAAAAGAGTAGAGCAAGCAATTCTGTGCATATAGCTTCCTTCACTGTAAATAAATATCCATTCCTTTTAATTGACTGTCGTATATACGGAAGTCATGCTTTGAAATCTCAATTTCCCACTTTCGCTGCGCATGACTCTCATGAGAGTCGGTCCCGTTCTTAGAGCAGTGCGCACGTCTCTCATGTGAGCCAGGCCATATGTATTATTATTATTTTTATTATGCCAGACAGCACCGAACAAGAAATTCTTGGCCAGGTGTGCATAGCTCTGCTGAGAGTCAGTCCAAAAAAACATGGAAGACTCTGAATATACAATTTTTGTTGACACTACTCGACTTTTGATACCAAATTATACAATATATACCGTGCGTGTAATTTCCCATTAGGCATGTACATTCACATAGCGCGAGAGATTTGACAACACCGGCAACCGTAAATTCGTCCGTCGGTGGAGCATTCCACCTTTGTTATTTCATTTCAGCCAGCTGGCACGCGCGATGTAATTCTTCTTCCCATGCCTAGCCCGCGACTACACACACGGTATCATGTAATAAAAACCAGTCAGCGTGGGGGGTGACCCACACCCTGAACGGCTGCAGTGAAAGTGTTAGACATTGCAATGATTTACAGTGTGATTAAAGAATTACAATATCGCCTGTCACTAACAGAGGCTGTGCTCATCATCTGACAATTAATTAAATACCAATGATTAATTAGAAACATTCTAAAAGCATGTAGTTACTTATTATAGTGCAAGAAAAATAAGTCTAAAGGTATGCGAATCTTGAAAAAACTAGTACAAGCAAGAAATTTGGTGGAGATGTTGCAGCTATCATCTTATTGAATATACTAAAAGTCCCCTAAAATCTAAGTTGTGCTACGTCCGCCATACTGAAATATGGCGGCCCATTTTCAGATTTTTTTATATAAATCCTTTAAGGTTGCAGATAGGAAAAAGTTTCAAATAAAAAATGTAGGCAATATAATAAAACAAACAATTTTTGACATTAACATTTTTCCTCTAAATTGAACGGTTTTTGAATTATGAGCTGTCCTCTAAACACTTTGCATTGTATACTGTAGACTGTGATCAAGCACTTCAGAAGGACCTACGTTCAATGTCGTCAATAGTTGGGAACAATTTTTGTGAGATCATAATTCGAAGAAATAGCAAAGCAAAGGCTATATCGTCAATGAACTCATCAATCAAAATGAGAGAAAATATTGTTGCTGTGAACACACAACAGTTATTCAACCGAATTGCATGTGTAGTTAAAGGAACAAAGGAGCTAAAAGAATGTTTCAAATATGAACTAGCACCTTCTCCTACTTCTCTTTTCAATGAGGTTGGTATGAGGAAAGGCAAGAAATCATCACTTGTCGCCGCTTTATCCTGTATACCCAACAAAGAAGGGGAACGAACAAGAAAGAAGAGCGGCAAGAAGGATATCAGCAGATATAAACATAAGTGAAAATACTTTGAATATTGTCACCACAACACAAGCGGAATTTCTTGTAAACAGTGCAAATAAAAAACTTCTTATAAAATATCTAGCCATCCAGTTAAGAAGTTGGGTGTCCAGGTAGAATAGGCCGAAGCTGATGCTGATGTGTCGATCGTAGCAGCAGCTATTGAGAAAGCAAGGCATGGTTCTCGAATAGTTTGTTGTTGGCGAGGTCACCGACTTATTAGTCCTTCTAATTACTTTATCAACAAATGAGATGCATATTTGGTTCCTTCGATCAGGCTCAGGGAATAAAAAAAAGGTCAATTTTTTACAATCCAAAGTAACGAAATTTGTACAGGAATACATCACACTTTTAGTATATTCATTAGGATGACAAGTGGAACATCTCCACCGAATTCCTTGCTTGTACTAATTTTTTCGAGGTCAAAATTTATTTTTCCTGCGCTATCGTTTAATTTAAAAGTACAGTGAATATCTATTACAACAGCAATCGTTTAGGATTTACCGGTCTAATTACAACACTAGACCCATGCCGCAACCAGCAATACATTCATAAATTTACTTCGCAGTTATTTTAAATTAAACAAAACCATACCCGAGACCGTACCTATAGTTTAAAAATGTAACTACTTCCTCAATTAAACCGATAAATGTATTATTTAAGATACGTACTTGAAAAAATTGGCATTTAAGTACACAATTAAGTATTACCCAGTCTGTTACGTAAGAAAAAGGACAATTTTAACACGGAACATAACTAATGTTTTTCCCGTGTAAATAATTAACCAATTTGGTAAAAAACAACTGACAAAAATCAACATGTTCATATGATCTGTCACTTACCACAGAGGTGAGTTTCATTTCAAAGTCGTACGTTTTCGCTAACCCAAAGTCTGCGAGCTTTACATGTCCATCATGTGTCACTAATAAATTCTGCGGTTTTAAATCCCTATGTACAATCCTATTGCTATGTAAAAAGTCGACACCATTCAGTATCTCCCTCGATAACCCTCGAATTTGAAACGTGCTAAAGCCCTTGGAATGTCTTTCTATATACGTAGCTAGGTCCTGCTCGACGTGTTCAAAGACTAAGTACATTATCAGTTCCCTTCCTATGTGCTGCCCGTGGCATATGTCTAATAACTTCACTATATTCGGGTGTTCGTGAATGTTCAGCTGTTTTAATAACGCTATTTCCCTTAAGGTGCTCATCGGTATTCCGTCCTCTGATAAAGGTACGCACACTTTCTTGAGGGCCACATCGTTACCAGTCTGTTTGTCTTTGGCTTTGTATACTGTTCCATATGCACCTAAAAACGGGGTTGATGTTAGGTTATATTTATTACATTGTGTCTTTATATTTTGACTAACCTCTTCCAATTTTACTTAGACCCTCATAGGCCTTATTTTTCTCTACAGACATGGAGTTTCCCAAATATGCCATAATTTTATTCCTCAAACATTCAGCTTCATATACCTATAGGCTCTGTAAGTTAAAGAAACGATACAGAATGTTTAAAAATAAATGTAATAAAACGGTTTAGTGGGTGGTTATAGTGATATTAACATTGCAGGACATTTAAAAATTAAATCTACAAATTTGCCCACGCGTAAAATTCATTCATAAAAACAGTAGTCTCATGACTCCACGCTTTAAACTGGTCGATTTTCAAAGGTTTTGTAACAAAAAAATTAAGCAAGGAACTTTTAAAAACAATTTGTATATATTTATCATAATTTTTAGAAGTTAAACATTCTTTCAAACTTGGTAAACTGAGTAAAATATGTCTCAAATTTGTCAGTACGCCACTGTTGACTTGAACACGTTATTCTTTTTTTAAGTTTTATTTGTTTTGAATTCATCTCACCTTATTTATTTAACCACATCGAAACTTTTCCAATAAACTGCTTAACTACACGTTCTGGATAATGCCAAAATATATATAACTAAAAACCACACGATGTCACAACACAAAATAATATCGAAAAACGTATGACCGGCCGGTGATCAGATATCCGAACCAGAAAACGGAACGTGCAACCGTCAGTCTGGCTCATGTAGAGGGACGAAACGAAGGAAGGAGGAAGGAACAAAAGCAACAGTTGGTCTTAATAGGCAGGGCCGTATTTACTTTATTATAGAGTACCTAGGAGCCATAGGGGCCGTGTTACTTTGGTCAAACTTATTATAAATTTAAAACTATCGTGTCCTCAGTAAGTTAGGGAACCATTGAGATCTCTAGTATAATATTTGTCCACGCCTAAAATTAATAGAATACCTAAAATCCAAATTGCGAAATAAATACATATGTATTTAATTTAGTGATTAAATGGGGTCGTAATTTATAAAGATAGCTACAGTGTGTCCTACTTAAATTAGTCATAAGCCTCTGAAATTTTAATTTTTTTAGATATATCAAATAATAGTTCTTTCTTTAACTAAGCAGCAAAATAGTAGATTGACTGCCGCCGTTGATAATTTCTAGAATACAGTGAAAGGAATCAATATCTATTTTGCTGCTGAGTTGAATATATAATTTTTTCGCCGATTGTTTAAATATATTTTAAAATATTTAAATTATTATAATTTCCATATATAATCTCTTTAATTTTGTTGTGATAAATTCATATGTCAATAGTCACCCAGTCGCCGTAATAATCAAAGTTGGCAAGTTACAAAGGTTCTTGCGAGTTTCGAAAAAATACTTATTCAGAATTGTACCAATTTTACTGTTAATGTTAAAAATAAATAAAAATGCGCTGTTAATTTTTTTGTAAATTTTCTATAATTATGCTTTTTAATAAATGTTATTTGCTAAAAAGTGTCAAATATTTAGTTGCCATGACGACCAGTCATTTTGCTGCCTAGGCATCAAAGTAAGTCCTTTGCTGCTTAGGCAGGAACAGTGACACTTTGCTGATTGACATTAGTCAGTCAAAATTAGTATTTTGCTGTCAATCGGCGAAATACCTTTTTCTTGTTATTTAGGAGCATGCAAAGACGCATTTTTGGATCACACTGCTATATTCCAGATGTCAGTGCACGGCCTCCTACGATTTTTTTAATGTATACCCCCAAAATTCAATAACACATATTAGGGATTTTTTTATTCACAGTTTGACATAATAGCGTTAATCAGGACATTGTGAAATACTTTTGTAGTGAATTCTGTTTAGGTTCATCAAAGGTTATTTATTTTATTGAGGGTCAACTTTGGAATTGGAATTCTTGTAAATGACTGAATTCCAATAAATAATTTCAGTATCTTCAATATATTTTTTTTGCCTTAAAATGCCAGGAATCCTATCATGTAATGAGTGTTTTAAAGTGTTTTCCTAACTAGTATATTAGCGTGACCCGATTAAGGTACCAATATACAGAAAGTAGATAATTTCATATTAAATTAAAAAAAAAAGGTGTGAATGACTAAATGTAAATGAATTATTTAAGTAATTTCAATATTTTTTTTTCTTTAAAATGCTAAGAATCCTATCATGTAATTCAATACTTCGTCAGTATTAGCTAGAAGAGTAGTTGTTTTGATTGGTTCTCCAATAATTAGTGTTTTAAAGTATTTACCTAACTAGTATATTTAGCGTGCCCAGATTAGGGCAACGATATACAGAAAGTAGGTATTTTCATAATAAATTAAAAAGTGTGTAAGTTGTGATTTGCATAATACCTAAATAATATTCTCTAATCATGATAAAAGCAAATAAATAAAAATAATAAATGGTAAAAATTTGAACGTTTTCCAGTGCAGTTGGGATTTTTAAAAAATATTTCAATTCTTTTTAATTCATTTATCCAGCAACCCAGCCAGCCCTGTCCAACTTATTGAGCAATTGAGATAGAGGGTCAAGATGCTCAAGGCCCGAGCACAAACAAAAAGAAAAAAATTAAGCAAAAAATTACATTCTTTACCAAAACCAAAAGTGACTTTATGTAAAAAAAGTGCTGTTCAAAGTGAAACTGGCGAACATGTTTCATCGAACGCAAGCAAACTAAAATTAATGATTCACCTGCTTCCACACCCGCGGTTATTGCTTCTGAGCAGTTACTGAAACTCAACAAACTGAACAAACCGAGTGTGGTACTGATGGGGATGCAAAATGAATATGTCATAGTTATTGAGTAGGTATGCATTTTTACAGACGTTTAATTACCTCAAAGAAAACAGGAAAAGGTTGAAAATTGTTTGCACTATTTGCAAGGAAAATGAATCGGAAGCACTAGAATTTTCTAAAAATTGGGAGATTCAAACCAAAGTTTAGAAAGAGTTTAAATGGATGGAACCATTTCGCAAATGTCTTCTATCCTCAATGTGAAGACTACAAACGAAATGATCGATGCTGGTCGCCCTATGGTAGGGTTGCTTTTTGGAGAAAAATCAGTAGATGACTTTGCTGAAAGTGTATGCGATAATTGGTCAGTAATTGAACAGACTCCGAATTTAGACAGTACTGAATAGAGCACGTAGTTTACTAATAAGTTAAGAAAACTTGTTGCAAGTACTTCTGGGATTGTACAAAAATTAATTATTTTGTCAACTTTTGTATTGTAACTTCATTCGATGACAACCGAAAAATTATATCGCATTAAAATCAAATAAAGTCTATTCATCGAATGTCGATACATGAGGATACTATGAACGCGTAGCTATTCATCCTCGACAAGCAGTTGCCCAGTTCTTGATAAAAAAGGATCGAAGATATCGGGAACGACATATGAATTGTATACCCAACGAGATTTTGTAAAAAATTCTTTTAGAGAAGGCTCTGAACTATCAGTTATTTTGTTATAAGTAAATACCGAGTTCTCTTTTTTATCTTATTTATGTAATTTTTTTGCTAGGTATTACTGAATATTTTTATTATTTTCTTTTTTTTTTTTCGTGCGTGGGCAATTCCTTGTGACTGGGTGGGCATTTGCCCACACAACTATACCTTAAAAATGGCCTGCTAGCCATACTATCCTATATACGACGACTTCTTATTTCTCCATTTTTAATCTTTACTAAAACTTATAACCAACCTTCCCTATTCCCTTTATACGTTCTACTTGTTTTATCCTTTTTGTTCTTTTGTCCTTTTTTGTTACTAAATTTCGCCTTGACCAATAAATTCTCAAAAACCAAAATATTTCGAACTACATCTTCTTTTAATTTCCACGACATTTTCCTGGTGGCAGGAAAACCACCAGGGTGGAATTGCTTCCAACAGGTCTTTTCGTTGAGTTTTGTTTTCCCGTGCCTGCAACCAAAATTAAATAAGAGCCTTACCTCTAGTGAGTGATAAGTTTTTATAGTGTTTTCTTTTAATTACCATTAGGTCCGTGTGGACACATTTTTAATTTTAATTTAGTTTTTAAGTCTGCCTGTGGGCCCTTTGGCAGACAGGAGTACTAATTTATAAGTTATTTGTCGTTAAATCAAGCCGGACCTGCCCCGCCCAGTCCTACAATCACCGCGGCATTGCGTGCCGTGGTTGTCTCGCTAGCTCCGGGCCAGGTTCCGGGAGGTACATACACTGTAATGTCTAATTTAAATAAATGATTGTTGATTGATTGATTGATTGTCTAAATATGGAAACTGAAGACCGTCGTTGTATGAAACTGATGTATAAAGTGCCTATTTTGCCGCACTCACCTATGGCGCGTGCATCAAACTTCCCAAACTTCCCTACGTGCCTCGGCAACTAAATTCCACATCGTGATAAAAAGTTTAACTTTAGTGCCTAGGTATATAAATAATAATTTTCGTACATACGTTGACTATTTGACATTCGGCTAAGGCGTGTAATAAAGTTTTTCTAATCATTTTTATTTTATTAAAAAGATATACATTATTAAAAAATGACCACCAGGGCCGTGTAGAGCGGGTGTGCGAGGTGAGCACCGCATCGTCTATTTTGGGGGCGGCTAGATGAGGAAAAAAATATCAATTTTTTATTTCCGTAAAAGAATTTAGATCATCTACCCCCGCTTATCAATTTTTGAGTTCGAATTGTGCTTTCCGAGCGAACGGACGCGTCCGAAAAACGCTGCTATTAAAACGTGGAAACGCCTGCTAAAAGTCCGCTGAATTTGATAAAAATTAGGTGAATTTGTAGAGTAAAGAATTCCGCGCAAATAAATATATCACAACAAAAGAACAAAATTGAAATAGAATTAATATTTGAAAATAACTAATATAGAGTATTTAGTGGCAGAACCGATAGTGCAGTGCTATGCATAAAGAAACAAGCTTAAAGGACCAGGAAATACACAAGAGAAATAGATAAGCTAAGTATCTTCTCATTTTTAAAGTACCATCCAAGTTTATTTATCTAAGTTTATTTATGTCTTAATGATTAACAAGTGTCTGCCGGATAAAACCATTGCAATGCTTTTTAGGTCCAAGCCTACAAAGTGTAAAAAATATAACTTTTGAGGTCAAGTGAATAAATAGATAATTTCGTATATAATTTATATTTGTATCAAAAAGAATGTGTTTTGTAATGTTGTATGTTTTTATGCAAATTTTTAAGGTGTCAAAAGTGAGCGATAGGTTTTGGGAATAATACATACCTGGGACGTGCGATTAGTGATTAATTTCGTACATAATTTGTGTTTGTATTAAAAAGAGTGCGATTTTGTGGTGTTGCATATTTTTTTGTCAAATAACCGACAGGTTTGAATAATACATATCTTGGGAGGTGCAATTAGTGATTAATTACGTACATAATTTGTATTTGTATTAAAAAGAGTGTGTTTTTGTGGTGTTGCGTTCTACATCATAAATGCTGTAATAAACTGGTGAGGGGCTGATTCAAACGACTTTCTTCGAAAATATGAGAAGTGATTATGAAACCATCGATCGCTGTCACCGTAAATTTATAGCAAGGCAATAATGGTGTTATTCCTTAAGAAAAACAGAGTTTATTAGATAAACAAGCGTTGACTTGGGTAATAAATGGTCAATCTGATCAGTGGCGTACTATTGGCTTAATACGTCGGGGGCTGAATTTCTTGCAGTTCAATGGAAATGCATAGTTTTTCTCAGGAAATGGTATCTATACACAAAGAATGATGAATCGAATACAGAACATAGGACCACAAAATCAAAGAAACGGGGGAACGAGTTAGGGGCAGTAAAGCGGCGGCAGGGGGGCATACAGAAAAAATGATAACACATACACGAGAAGTGGTATACCACGGCAACAATGGAGATAAACTGGAGGAAGAAGAGAAAGCAAAAAATGAATGAATCAAATTAATACAAGAAGACCCTTCAATAAGCCACCATCCAAGGAATAAATGATATAAATCACGGTAGTGATAATAATTAAAATTAAACTCGAAATAATCAATGAGGTATTGTTGACATACTGCGTCAGGGCTGAGTTCGCACATCACTTCAGCGGATGAGGTATGCCTAGTGAAGGTTTCTTTCAGAAAAATGGTGTTCTCTAAGAAAACACACACATACGTCGATAATCTCCTAATCGATGCAGAAGAAGAAGAAGAAGAGTTGGACCAGCGGAGAGGAACACAAAATAGATGAATATTCCCTAAGAATACCGAACAAATTGAAGTACCTAGGAACAGACCGGGCAAACCAGCTAGAGCGGAGAGAAACAGTAAAGGAGAGAATCAAAACGGCACAAGGGTAACATACCGTTCATTGAGAAAAATAAACTATCATGGGACCTTATCAAATGTATGTACATAGCCGTCATACGGACAACGATGATATATGGAGTCAAAAACGCGACAATAACAAAAGCCAACAGAAGAAGTTTTTTGAGAAGAGCAGAAAGGGCATCGTCCAACTAAAATAACAAGACGAAAACAGCGACACAAAACATCAACATAATAGAAATATACGCAATGAAGTATTGGGGACATACCCAAGGAAGGGACCCAAAACATTTACTGAAGAAAGCGCTAGCAACGCACAGCAACAAACTAAAAATAGGGAGACCATGCTACAGTGGAGAACGACAATTGAAAGGATCAGGATCAACAAATGAACACCACTAACAAATCGCAAGGATATATACTCTACCACAATCGGAAACCGAGGAATCAGAAGACTCAGAAAAAAGAAGATTCGAAGAAGCAAAAATGCAAAAAGAGGAGCAAAAACACTCTATATTACGACACAACACAGCAACATATTTCACAAGAAGAGTCAGGATAGGCAGAAGTCCAGAACCAAACACACAAAAAAGGGAGCTTAAACGCTACCTCACGGCACAATGCGGTAACGCATTTCACAAATACCTACACCTCCCATCCCACATTCCTTTACCATGCGCCATGTGGCTCTTGCTGCTGGCAACAAGCATGACCTTAGTCCAACCCAGCGTGGACGTAGCAGGCCCAGCTTTATACCTGGGAGTGGCAGCTATGCCTACCGCACGCTGGTAAATCAATCAATCAATCAATCTACCCACGCTTATCAATTTTTATTTCGGTGGAAAATTGAAATTAGGATTATTTTTCGCTATTTAGTGCAGTGTTTATGAAAGCGTGTTTTTTTTACTTTTATAAACTATTAATTTATTATTTCGAAAATGTTTGTATAGCAGACATTTGTCATTTTCAGCGCTGTTTCTACAAATTTGGCCGCTGGTATGGAAAATCTAAAATGCTGCATTTTAGATTTTACTATTATTGAATTTCTCTAAACTGTAGAGTGTAGCTTACTTTATGGACTTTCTGTATGCCGAAAAGCAAATAAGGATCTTTCGCGCGAAAAAAGTTAAAAAGGTTATTGGTATCGACTTCCGGTATAAGCGGAAGTGCCAAATGCTTGTAATTATTTTCTTTGGATTGGCCATACTGACATTGCTTATATTTTTAAAATTTTCTGATGCGTACTTTTCCCTATATCTATCGATGCAGCTTCCGGTGGGACACCCTGATACAGTGAAATAATGTAACCTTTTTCACACTTTTTCCACTATTGCTATGCTATAAACATGCGTTTTACGCACAAAATATTATGAAAACAGCAGAATTTTTTAACAGTAGTAGAAAAAGTTATTTTTGACAAACTTTAATAAGTTTTGGATCTAAAAAATGATGATTGTCAACTCATACGTACAAAGGTTTAAAACTGTCGTAACAGTAGAAACTTTTAAAAACGCAAGTGAATTATTAATAATTTATTAGCAGTATACATATATGCATTTTTCAAATAAGCCACCTGCAACTACACGGTATTGTTTTATTCTTGAAAGCGTGACGTCCTTTTTTGTAACACAATTTTAGCTAAGTGGTTAACATTCTCTACGTGGTATTCGTTTGGTCCCAGCCTCAGTGACATGTTGGTGAAAGTTGCTAAAAGAACGTTCTTGTTGTTTCACTATGTTTAATGCTCATACGTTTTTAAATTAATATTCACATAACATACAATTTGGAAAATACTTATAGAATGTTTTTTATTTGAAAAAGGAGGTGGGGTCTATAAGGCCGGTTTTCGGCCATTTTTATTTTTGGTAAAAAAATTTCTAATTTTTTTTTATCATGTATAATCAATATCTAATCTATTCCACCTCAAACAGAACTTCCCCCAACCCATACCCCTCCATGTAACCCCATTAAATTATTATAGAACTAGTTTACATTAGCACACACGCTTATGTTTTTTATGCTGCTACCAGATATAAAATAGTTTTAAAAGGATTTTTTATTTACATTATTAATAAAATACCAATTCCTCATACCTGGTAGCAGCATAAAGGTTTGTTAGTGGGGTGTTGTATAGTAATAGGGGGAGTTTACGTGCAGTTTGTTCAAAAGAAATATGATTTTCAAGTTAAAAATCATCTAAGCTGTGTACTAATGTAAACTGTTTCTTTAATAATTTAAGAGGGATACATAGAGGGGGAGGGTTGGGGAAGTTCTGTTTTGGATGGAAAAGATTAGATATTGAATATATATGATAAAAAACTTTTTTCGAAATTTTTTGACAAAAAATAAAAAGGATCGGAAACCGACCTTATAGGCCCTCCTCCTTTTGTTATTCGATCTTTCAAGTCATCTTAATGCAAAGAGCCTCTGAAGTCCGGGAGACCTAGTCAGAATTTTATGACTAACACAAAGAGATAAAATTTTTTACTCTACGACCAACACAAACGATTTTAACTGGTCTCCCGATGATTCCGACTGTGTTGAAAAACCACATGTCAGTATTTGGGAGTTTGCAGAAACTACTTCAGTTTTAGGATTACTTTAAAAAAGTGCAGTTGCTAAGTATAACAATCGTTCACTTTGTGATACTAACATGAAAATTGGCACAGAGGTGAAGTTTTTCTTAGCGAACAAAATGTGATATAGTGCCAAGCGGAAAATTTTTTTTTCGGCGGCCATCTTGAAAAAAAAGTTTGCGGACAGTTTTTTGGGATTATCTTGAAAACCGTGTACTATGACAAAAAAACTCCTTAGTAAAATTGAAGAACACAAAATTCACTACAAAATAACGTTTATACTTTTTTGTCATTCCCAAGTAGCACAATTAATTCCTCAAGATATCCCGAGGATAAAAATTTAGGAATTAGTAAATAGCTAGAGGTCTGTAAGATGGGCAAATGTCAGCATATCAGTATTAAATAGTACTTCCCATGGTAATCGAAAAAAGCTATTAGTATAGAATCCTCTTGCATACCTATAGAAATCCCATAGTAATCTTTAGGATATCTTATCGCTTGCCAATATAAATGGTCCCGAGGACATCTTTATAGGATGTACCGCATCAATCCTGCAAACAGATTTAATTCCTGTAGTAATTTTTCGGGTATTTTATCGCTTACCAATATAAACGGTACTGACGAATATCCTTATAGGATTTCTATTAGATGTACCATCCATCACACATCTTTTATTATTATTTATTGCCAGCGGCAGCTGGTGAAATTTTGGTTAGTCAAAATCCCAGTATTGAGACATCAGGCCCAAACCAAACGAAAGATTAAAGATCGTTATAAGATCCATCCAAATAAATCGATGATCCCTGCAAGAATTTGAACGTTGCAGTTATGTTATTAATGTTCTATAAATTCATGAGTATAAGATAATGCCTGACTGATTATCGTCAGTAGTTTGTACATGGCGTTATCTAGAAATAATTTCTGTAACAAACTAAGTGGTAAGCAAGCAAATTTTATGCATTAAAAGAATTTCTTCTTGCGATTTCTATAGGTGTTCTATTAGCGTTAATAATAATATTTCCATTTTAATACTTTATTTGGGGCGAGCGTAGAGGCGACTTCAATGTGAATATCAGTCGATATTTCGTTGAAGCAAAGTCGAGCGCGGTTAGTACTTGGATGGGGTGACCCATCTTGGGAAATACAGCGTTCTCGTCCCACCTAACGGCTTGTATATCAGTGTATACGCGGAAGCAACGTAATTTCCGACGAGGATTACGTAGTGGATATACCATCCTTCGGAGGGGATGTAAAGCAGGCGGTCCTTTGTCTATTAAATGTTAGTCAAGTAAAAGTTCCCTACTCTTCTTAAGGGAAGAGGTTCGGCAAAATTTCCAGGTTGGGGGCAGCTCGTCTCCTGGCGTCGGTGATAGGCCCTGGTAGCGGAAATAGGCCGACGTTAAAAAAGAAATACTTTATTTGATCTCTGTAATACATAGAAAATTGAGCTGTATGGTAATTCCCTTTTAGAACTTTTAGATGTCTACAAGTATTCTGTTAAGGAAAGTAATACTATTTCCCTTTTAATACTTTATTTGATTTCTATAATACATAGAAAGTTGATATGAGCTGTATGGTAATTCCCTTTTAGAACTTCTAGTAGATGTCTGTGGGTTAACAAAAGTTGAAATTCCTTTATAATGCCCAGTTTACATTTCCCCAGTGTATAAAAGTTAAGCACATATAAAGATTTCTCATTTTGATTTCAGAAGGACTTCTAGAGTACATAAATACAAGATATCCTCGCGGTCAGTAAATAGAACTTCTTAAAGATATCTTAAAGAATTCTGTGCTACTTGGGTAGGTTTTAGTGAACCATATTGTTCAAGAAAAATTTTTGCAGGGAGTGACTAATATAGTTAGTCTAGACGGCATTTCTACCTAGGCAGACGATTTTTCTGGTAGCATTATCATAGCAGACGCAACTCAAACTGGTAAAAAATCACATTTCGGTGAATTATATGATTCAAAAATAATTTTCGCGTCCTTCGATTTGTCTACTTATGGTTTAATAAATAACGAATCGGCAGAAGAAAAAATCAGTAGCATCGCCCTAGCAGACGCTGTCAATGTGACAGATCTGGTTTTGATGAACGACATTTATCAAGAAAAAAACCGCTGCCCAAAGAATCACTACTTCCACATCCAAATTTTCTATCCAAGTCACTCACAACGAAAAAATGTTGTATGTGGAAATTATTGTTTATGAAACTTTAATAATATAATATTTAAAATCCTCTACACCAAAATAGTTATTAAGGTACCAAGGGTGTTATAAGGATAATAACGCACCGAGGTCGGCAGTGTACAATCCCGAGGGCCTCTGGCCCGAGGGAATGTACGTCGACCGAGGGCGTCATTATCCTATAACACCCGTGGTGCCTTCAACGTTTAATGTCCTGCAAGTCTGTTATTTAATTCGATTTTTTTTTTACATTTACGATTTATTAATTTGACATCTATTATGTTCAGAACGATTTGATTTAAAAGAGAGTAAAAATCAAAATTACTTGTAAACGCCGCCGTTGCATAGCAACGCATTTTGTTTGTCAATAACGCTATCATAATTTGCTTGTTTTGGGTTGTATTATAATTTTATATTGCCCTAGGGCGTTATAGATATTCATAACGCCCTAGGGCGTTATTTTTCATTTAATGTATCTCAAAATAGGATGGTTATTGTAAAATAACAGACTTGTAGGACATTAACCTATAAAACGGTACCCCACATCGGTAGTTGGGTGGGGGTGGTGATAGGAGGTGGTAATAGGGGGTGGTAGTGGGGGTGGATAAATTTAAAAAATATTTAGAGGTTTCTGGTTCTTTTACACACACTAAATCACATTTTTGTTTCATCCCCTTTAGTAATGGGGGTGGCTAATGCCAAAATTTTTTTTGAGACCTTATCTTCTCTTGTATATACTAAATACCAATTTT
This sequence comes from Rutpela maculata, assembly GCA_936432065.2. Taxonomy (NCBI): domain Eukaryota; kingdom Metazoa; phylum Arthropoda; class Insecta; order Coleoptera; family Cerambycidae; genus Rutpela; species Rutpela maculata. The sequence continues at coordinate 218,827,765 of OW386287.2, forward strand.
ATGAATTGTTTCCTGCTTGATTTACCTATTTACCCCAAATTTACCCCTCAACCCTTCGACGGAACAAGATGAAAATATGATCTAGTTCTAGATCTCGTTAAAGTACATATGTGTACCAAATTTCAAGTCAATATCTCAAACGGTTCCAGAGTAAACGTGCGCACAAAAAAAAGTTACAGACCGACAGACAGACCGACAGACAGACAGAAATTTTTTTTCGCTCAAACTTAAAATATCGACGTTTCATGACATTCAAAGCCTATTTGAACAATAAATATTTTAAAAAAATTTTTTGTCGTTACTATACTTCCACTGGATGTGGAAGTAATTATGTAAGGAATGATAAATACAACAGCTCAAGATTACATTCTCGCCCGGGCAGACGATTTTTTTCGTAGCTATGTGTATGGCAGACGCCTGTCAAAGTGATCAAAAATAATTTTTGCGTCTTTGGATTCGTCTATCTATGGTACAATAAATAACGAATCGGCAGACGAAAAAATCGGTAGCATTTTCCTAGCATACGCTGTCAAACTGAAAAATGTTATTTATTTTTCTTATATAAATAGGTTTAGAATCTGTCTGTAGGTCTGTCTGTAACATTTTTTGTGCGCACAATTACTCTGGGACTGTTTAAGATTTGACTTATGGTGTATCTATGTACTGTAACGAGATTATATTTTGAGCTTATTTTGCCGGAGGGCTGGGGGCAAATAGGGTTAAATAGGCAAAGCAAACATGTAAGAGTTAATAAAATTGGGATTTAGTGTATGTACGAGAAACCAAGGTCTTAAAAATTTGTTGGCTTCAGCCATCCCCACCCCGGTCTCAAATTTTTTTTTGACATCAGCCACTGCCTCTACCCCCACCCCGTATTATATGGGCTGAAGAAATAAAATCGTAATCGGGTAATTTTAGTCAAATGAAATAAAACCAAGAAGTCTTTTTACGATAAATGTTGTACCTAACATCTCCATACATTTTTTCTTGATATCTAGACTGAAAAGTGTATATTAATGGTTAAGTATAGCCTATTTTCTTTTTTTGAGAGGGAGGGGGATGTCGTTTTATATGCCACTTTAAATAGCTGCAATTTTGTCTAGAAACATCCCAATCGATATACCAAGTAGATAATTTTATCAGCTAAGTATTCCTAAAATATGTATTTTTCAATATATTTGCAAAAAAATCAGAATTGTGCAAAATCGCCCAAATTAATGAAACAATAGTATATTGTAATACAAGTGTGGCATTGCAAAACGATACATTGCACAGTAGTCCGAAAATTTCAAAAAGTGGCCAAAAATCCAGTTTTGTTATAGATCGATTAACAATCACATATGTAATGAGGGAAAAATAATTTAAAAAATAAATATCTTCAGGGGTGGCTTTTAGGGGTTGTTTTTCTGACAAATGGTGTATTTCAGCTTTTTTCGGTTGGACATTGTAGCAAACCGTTTAAATAAGACAGACAACCTAATTAAAAATATATTTACCATCGGGAGTTGCTTTTAGAGGTTGTTAGTGTAGAAATTGACATTGTTTTCAGTTTAACGTTATCAAAAACCGCTTAATTAACCCAGAAATAATATATAAACAAATATTTACAAACAGGGGCGATTTTTAGGGGTTGTAAGAGTATATAGAATGGCACATTTTTGCTTTATTTCAGTTATAGACAATCGTTCATTTAAGACAGATAGAATAGTGACTTAAATATCTAACATAAGAAGTGTTTTTAGGAGAGATTAAAATCTGAGGGGATGCAAAGTAGGAAAAACAAGATGAAAGAAGACTGTGGCATTTTTTAAAGAAAGATAAGAAAGAGTTATATGTTTCGAATGTACACGTCTCTGAAGATCGCCCTGTATGACGGATATTGTCGAATTTCAATAGGGAGTATTCTACCATGCTATTTTACATACGTGCCAAATTTGAAACAAAAATATTAAGTCTAACGGAAGTTATCGTGTTTACAAGAAACGGTCTACACACTCACATACACACACACACATACACTCATAGATACAGACCCGCAGACATTTTTTTATTCGATATTTGAATTAGCCTGTTATGAAACGGATTTCCATACCCAATGTTTTTTCTACAACTATTATTAAAAATTATGGTCCAGTTATAATACATCTATTTAATTAAATCAAATACGTATAATAACTATAGAACTGAATTTTTTCGAAACATTCCTTGGACAGGACCATTTTTATTGATAATAAATACTGGTTAAAAAAGGATATTATAAATATAAAAAGTTATTTAACAATAATTGATTCCGCATCCTCTTGCGTCAAGTGATCGTTGCTGCCGGTGTTCACGGAATACATCGCACGTTATAAAAAATCAAAAATTTCGAAAATCCGCATGAGATTGCCTAATTTTTTGTTTGTTTGTTGTAAAAGAATGTCTAAGGCATTTTTTTCATATTTTTCCAAGGCATGATAACGTAAGATTTGTTTCGTAGCTCTACACAAATCTAAAGCTACTCGTAAAAGTTTCTGATAAACACCCCATAATAAAACAACCTTCTATCTGCCCCCAGCCGTCTTCCATGAACCAAAAAATAAAGAAGCATAATCACTATTAGTACAAATAGTCCCTTCAAATTAAGAAATATTTAAGAAAATTTTTTCCCACAGTTATGAGACCTGTAAAAAGTTAAGTATTTGTGTTGTCTAAACATGATTTTTACCCCCCGCAGTTCTAAAAAAGGGTGGTTTTTGAGAAATATATACATATATATGAATTTTAGCGTTTTTTCGTCTTTTTCTCTATATTGAGGAAAAACTACGCATTTTGGTGAAAAATATCAAGAGAGCATAAAATTTCCTATAATTTTTGTCTCTTCTTTTTTTTCGAATTCCGCTTAATTTCGCCGCTAGAGGGCGCGAAATATACATATAGACTTATGCGCCCTTTTTTAGATTTTGCAAATTATGCATTTTTATGAAAAATTACATGAGATCAAAGTTGTAGAACATAAAATTCACTATCTTTAGTTCTAGTTTTTTTTTTTTTTTTTTCATAAAAATATATATATTTTATGTTCTACAATTTTGATCTCACGTAATTTTTCATAAAAATACATAATTTTGGCTCAAAATCTAAAAATGGCGCAAAGTCCATATGTATATTTATTTCTTTCGTGCCCTCTAGCGGCGAAACTAAGTTGAATTCGAAAAAAAAAATGGTAGAGGCAGGACTTATAGGAAATTTTATGCTCTACAACTTTGCTCTCTTGATATTTTTCACCAAAATGCATAGTTTTCCTCAAAAGAGAGAAAAAGACGAAAAAACGCTAAAATTCATACATATGTATATATTTCTCAAAAACCACCCTTTTTAGAACTGCGGGGGGGTAAAAATCATGATTAGACAACCCAAATATTTTACTTCTTACAGGTCTCATAACTGTGGGAAGATTTTCCATAAAACAGCAATTTTTTTGACTAATTTGAAGGGACTAAAAGCAGTATCCAAATATTTCTTGATATTAATAAATGTAATTAATGCCAATATTACCTAGTAGAGGAATCTATACACATCCGTTTTCAACCATTTTCTGAAAAGTTTTCCTCAACCTCTGGGGAAGCCGGTTCTATTGCCCCCACCCAGATGAAGTTTCTGGCTGCGTCACTGCATCTTAGACACAATTTTCAAAATTGTCAAAACAAAGAATCAATTAAAACGATTAAGTATGTCGTGAGATATAATTTATTATATCTATATTATATTATCTAGATGCCAGATGCTATTTTTCAAGATGGCAAGTTACGCGCAGGATTAAATTATGAGTACTTGAAGATGTGATAGAGTGATAGAGGATGGAAAGAATTTGCCATAGAAACCTCACCACAAACAAACTTTGAGTACTTTTTCCCATTTGCCTGCGTTATTGTGGAAAGAGCCACTGCAATACTCTTATGATTGAAACACAGTTTTTCCCAACAAACACCAAAGATCGGCCCATCGGCGGGTCATCACTGGGCCAGAAGTTTCATTTCTGGCCCAGTGATGGCCCGCTAAATGGCCAACCTTCGGTGTTTGTAGGGTTATGCTTGATTTGCGTTGACGCCTTTTCCACACTACTTGCACTGCAATGCACTATTTAAATCATAGACGAAAACCTAAAAATACCCTAAAACGTAAAAAGTAATCATTATTTTTGGTCAGTCTAATTTCCAAATCTAGGAACCTGGGTCAACTTTATCCGAATTGGACAAAAATAATGCAACTTACTAATTATTAAATATCCGAGTATTCATTCATATTTCACGATTGATATAATAAATACAATTAATAGGAAGTAGGCGGTTATTGAAGTGAAAACTGCTAATTACGCATATTGAAGATTTTTGTAATTTATCACAATAGTTAATCATTTCAAATTATGCAGTTTCTCGATATAGGTACACTCATACTATAAAATATGAAGACATCCGCAAGTTGTGAAATGGGAACCCCACCTATAGTGAAAGAAACTAATGTGTAGGGGAGAGTTGCGTTACAACTTTGTAAATCCAAAATAATCATCCATTTTTTATTCTTAAATTATCAGCTAGTTTTGTAAAAATCTTGAATGGTACGAAGTTGGAAGATTGCATTAAATCCTAAAAGACAGCAAACGGGGTCTGTTGAAGTTAACATATAGTCTCATTCCGTGCTTAATTTCTAGAAAATTATTGGAAAATAAGAATCTTAAGTCTAGGAAGTCTGGATTTGTCGAGTAAAGGAGACGGGGCAGTTTATAGTGGAATCCGAATCATTTTTTGGGGATAATTTACTATGAAAAGTTTTTTCGCTGTGTAGGCTTAGCTAGAGCGCAGAGTGCTGACCACTGAGCTACCGACTCAAATTCAAATTCTTTATTTGCCTTTTCAGTGTAATTACACAATCAGATATAAATACAGATAGGTCAGTATAATATACAGTGTTTAAAATTATAATGAAGTAAAAATTGGTACATACATATATTGAGTATATACCGGGTGATTTAGTTTGGTATTCGCGCCCCTGTATCTTTTTTATTTCAACAGAAACCTACAATATATCATATATATTTGTAAATCGTTTGTTAAGCTCTATCGAATGACGTCCTTAAACCATCTCTTTGATCACATATGCCAAAATAACGATCGTCAACTTTTTTTTCTTCAAACGGTATGCTATACATTTTTTGCCGATTGTTGTAGAGCTTCTCTTTCTGCATTCAACCATGTGAAAAAAGTATACACTTCCATAAGCAAAATTTCGAGAAAATTAATAAAATACGAAAAAACTTCATTTAAAGGTTTTGTTTCTGATTCAACATAGTTAGCCATGGAAACAACTGAATTTTGACATTGTTAGTAATGTCAAATTGAAAATACTGTTATTTGTGACTGTGTTATTCGTTTTTGTTTTATGTTATACTTCTAAATAGCCGTAATAGCACAACATTGTCCTGTGGACATCTGTACTCAACGGACATTCAGTACATCCGATGGACGTTCGTTTTTGGTCCAAAGTGCATCCGACGGGCAGCCGAGGGACGTGCAAATGTCACAACTTTGGACTATATTTGTACATTCCAATTAATTTAGAAAAAAAAACCGGAATGAGCAGGGATCGAACCGTCGACCTCAGTAACTCGATGTTCTCTCACTCGGCCACCGACTTGGCTTATTAATGTTTACTTAAAGACTGTACAGTTGACTAATATAACTATTTATTTCAAAATGTAGAAGGTACCTATTTGAATGTTTAATAAATATTTAGTATCAAATATCAAAAATAAACTACAAATTTTACAGAAATAACGGTCAAATGTAAACAAAAACATTGTAAAATTGAAAAACCGGTTTTGTTAACGTTTTTTTGTTTTTATATTAAATAGACGTCCTGCTGCTGTCCCTATAGGGACCTAAAATGTGCGTACTTGCCGAAGGACGTCCGTTGTGGCACATATGTTGGACGTTAAATGTGCTGGTATGTATACATTTTACGAAAGGTGTTGGAGAGAAAGCGGTATGGAGATATTTTCATTTATTGCAAAAATATAATATTTAAATCAACGGACACGAAAAGGACGTCCATCTCCTGTCCCTATATGGACATAAAATGTACATACTTCCCGTACATAAAATGGACATACAGAGGACGTCCATTCCGTACAATTTCAAAGTAAATCCGATGATGAACGTCCAGTAGGCGTCCAGTTTATGTCCATGGACGTCAGTACATTAAATGGACATAAAACGGACGTCCGGCGGACATCGTGTGCTATTAGGGAGATTTACACAATGGTATCTTACACTAATGAAGAAAAATTGGGCATGATATTAATTTACGGAGAGTGCGGAAAAAACAGTAAAGCAGCCAAACGTTTATACCAAGATCGCTTTCGAAATAGGCCGGTACCATCAGACAAAATGTTTGCAAATTGGCAAGAAATATGAACGCAAGTGGAAGTTTTGAGAAAAAAAAGAAACGTTTTTAAACACCGTTAGATTTCTTTCTTTGGTTCTATCTAAAAGAAAAAGTTTACTTTACACCTCTAAATGACGTCGAAGATCTTAAAACTAGAATACGAATTGAATGCCGCAGATTAAATGTTGAAATTCATTCTTTAACATAAGGAAAATTTCGGGAAAATTAATAAAATATGATAAAACGTCATTCGAAGGTTTTTGTCTGAATCAGCATAGTTAGCCAAGGAAGAAATTGAATTTTGACATTGTAAGTAATGTAACTAGTACCAACCTACCAACTATGGAAATCAGATTCGAAAGAGAGAGATTTTATCGAGGATGTGTACGGCACTGATGAGGCGTAAAAATTTCGAAACAAAATTTAATGTTTTGACCAAACAAAGTTCTGTTTTTAAATAATTACGTAATTCATTTTTATATAAACAAGCATTTAATGTCGTATCTTTAGCTATTTATGATAATAACACTCAACAATAATATTAAAATAACAACTAATAATAAATAACAATTACCAATAAAAAACTACCAATACTTGAAAACTAACTAACAATTAAGAAAATAAAAACATTATTTATTGCTTCATATGTTCGAAGAGTCCTCCGTTCGCTTCAAAACATAATTGTCCTCTGTTTATCACGCCTTGGATACATACATGTTGAAGAACTTCAACATTTAATGTGCGGAATTCAATTAGTATTCTATTTTTAAGATCTTCGACATCATTTAGAGATGTAAGGTACACTCTTTCTTTCAGATATGGCCAAAGGAAAAATCTAACGGTGTGAGATCCGGTGATCTGGCAGGCCACTTAACTCCCTCACTACGATTTCCGATCCATCTACCTGTATAAGCTGCATTTAAGTAATTCCTTACAATTATAGCATTATGTGGCGGTGCCCCATCTTGTTGTAATATCATGTTATGCCTAATATGTAATGGAACGTCTTCTATAAAATTTAACAACTCTTCTCTTAAAAACTGTAGATATCTTTCTCCAGTAAGCGTGCCTTTGTAAAACTTTGGTCCTATAATTTGTCCATTGAGAATTCCACACCATACATTAATTCACCAGATATTTTGGAAATTAGTTTCCCGAAGCCAGTGAGGATTATCCTGCGACTAATAATGGTAGTTATGTCTATTCCATTATTATGGATTCATCTGACCACATGATGCGATCTAATATAGTCATTTCTTGAGCAACTGCCAGCCACGCTACAAAATTTAGATATCTCTCGTAATCTCGTAAAGCAAGCCCTGATGTGAATATATTTTATATGGTCACAGTTTATTGTCCCTCAGAATTCTTTGAATTGAAGAATATGAAACATCAGTTTCTGTCGCTAACTGACGAATAGAAATATGCGGGTCTACGAAAACACGGGCTAAAACTGCAACTGTATGTTCCTCATCTCGTGCGGTTCTGGGTTTAAAAACGTTTCTTTCTTTCTCAAAACTTCCACTTTCGCTCATATTTCTTGCCAACTTTGCAAACATTTTGTCTGATGGTACCGGCCTATTTCGAAAGCGATCTTGATATAAATGTTTGGCAGCTTTACTGTTTTTTCCGCACTCTCCATAAATTAATATCATGTCCAATTTTTCTTCATTAAACAAACAAAAACAAAAAATGTACCTATATAAAAAGATGCACTGGCATAACAAATTAAAATTAGTAATTTATGTCGGCATTTAAGAACTCATCAAAATTATAGAATGCATTTTCTGTAAGAATTTCTTTTATCTTTTGTTTGAATTGCTTAAAATCTAGACATAATTGTCTTTGGTAGTTTATTAAAAAATAATAGTCCGTAATAATTTTTGGCACCTCGACTGTGGTTTAGTCTTATATACCTAATTTATTTTAATGTGACCATTATTTCTGGTATTATGACAATGTATATCACTTACAAGACTATATTGATTTAAGTTCAATTTAACAAACAAAAGACATTCATAATTATTCACAGAGGGCAAAGTTAAAATTTTTAAATCCTTAAATTTATCCCTAACATCCTCTCTAAAACCCATAAAAGACATCGAATTGCATGACGCTATATAGAAAATACTCGACCAGTATGTGCCGAATGACCCCAAGTGATGATTGCAAAACTGATTACCGAATGAAAAAGACTGAAGTAAGCTGTTTTCACTACTTGCATTGGTACGATATGTACAAGATTTCTTATTAGGTATGAAGTCTTATTAAGTTTTTTAACCGTACAATCTATTTGGTGTTCCCTGTCAGGGGCGGCTCAAAGTAAATTTTGCACCCGGGCGGGAGCACTTTCTGGCGCCCTTTCCTGAGGTCATCACGGACGTACTTCATTCTAAAGTACCAACTTTTATCGCCTCATGGGGCGGGGGGGGGGGGGGGTCTGCAAATAGAAATCCAGAAAAAAAATTTCCACGCCCGGGTTGCCCGGGTTGCCCGGCCCTTAAGCCGCCCCTGTTCCCAGGTAAAGAGAGGATCTAGAATCCGAATCACTTCAAGAAATTTCGTACAGTCCCGGTTATTACGCTGTCTAAATTACGATATGAAAATACTATGTTTGTTGTTTTTTCATTATTTGGTAGTAGTTCATTTGCTGTGAACCAGTAACCAGTTTTGAAAATCTACTGCTTTATTGGCCATATCATACACTAAACACTTTAAGTTACTATATTTAGTGATTATTGTGGTGTCATCGGCATTTAATATAGTACTACAATTTACATTTGCGTAAATTAAGTTGTTAATATAAATAATGACCAACACCGATCCCAATATAGATCCTTGTGGTGCACCGTGATTAACGTGATTTATTGGTAAGAGGTCAGAAATTACTTTATTAAAAAATGTACTTTGTCTTCTATTTGACAAGTAGGATGTTAACCTACAGAATATTATAGAATCTCTAAGAAATATGGCTTCTATAACAACCCTCAAACATAGCAATATAAATTGGTTGATGGTTTAGAGAAAATCAGATGAAAGTGGCTAAATGACGCTCTCCAAAACAATAGATTGATGTTACTAGAGTCGAAGAACGAGATTCTCGAAATATGCAAAATAAAAGAAAGTAGCCTATGCAACTCGCAAACATGCACTAAAATCACATTCTTATGTAAAATGCCCTGCCGAGTTTGATTATGGTAGTCGCGATTCAATTTGGAATTCTGAAATCGAAAAAAACGCGTTTTTCCACTTTTTTATGGAATTTATTGAAAATATAGTATTTCTTATCCCACAACTATGTTTCTAACAACTTTGTTACTTGCATATAATTGTACTAAATATAAAATATCTGATGCGAAGAAAATATTTTTAATTCGAGATCATATGGATTTCTCAGTAGCGGCATTAAAAAAATCTACATCGAGGAAACTTGTTTTATTACTGACTACAGAATATTGGTATAAGGGAATGAAATGAACTGAACTGAATTAATTTTTGAAAAACAAAAGACTGCTGTTATGAATTAATGCACTATGGACCGGAAAGACTAAAGGAGCAAACCTTCTCACCACAATGTGGTGATGATTACAAAAGAATAACCGTCTACAATGTAGAATACAAATATTACGAAAAATTTTTGCTCGAACAACTACAGAAGCACATGCAAAGACCGCCAGACTATCTGATAGCATAAAGAAAGATCAATAGATGATCATATGTAGGTACACCACTAGAAGCATCTTGGAAGAAGAATGGAGAGAAGGGACAAAACTACACATAGTCGCAATAAATCTCTAGAAGACATTCGATACTATTAGCCATGGGGCCATAGTTAACACCCTACGTAACAAAGGAGTACCGCACTATTTAATAAACAGGGCAATAACAGTCTGCTTTCAAAACAACTGCCATTCAATGGTTCGGACAGACGACGGAAACCAGACAGAAAAATTTAGGAGTCTGGCAAAGATGCCCCCTATCTTCCCCACTATTCAACGGCCCTAGACTGTGCGATACAAAACACAATAAAAGAAACACCAAATTTTAAAAGAAACACAGAAACATTGACAACTCCAATCGTACTAGCATAAGCCGATGATCATCACGTACTGCTAGGATTTCCAAACCACCAGCGCCTTGGCTTTTCTTTTCCTTATGGGTTGCGGTGCCAGAATCCCGCCGCACTGAAGCTTAAGCTTATTGTACCCCATAGACTCGTTATCCCATTAGTTCCGTTCCTCTACAAAAGGCGAGTGTACGTACGGTCGATAGGAGCTCTGGCTATTTCTTCCGGGGTCACGGTTGGTTCCCCGAAGTATGAAAGCCTCCCAGCCACCAAGGCTGGGCATTCACATAGTATATGGTGAGGAGTTTCCTCATCCTCACCACACTTCCTGCATTCTGGATTGTCCTTCACACCTCTGTTGGTTAGGTGTAGCGCCTTGGCTTACAAATAATGCTGGTAACGGTTGAAGGGTATAGACAAATACACAACAAATAATTTTAAATATCTTAAGAACCTCAGAGACAGAGCAAAACCAAAATTCAGCAGCACTAAAGCTCAGTCTGGCTGGGAATATTACAAAAGTTTACGTAATTTTCCTGATTAGCCGTGAAAAACGAAAAGAAATACAAATTTAAGAATAGTAATAACAAATGCGGAAATAACTCAAGCTAATGAATATCAACAATAAACAAGACAAAAATATTCCAACAGAAATAAGTAATATTAACGACAACAATCAATATTACCAGAACTGTATTCCTAGAATTAACAACAACGGCCAAGAAAAATTAAATTTTTACAACAATAATAAAAAACGTAACTTTAAGAAATCTTTTAAATTCAAACTTACTGATAATCATGCTGTAACTAAATGCATACAAGAAATAACATCGACTGCAACTGGAAATGATAATCTCAATGTTACTATGATAAACTTTATGCTGCCCTTATATTATTAGTTCATTACGCATATTATAAATTCGAGTCATAGAGGACTATGTTCCAATGAACTAGAAACATGCTATCATAATCCCGATTCCCAAAATTGTTGAACTGACTGAATTTAAATACTTAAGGCCAATTAGTATCCTCCTAACCCTTTCTAAAATATTCGAAAAGATCATTAACCAATAACTCCAGGAGCATATTAACGAATACAACATTCTACCGGAACATCAGTCTGCTTTTCGGCCAGCATATAGCTGCACTACTGCAATTCTGCAAATGACGGATGACATCCTCGACGCAACTGATAAAGGTAAGCTAACGGCTCTAGTATTACTGGAATATACTAAAGCCTTCGACACGCTCAACCATGAACTCAAATGGCAATTCTGAACTTCATTGGCCTTGACATAAAAGCCATTAATCTTATAAAGAGCTACTTACACATGAGAACTCAAGAAGTAACACTCCACAACAACTCATCAGTTTCTTTACCTGTCACGGTGGGAGTACCACAAGGATCCATTTTAGGACCTTTGCTATTTACAATATACACTGGTAACTTTAACAGCTATTTAAAATATTCAAAAATGCATGTGTACGCAGATGACACTCAAATATTCGAATCTCATATCAAGTAGCATGTACTGAAATTAATATTATCTAATATATAAAAATCTCGTGTCACAGTGTTTGTTATCGAACTCCTCCGAAACGGCTTGACCGATTTTTATGAAATTTTTGGTGTATATTTGGTAGGTCTGAGAATAGGTCGTAGGCTATTTTTTATATTCCTAGGTGATAAGGGTGGCCCTATCCAGAAATTTTCTTTTTAGTTTTTGGACAAAAATTTATAATTTATATGGCAAAACAACGTTTGCTGGGTCAGCTAGTAAATATATAATAATGGCATACCTACGCAATACAAAATTAAAGATTGTTTAAAATCAAATTTAAAGAACATCTATTTACTCAACAGTCATATTAAACCATATTTCTTCTTTTCGTGTATCTTTAATTATCTCCTTCTTTCTTTCTTTTCTACTTGTCTATGATGTTCTACAGTGTTCTAAGTATTAGGTAAATCTGAAAATATTATGTACATTACTTTTGTAAAATGTTATTTTTTGGGGTTAAATGGAAGATTAGTACTATCTGAACTTCGCCTCGGTCTTAATATCAATAGAGTCGATTTACTATTATTATTATCAACATATTCTCAACTCTCTATAAAATATGAAACCGCATATGGACATAAGTGGATTAAAAATAAACTTCAAGAAGAGCCTAATAATGGTGAAAACAAAGAATACAAAATAGACGACTAGTTTCTAAGAACAACAAATAAAATAAAATACGATACTAAAAATTATAGTAGAATCAAGGGGATGAAAGTACCATATCAAATAACACGCTGTCAACTCGACCAGTATTATATCTGCTGAGCAGATACAATTAATAATTTTGTCTCTTTTCATGCTAATCAATCTTATTATCTGCACTGCGAGTGCTAATGACACTCACAATAACTTATCTCATCTTTCGAGCAATATTAGAATAAAATTAAAAAGTGTGATTTTGGCATTTTACATTTTGCACAAAATATTCATGTAAAGTAATGGGGCTAGTTGAAGGAAATTTGTCAGGTAGATTGCCGGAATTTTTAAGATGTACTATTATTATTATTAGAAAACGCGAGCAGATCCGAAGATCCGCAGTACTTAGATGCACTAAATGTTTTTCTATGTTTTTATTTTTCGCCAGAGTCTTATATCCAGTAGGACTCCGCGAAATTTTTGGAAAAAGAAAGCAACTCAACTAAAAGAAAACTTAAGGAATCCGCTATTATTTTGTTAAATGAGGATAAATGTGTTTCTAACTATTCTATAGATTTCGGTACCAGCTGGTTGCCAATCTTCAGAGACGAAGTAAGTAAAAATAAAATAAATATAATTTAATGTCTCACGTAACTATGGAAATACATAAACAACAAATTATCTGGTTTGACATTCTCAAAAGTGAAAGTTTTGATAGCGGAAAAAGAACTATTTTCCGAAACGTCAACTGCCTTCGTTTTGATTTTTCTATTTATCATTTAACAATTTTGTTTCAGTTTATATATTTTTAGGTGTGAGACATTTTGTAATAGAAGTATAAAAACCAGCCTCTGTCTGATCCTTTTGGAGCAGAGGGTTATTTCATCAAAATTTTTAAATATTTTTACAGTGGCAAAATACCCAACAAACTAAGAAAAAAAGTCTTATAAAGTTAAGAAATTATTTTTGTTTTTAATGAAATTTTAAAAAGATTAATTTTTTATCTATTTAGTTTCAGTTCCAATAAAAAAATACTCCATTATTGGAGTATGTCCATAAAAAAATCATGGCGCTAGTACTGATAGTTAAGCCAGAATAGGAGTTGGACTAAAAATACACGAAAACCTAAATACCTCCTAAACTAACAAATTTCGCATAACATACACCCTGCGCCGGCTGGTCCATCCTCAATGAAACACCCTGTATATTTTTTATAATTCTAGTGTAACTCAGAAACCTACCATTCCCTTGGTACTTCTTCGCTTTGCCCCGGTCCCCCCTACTTCTTGTACACTCAACTGGTTCAGGTAAGTCCTCTTGGTTCCGTTACTCGACCAGTCTGCAGAAGAAGGTACGGGCCTCGTTATCTACGGATGTGTCGAGTCTAAAAGAGAGAGAGCCAAATTAATTTTTCAAAACTATGTTAACGTGAGTGTTAAAAAGAAGTGCGACCAAAAATGTGATCTTTGAAAAATATTTTCGCGCCGAAGAATAATGCTGAAGAAGCCATCTAGAGGAATTCCAGGTCTTCGAATGACCTAAATAGTCAGTGAAGTACTGTAATTTAAAAAACTCATCTCACGGACGCACAATCTATAATTTCGTAGTAATTAATCGCATAGTTCTTAGCTTAACAGTTACTTACTGTATTTTTACTCGAAAGCGATAATTTTAGCTAAACTAACATCTCTTTAATTACCAGACAACGTCTAGAGTGCATTTTTCATTGATACGTCTACTAGTATTTTATCAAAAGTGAACAGTGAGTGACCGCGCGATTTAACGCAGGTTCAAAAAGCAACCAAAGTGATTTTTCTGTCAAAGGTGACTCTGGTGATTGTATTTTCTTCGTTTGCTGATGTCCAGCCGGCTAGATGTTAGTGCAGAGTGATTGACCTGTGACAACATGGCTATAACTAATTTTAGTTGGACTATCATCTTACATGCGGCGCTGCTGGTGCTAATGTTTGTATATGCAACAGGTAAGATAATAGTAATTAGTGATGGTTACTAAGAACAATATAAACTAGAGCAAGCTTCGAAACCCGAGTTTCTTCATTAGCGCACAATCGTTCACGAAAGTGTTTAATTAACCTTGTTGTGAATTTGTCTGGAATTTACTGTATAATCTTTAATAGTGTCATTTGTTACATATACTTATTTCATTAGTTGTAAAGATACAGGTGACGTCCATAATTTTGTTAAATTAGCAATAAGATATTATGCTCTATCTTACATTGTAAAGGATTTCACCATGACCTCATCTCTTTCATTAATAATTATTTATATATCAGAAAGCAAACTATTAGGTTAAATAATACACTGGTATGTGGAATACCATAAGGGTCGATTTTGGGTCCTTTGTTATTATCGATTTATATTACTTAAAGTTGAGGATTGTGGAGTTAAAAGTTTATAAAGGTACCGAGGGGTAGAAGATGTTAACAACTTGTGTAAAATGTGCCAAATGATGTTGTCGTCTTTGCGTCTTCAGCCAATTTAATGTTTTCAACTAATGTGCTGCCTCCTTGTTAATAATATTATAAGTTTTTGACTTAGCAGGTGACTATCAGGGCCGGTTTTAAGCAGTTTTTATGAGCGAATAATTACATAATGTTATAATGCCGAATGACTTCTTCTCATTTGCTCCTTTATTTTGTTATATGATTAGCCACGTCAAGGTAGATATTTTCTGAGAAGTTTTCTGGCAAAGGATTAATCGGCCTAATTTTTTTTGCAAATTGTTTATTGAAGTCTAAGGAACGGCAGGGCACTGTAGATATGCATATACTCATATACATACAGCGCTCAGGGCTAGAGGCTAGAACAAGCAGAGTTGGCCATGCTGTTGCCAGCCAGGATGATACATGACGGGGGTTGCTCGAAAAGTAATAATTATATATGGTATTGAGTTTTCTTATGATTTTATGTACATAATTGCCAAATGCCGAAAGTGCCGAATGGTGACCGATTTGCCGAATCGGCTTCAAAGTTGGGGGGGTGTCACCACCCCCCTCCCCCATACCCCCCTCTATATGCGGTCCTGCTAGATTGGGAATATTATCGCCAAAAACGTAAGTTTACAGTAAATGCAATAAAAAGAGAAAAGGCAGCTCATCTATTGTACCACCAAAATGATTCTAGTAGCATAGAGCTTTGGAAGGCTATTCGTAATTTAAGGATGAAAAAACCGCTTCTTTCACGTCCAAATTTCCTATCTAAATCTTTTCCTAACCAAGGTCCCCGCTATCCCCCATTATTAAAGGGTGTGGTAACAGGGATGGTTGACGCAAAAAAAAATTTTTAAGCCTTTTGTTCTTGTAAGTACACACACCAAATCACAATTTTATTTTTTTGTCTTCTTTAATAATGGGGTCCCAATTTTATGGATTCTTGCTTGCTTTACTTACTTACAGCCTTTGTCATTCCAACCCTTCAACGTACTATAATACACAGGTGTACCTTTCAAGTCAATATCATAAACCGTTCCAAAGTATTCGTGCGCAGAAAATGAATTACAGATAAACTGACAGGCATAACTTTTGTTTGCCCACGCTTAAAATCTGGACGATTCATGATATTTTAAGTCTATTTCAACGAAAAAAAAAAAAAAAAATTCAAATTGTTTCTTGCCGTTAGGTACTACAGTTCCACTTCACTACGTGAACGTGGAAGTAATAAGCAATCTGCATGTATTCTTGAGCATTTACATAGGCTTGATCCCGCCTAGGCCGGTAAAGTAACTTTTTATATACCTACTTAGCGCACGGGAAATGGGATTTTCCTGTGCGCCCACACAGGAAAAATTTTCCCGTGCGCTAATGATATTAGCTGCCTATTTGCCAGTCGTAATAGGTCCTTAGTAACCGCAAACAATGATTGTTTAGTTTCCTTAGCAACGCTAAACAATGCTTGCATTGTGACAGGTTTTCAAATTTTTATTCAAAATATGTTTTAAATGATTTCTCCAGAAGAAGAAATATTACTTAAAGCGACAAAAGTAAGTGTAGAGTTACTGCCCAGGAAGTCTTGTGAGAGATATGAAAATGAATACCGTCTAATTTTCAAGTGGCGCCAAAAAAAGTTAACACAGTGATGACACTCTTCTCATATATTTATCTGAAAAAGCCAAATCAATAATAGCTTCAACTTTATGGAGTCGATTTTTAATGTTATAAAGTTGTCTAGCAGTAAAAGAAAATGTGAATGTTAGTAATTTGTTGAAAACTACTTCATTTCTCAAACGACAAAGTGTTGGTTACATACCAAAAAAGTCCAAAGTATTAACTGCTCACCAAGTCGCCAAATTCATACTTGAAGCACCAGATGAGAAGTGGTTATTATTAACTAATAGTACAGGAAACGAAGACCGAAAATTCGGAAATAAATAGTGCTCAACGGGTTATTATTTTAAGTTGTAGAGTTGACCCTTAGGAGTAACATACCAAAAGTCCCCAGCCGTGGGTCTCATATGTTAGGCGGGAGAGGGGTGGAAAGGGTCGGTTTGTAGATTTTTCGTTATTATCTCGAAAACTAAGCATCCTAGAGAAAAGGCATTCTATACAAAATGAAATTAAAATAAATTGTCTACAAAAAAGATCCTATTCATTTTTTCGCTAGGGACAGTAGTTAAGGGTGTACGTAAGTTTGAAAATGCGAATAGCTGGAAGAACTGTGTATTGTGGGAGGTAATGCTTAACAAGTAGAAAATTTTATAATATTACAAGTATTTACAAGGCCATATTAAGTAATTGGTCGAGTTCATCGACAAGATCATCATCATCGTCGTCGCCGTTGATGCTGACGATTGGAGGACCATTGGTACATGAAGCGCGCAACTACTGCATACAAGCGAGCAGGGTATGCCTGCTTTGCGGCACCCGCAATCAGTTGTGCACCCGCAAAATATGTTATTTAGGACGGATTCTGGCGCAACTGGGTCCGTGCTTGTGACGGGGGTAAGGAAGCCATCCGACCCTCTCATCCATCCCCAAGCAGTTGGCTCCTGCTGCTGATCTCCATATAGCCATTGTTTAATCTGCAAACAATAATTCGTCCTTTGTAGTTTAAAAAAAATCGGCAGCTACTGGAAGCGGCTGGAACCTCCCCACCCGGTGAATCTTTGAAGCCGAAAAGGGCACTAAACAATATGAACGATCTCATTTAATTATATTTATTAAGTTGAAATATTTTTTTCGTATTAAATCAGAAAAAAAGTCTTGCGTTCGGTGGGATTCGGACCTAAGAACTTGAGTGTTAAATTTATAGTCTGCACAACATTAATATTTTATTCAATGTTTTTAATACAAATATATGCTTTATCGGATCCTAGCTCGGGGCCAGCCAGACAACCACGGTGAACACCGCCGTGGCGAGTGTGAGGCTGGACGGGGTAGGTCAGGTTTGGCTTGGAGAAAAATAGAAAAGTAGCTCCTGTCTTCTGTAGGCAGGCTTAAAGACTAGTTTAAAATTATAATGTGTCCACATGGACCTAAAATTAATATAAAAATAAACACAATTCTATAAAAACGTTCGTAGGCAAGAGCACTTAATAATTTTGATTATTGATACGGGAAACAACTAAACGAAAAAACCTGTTCGTTGGTAATGGGATGGATGGCAGAGATAGCCATCTTTGGAAAAAACCATATAACTCTTGGTGGACAGCTTCCCTGCCAGATGTAGCCAGGGTAGTGTTCATGGTGGCTCGTTTAAGTTTGAGTTGGTATATTTTGTTTTATCTTTTGGCCTCGACCAATTTTTCACTTAATCGGTCAGGGAAGTGATAGCTGTCAAATTTTTGATTCCAATGTTTCTCTGGGGAATTTGGTTTTTGAAAAATGTTTAGGTTGGTACCAATGTCTTAAATTGTTTTTAGGTTACGTAGTACTATTTTTAGGTTATGTTGCCGGAAGTAGCGAAAATAGTTTTTAAAATATAATGTCACTGTCACTTTTAAAGTTTTATTGGAAAAAAACTCACCGAAAGCGTTCCGTTGTAGGGCTTGTAAGCGGTTCAGGATGGCCTCTCACACCATCCGTGGGCTTTATAAACGTCGAAAAAACTTGTAATCTCTCGATGCACTTGACACGTCAAAAATACTCAGCATACAGTCTGCACGCTTTAACACACTAGCAGAGAACTTATAACCACAAATGGACCCGAAGTATTTTTTGGGAATTTTCCTTTGAGTCCATTTAATAAAATTTGGCATTTTTCTGAAAATTTGACATTTTTCTGAAAATTTGACATTTTTCTGAAAAGTGATATTTTTCCGAAAATTTGACATTTTTCTGAAGTGACATTTTTTCGAAAATTTGACATTTTTCTGAAGTGACATTAGAAAATTTGACAATTTTCAAACATTTGACATTTTTCTGAAAGGTGACATTTCTTCGAAAATTTGACGTTTTTTCGAAAATTTGACATTTTTATGAAAAGTGACATTTTTCCTAAAATTTGACATTTTCCTGAATTTTTGACATTTCTCTGAAAATTTGACATTTTTTCGAAAATTTGACAATATTCAAACATTTGGCATTTTTCTTCGAAAATTTGACGTTTTTTCGAAAATTTGACATTTTTCTGAACAGTGACATTTTTCTGAAAATTTGACATTTTTCTGAAAAGTGACATTTCCCTGAAAATTTAACATTTTTTCGAAAATTTGACATTTTTCTGAAAAGTGACATTTCTCCGAAAATTTGACGTTTTCCTGAAAATTTGACATTTTCTTAAAAATCTGACATTTTTCTGAAAAGTGACATTTCTCCGAAAATTTTATATTGGAAATTAAAAAAATAAAAATTTCGTGACTCGTCTTGTAGAAATATTTTTTTGATATCATCATCAGTTCGCCTGTTATAAGAATTTTATGCTTTTACGACGTCATCAGAACGTAGGTGTATTTTTAATTCACTCGTATTCCATCCATCTACAATATTTCCACCTACGTTTCAAACTTTAATTGGATGTTTCCAGTTAAGTCGATATCTGCACCAGTTTCTAAGAATTTTTCTTATTTGTGACGTCATGTGACATAGGTGTATTATTAATTCACTCGTAATCCGTCCGTCTACAATATTTATACCTACGTTTCAAATTTCAGTTCGATATCTTCAACCGTTCCCGAGTTATCAGCCGAAATCACTGAACACCTCTGTCATTATTAGAATATCACCCTGTACATTGCACTGCTTTGAGGACAAAACAAATTAAATTTTTTTTTTAAATTTTTTTCACGGAAACCAAATCGAAAAAGTGCAAGTGTGATATATCGTTGAAATCGGAATTTTTACTGCTTTTCAATGGTTCAATTACAAATTGTAAGTAATCATAAAATAAACAACTTGTTGTGCCAAAACGGCACTAAACGTAATCCGATTTCAACCAAAACCTTTTCAGATCTTCTGGAGCACTAAAGAAACCCCCATGCAAAGTTTCATCCAAATCCGTTTAGTAGCTTCGCCGCTATCGTGCTAACATACACACACACACACACACACACACACACACACACACACACACACACATACACACACACAGACATTTTTCAAAAACAATTTTTTTGGGTTCCTTGGACCTCAAAACGTAAAGATTTGATGTTATCTCAATTTTCGATTTTGGACTAATTGTAGTAACCTCCCACAATTTTATTGTGGGGAGGTTAAAATGTGACACAATCTTGTCTAAGCACAATACAAAATATAAGTTAATGTAAACAAGCATATATTGATACAAACTCTAAGGGAGTGTTGGCGAGCAGCCGCTCTGGTGGGTGGAAGTGCCGCAAAATCAGACTTTGACTTTGTCGATGCTTTAACAAAGGCCTGTTGTCGTACCCGGTTCAGATCTGCTCCTTGTGGGGCCTGGTACAATGCCAAAAAAGCTGCTCTCTTGCATCAGCTACCATGTCCTGTGTTGCTGAGGGATCACAGAAACTTTGTAGATGTCTGTGCTCCTCGGCCTTCAAAAATACTTTCACCACACCTCCCTTGCTCTCGTTGTGAATAGCGGGGGTAGTATCACAAGCGCTGAACGAATGGAGCCATTTGCGAAGACCATTCTTTTGCTCCATTCGTCACAAGCACGGACCCAGTTGCGCCAGAATCCGTCCTAAATAACATATTTTGTGGGTGCACAACTGGTTGCGGGAGCCGTTGCGGGTGCGGCAAAGCAGGCATACCCTGCTTGCTTGTGTGCTGCAGTTGTCGCGCTTCGTGTACCAACGGCCCTCCAATCGTCAGCATCAACGGCGACGACGATGATGATGATCTTGTCGATGAACTCGACCAATTACTTAATATGGCCTTGTAAATACTTGTAATATTATAAAATTTTATACTCGCTAAACATTACCTCGAGCATTACCTCCCACAATACACTGTTTTTCCAGCTATTCGCATTTTCAAACTCACGTACACTACTGCCCCTAGCGAAAAAATGGATATAATTTTTTTTGTAGACAATTTAATTTACTTTCATTTTGTATCGAATCACCTTTTCGCTAGGATGCTTAGTTTTCGAGATAATAACGAAAAACCTACAAACTGACCCTTTCCACCCCCCTCCCGCCTAACGCATGAGGCCCACGGCTGGGGACTGTTGGTATGTTAGCTCCAAGGGTCAACCCTACAACTTAAAATAATAATCCGTTGAGCACTATTTATTTCCGAATTAATGTCTTCGTTTCCTGGCCTATAAAGTAATTTTAATATTTGGTATTTACGGTGCATGCCGAAGAGATGACTTGAGTCGTTTATCTTTGAAAGACGTGGAAGATAATGGCCGTTTTTTGGTGGTATTTCTTCGAAATGGCAAAAATCACAAACCAAGAAATTTCACAATTACAAAGGAAGGATGTTCCTTTGATCCATGCAGTTTTTATCGTAAATATATTAATCTAAGCCTACTAATATGGATAATAGAAGATTGCTTATTGCATATCGCAATGGTAGATGTTATGCTCAACATGAAGAATATACTGGGCACGGCTTAAGACGATCTTCAGCATCTGTGTTGGTCGAAGGCGAAGAGGATTTGCTTACTCTAAAAAGACATGGCGACTGTGGCTGAAGGCTACATCGAAGAATCGGTAAGCGGAAAGATTGAAATTTCTCGTAAATTGTTTAGTCATTTAAGAATAGGAAACACATCAACACCAGATAACATTTCAGTTGGGGAAAACCAAGAAATAAATTCTAATATAGTACCTTCGACTTCATCAACTACAATAGTTCTACAAAATGAAGTGCCTGTTAAAGAATTGCATATTTACAATAACACAAATAAGTACTTCATTTAGTAAAAATTAAAGATATAGGTTTTTGTTCGTTCATTAAAAGTAAAGTTTCTAAAAATGTATATTTGTTTGCCTTATTTCTTGCTTTCAGAGAGGTATAATGAAAAATATCGTTCATTACACATCCATGCTTGCATGAATTTGTCACGCGCGGACGGGAAAAGCCTATTTTCTGAACTTCTAATGAAATATACTATTCCCGGACTGTTATCTGATAGTTGCTTGGTAACTAATTAAAATACTAGAGTAGCGTATTTGGATCTGAAATTGCGCCAAAAAAGTAGACATTCTTGATCGATTTCAGAAAAAATAATTTGTTGAATGAAATTAAAATTTCATCACGCCTTCTGTTATTTCCTTACAGAAATCGATTCTTCTATCAAAGTCAACTTCTAACAAATCATGCACTAAGTGGACTTTATAAGGGTGGTACTTTGCTGCTCGGAGTATTTTTGATATGGATCCTGTCGCCAAATCATAATTTCTTTAGAGTTCTCGAACTGTCACATGAAGATTTTCTCTAAATGTTCTTTCTATTATTTACAGCAGATTGGTAAATGCAGACCGGTCTAGATGAGTTTCATGAAATAAATCACATATACCTCGAATTCTGTTTCTGAAATCAATCATCATGATTACTTCTATTATTAGTTCTTTCCAGCCAAAAGCAGTTTGTCACTACCTTTAGTCAATCGTTATATTTAACAGTTCAATTCACAAAAAAAAATGTTCTGCTCCAAGGACTAAACTTACCATGCTTTAAGTATTTTTATGTGCTGAAACAGAATTTTCAACTTAAAAAACTTTCTACCGAGTCGATTTCCAGTAAATGTCAAAAACTGTCAAAAAAACGCATTTTGATAATAAAAAACGAGATTCACTCGAAATCTACGCGGTAGAAAGTTTTTTAAATTGAAAATTCAGTTTATGTATTTATTATTGCGTATAAGATAAATTTGTTTCAAATTCTATTTTATAACTTTATTTTTTCAAATAATAAACCCAACATATGCCTAAATGGACCCATATATTAAGAGCTTTGAAATAGAAACAATTAAAACTGAAATATTAACAAACTGTGATGAAGGCAAGCATTTTTATGTTCTGAAACAGAATTTTCAACTTAAAAAACTTTCTACCGAGTAGATTTCCAGTAAGTGTCAAAAACTGTCAAAAAAACGCATTTTGATAATAAAAAACGAGATTCACTCGAAATCTACGCGGTAGAAAGTTTTTTAAATTGAAAATTCAGTTTAAGCACACAAAAATACTTAAGGCATGATGGGTTTAGTCCTTGGAGCAGATTTTTTCTTTTTGCAGACCTGTGATTAGTCTTGAGAAATTGAAGACCTAGTGAAGACTCCCTACGATTTATATTAAAATGCATACATTTATAATTTCTTTGTCATAGTTTGCAATGTTTTTCAATGTAAAAAATTCAATTTCTTTGTTAACAAAACACACATACATATTCAGAACGTGATGGATCGACTTGCCATGAAGTAACGGATAACGGATGACAAATTGAATAAATTTAACTTGTACATAAAACATTTTACGTAGAATATGCTTTTACGAGAAATATGCAAAACTATCACATGCGTGAATATTTCAGGAATATTCATAATAGGGGGTTTCATGAAAACGTTAGTTATTTTCCATCCAAATCTGTAGAACTATGCAGGTGTTGTATTTAAACTAACAAAGTTGAAGTCACTTTCGAAAAAACCGGAAATGATATTAAGTGACCGTGTAGGCCAAAAAATGTCACTGCACAAATAGAAATCTACTAGTCTGAGCCTTTTTGCAGAAAGGAAATAGATAAGATTTTATCAAATTTAACAGCCTGTTCCTCAGTGTATGACGTGCATATCAGTTCTAAAAGTGCTTAAATGAAAAATTGGGTGTTGACGCGTGGAGAATCTAAATCGTCTTATTTTGTCATTTGTTTCAACTAGCTACCAAAAGTAACCATGTCTGGATGGAAACAATAACAATTATCCAAAAGATATTAAATCGCGAACGGTATTTGAGAGATGAAATAGTCCATGACTAAGAAGTTAACAGCAATATGAAAACAGCATAAAATTTTAATTGCCATGATAATGTTCACTTATTAATAGTAATTCAGAAGCTGTAACAACAAAAGTGTATTAAATTATAGATAAGAATATACGATAGAGATTGTCCAACGGTTGCATCACGAGTGTTTGAAAACTACACAACGGTAATGACCTAACGGGTGTTAATTTGGTGAATTAGGTAGAGGATATATTTTGTCCACGACCGTTTTATAATATACCAACTATACTTGTCTTTGTTTAATCATAATCATATACAGGGTGGACCAAATTAGATGGGATTTGGGGTTTTCTCTAAAACTATGGCAGATAGACAAAAACCAATATAGGTGTCCTCAGCTCGATTTTCGAGAAACTAACAATGGCGTAAACCGCTATCGTCTATCTTTTTCGACTACCGAGCTACAGAGCGTTTTTGGAAAATCGGCATTTTGGGATGTCCTCTATGTCTCAATTACCATGTGTCGAATCGAAAATAAAGTAACATATTCTTAAGGCACTTCTTTGAGTATAATTCGTTGCTGACATGAAAAAAATTATGCATGCCTCAGTTTTCGAGGTACAGACATAACTTTTGTGTTTTTAAATAGAACATCCTGTAAATTATTTAATTATTCGATCACAACTTAAATTAGCTATCTAACGATATATCATATGTCATATTTATCTCTAAAAAAAGTGGTTAAATTTCGAAAAAATTAAAATATTTGTGAGGAGGCCATGGAAACCAACACTTCTTATAATATAAAATAATTATGCCAAAAATAGGAAAACTAAACTACAATAAATGTTCGTATTGTCTTCAATTAATATCTATGCATTTTTGCCACCTTCTTCTTACAGCATGTGTTGCATTTCCAATCATGACACGAGTTATTGTCCAAAACGCAGTTAATATTTTGTTTTCAAATTCTTCAGTGTTATTAGACCGTTCTATATATACAATATTTTTTAAATAACCCCCAAAGCCAAAAGTCGGCAGGGGTTATATCGGGAGATCTAGCTGGCCACACAATAGGACCATTATTTTCTAAAAATTGAACAATATCTAAACTACTTTGTTTTTTATTAATGTCCAGTTAGCTAAATTAATTGTTAGTTATCAATTTAGTTAACTTAGCTAACTAGACATTGATAAACTGGTCCTGAGTGATATATAGATACCTATCTAATCCTCCCCAAATTGAGCATTTATATAATTTCGTGTTTTCATTTGACGTATGACCTGGGACGCCATCGTGTTGGTAAATTAATCTTTGAAATTGTCTTACAGGCATATTGTCTACAAAGGGCTCTATTTCTTGTCGTAGAATGTTAATAAAATTTTCGGTATTCAAATTACCGTGAAAAAAATGAGGACCTATTATTTGGTATTCAATAATAATAATAATAATACTTTATTAGTCCCTTAGATCACAAACATGATATAGGATAAGTCACAATAGTTTAGGAATAAATAAATAATAATTTAGAAATAAATAATAAAAAATTACACAAACAAGAAAGCTACATACACATAAGACAAACATATCTACCTATTTAAAAACATGTCGACATTATAAAAGGTACCCTCTACTAAAATATTTTTAACTTTTGATTTAAATGAATTAAAGTTTTGTGTGGTTTTTATCTCTTCAGGCAAAGAATTGTATAATTTGATAGATGCGTAAGATGGTGATTTTTCGAATAATGTAGATTTATGCGGTGGTAACTCCGGGCTCTTACTCCTTGTGTTATAATTATGATTGGAGGAAATAGTTTTGAAAAGATGTAAATTTCTTTTTGCAAAGCAGACACACTTATAAATATAAATTGAGGGGGTGGTGAGTATTTTATTACTTTTAAAGCTTTGAAAACAGCTTTCCCCCGGTTTCAAGTTAAACATCAAACGAATAATTTTTTTTTGACAGATAAAAACTCTGTCCCTTTCCACAGCTGAACCCCAATACAAAATACTAAAACTTATATGTGAATACGCAAGCGAATAGTAAATATTTATTAACCCCGTTTTATCTAATACATTTTTCATTTGCAAAGTTGCAAAATAGGCTTGATTCAACTTCTTGCATACAATATTGATTTGGGATCTCCAGGATAGATCTGCATCCAAAACAACTCCCAGAAATTTACTTTGATTGCAAAAGTTGAAGTTCTGTAAAGTACAGGGTTTTCTATTATAAAAATTGATGTAGGTTGTTTTGGATGTATTCAAGATCAGTTTGTTACGATCGCACCATGCAGTAAATGCATCTAGTATATCTGTAATTTTATTACCTAAAGTGTCAGTATCAGAGTCTGTCACTGTTATGGTGGTATCGTCAGCAAACATGGTTACTGTGCCGTTTTATGTGATTTGGTAGATCGTTCACATATAATATGAAGAGTAAGGACCCAAGTACCGACCCTTGCGGTACTCTCAAGGACACATCATATTCCCTTGAGAATTTGCTGCCAATCCTTACAGTTATTTTGCGATTTATGAGGTAAGAATGAATCCAATTTATAGCATTACCACGTATACCAAGTTTAAAAAGTTTTGATACTATATAGTCAATATCCAAGGTATCAAATGCCTTGGATAAATCAAATTGCAAAACTACCACATATTTTGCTTTGTCAATATTTGAGTAGATCGTATCAAGTGAAAACTGGCGGTTTCTACCGATTTACCCTCTCTAAAACCATGTTGATATGGTGTCAAAATTTTGTATTTTGCAAGAAATACTGATAACTCTCTCCATAAGTTTAGAGACTGACCTGACTAACGTAATTTGTCTATAATTTTCAATATCTAAAGGGTCAGCCGTTTTTAATAAAGGGATTACGTGAGATATTTTTAGGATGTTTGGAAAAGAGTCACCCTCAATTGAGTAATTTATGAGGTGTATTAATGGAAGAAGAATATAATCATTCATTTGTTTTAGTAATTTAAAACTAAGTCCATCGTTTCCAAATGAATTTTTGTTTTTAAGTTTATTAAATATATTTATTAAATCTAGCAGCGTCGTAGCTAGATGCTTTTGCGCCCAGGGCAAATATCTAATTTTGCGCCCCTAAAAAATTGTTTCTCTTCGAAAATAAAAACTGATGAGGCGGAGGGGGAGAAAATCAGAAAAAAAAAATTCCCACTCCGAACTGAAAATTACTTCATATTCAAATTTTGCGCCCCTGGCGCGGGCCCCTGTTGCCCTGCTTTAGATACGACGCTGAAATCTAGCTCGGTTACAGGTGTAAAAACCACACCAAATCCAAATCGTCCTTGACGATTAACTGTAGCGGTTACGTGCGGATTTTCATGAGTCCAATGGTGGTTATTATGCCAATTAAAAATTCCGGCACTGCTTATACGGGACTCGTCTGTCCACATAATTGTTCCTTCAAATCCTGGCACTTCATTGCACTGACGCAAAAACCATTGGCAAAAATCGAGACGCCTTTGAAAGTCGTTTGGGTATAGATGGTGACTAATCCTAATTTTGTAGGGTTTGAATTTATTTTTTTTTAAGCAACGAGGTGTCAACCCTGTATCACTAAATGTGTCTTCGATTTCTTCGTTGGCAATAATGATATATTATTCTTTTCCATCAAATAGTTTTGTAGATGCAATGCCAACAGTCAAACAGACGAATGGAATTGAAAGATATGTTCGTTTTCGTAACCTGTCCATTGTCTGAAAAGTGAAAATCCGCAAAAATCTCGTGATTCCTTCGGTAGGCAAAGGAAGTAAAATGTTAATTAAAAGAAAAATCAGGTTCAGATTATCTTCTGGAATCTAACAACACCATTTCGGAACACTCGTTACAGATAGTTCCTGAGATATTCGAAAATTTATTATTGAGAATCGGATTCCAAGAAAATTAGTAGGCTTTGATAAATATCGGTTCACTTAGCTGTGAACTGCTTTTCAACTATCATATAAACATTAAGCATCATGCACCACGTTGGCTTTGGAATGAAACAAAATAAAAAGTATTCTACCTACCTGCCAAGAATCTTAGCTTATTGTTATCCACACAAAATAAGATCATAAGAACAAAAGAAGAATGAGAGAACGAAGAACAGTTATATTCGGCCTAAAATTGGTTTAAGGTCTATAGAATCGAGGTTCATGTGAATTGCAATTATTAATCGCATTGTTTACAACTATTCATGTAAAATCGTGTATTGTCAAGCTTATATTCTGCAAGATAATTTGGAAATATTTACATGTTGTTCAGTACTGGTAAGTAGTTGGTCATTGTTATACAAGTTTATTGAATTTTAGGTTAAGAAATGTTGTTTCTACATATCTTTTAGTAGCTATTCTATATTTCCAATAGTTGATTTATATAATTTATATAAAATAGTTTATTTTATATTTTGGAGTAATAAAACAAATGGCAACTTGCCATTTAGACCTGATGAAATTACTGTAGAAAGAAATATGACAAAAATTCAGTTAATATTTAGTAAGGAAAATATTATAATCTATTTATTATTTAAGATAATTTCACCTTTAAATATCAAACTAACGCTTTTGTGTACCTCACAAAATTAGACAATGCGAAAACCTCGCCTTCGTATGAAAAAAATTTCCTATTCGATTTTTTTGCATATTTATGTTCAGGATATACTCCTGAATAAGGATCAAGAGTTTGCCGGACGAAAATCTGGTCCCAATTTGTTTAAACTAATTTTTTTAAAACAAATTGCAAAAATCGCCTTTTTGACATGAGTGAATTTTTTTTTAGTTATTTTAAACAAAAAAGGTCTCTTGTCATTTTTTCGTCAAGTTGACCGTTTCCGACTTATAAACAATTTAATGTTTGAGAAAATGCAAAAACGGCCATTCAAGGTTGAAACACAATATTAAAAAATGAATTTTTGAAAGTTGACCTTGGAATTACCTTGACCTTGACCTGATGGGGTTGAACAGGCCTCGGATTCGGATTCAGCAACTCCAAAAACGTATAAGTATCGTGGTTTTCTAGCTTAAATGTTTTTCCCAATTTGACCTTGGAATGACCTTGACCCTGACCTGATGGGTCAAACAGACCAGGCGTTGGGATTTAGTTACCCCAAAAACGTATAAAAATGGTGGTTTTCTGCGCTTAAAAGGTTTTTTCCCAATTTGACCTTGGATTGACCATCACCCTGACCTGAGGGGTCAAGCAGATCCCGAATTCGGATTCAGTGACCCCAAAAACGTACAGAAATCGTGGTTTCCTTCGCTTAATCGCTTTTTCCCCAATTTAACCTTGGATTGACCTTGACCCTGACCTGATGGGATTCGGATTCAGCGACCCCAAAAACATGTAGGTATGTTGGTCTAGTCTGGTGAACAGAACACTTTTTTTTTGTGGGGCTGTGATATGAATATGACATCAGAATTATTTTATTAAATCACCATTTTTTTCTAATCACAAAAAATGGCTTAAAATCATATAAAATCTTAGCTATATAAATGGTAATGTAATGTATATTATAAAACGTATCTAAAATACGACATTCCTGTGTTTTTAGATCCTTTGAAACTTAAATAGCTGAAATGAGGCTCCATGTATCAGTATTTTGAAACGTTTAAGAGAAAACAGTAAAGCATGGAAAATCTCATTCTTCTTCTTCTTCCTTTTTATGATAACAAACCCTTTTACTATCAATATCAAATATTCTATATAGTGGAGTCTTCTTTCTCTTTATTCCTCGTCGTGTGTATTCTTGTTTCAACATCCAACAAAAATTTGCCATCATATTTACATCGCAACTATCTTGATAATGATGTTCCATTACAGTAATATCTTGGTGTAATCCTTCACCATAATCTCCACGATTTTCTGGGAAGTCGTCAACTTGAGAATCTAAGAAATGCAGTTTTAAGTTCATGTTATATTTCAGATTTTGAAAGCTTTCAAAAGTTTTCTGTGAATATATAAGATAAATATATTAAAACTCAGCTTATTAGGAAATCATTAAAATGAATTTATGTTACCAAAATATAAATAATTGTTGAATAAACAAAGCAAAATAAAACGGGCACTAGGACTTGGTATGTAATGTCTTCAAGAAGCATATAATTATATTCACGAATACTCCCATCTTTGTTATAATAATGTTATAATTGTGCTTTTATTTTATACAAGGACGTTACACTGGCACACATAAATGTATTTTAATCCATTTTTTTGTCAACTGGTAGATTACTAACAAATACAAACTAGATAAAAACACTATATTTCGACTTTTTGTTGAACCTTTTATACAATTATTGAATATTCTATCGAAAATTCTTCAAAGTATTTTAAAAATGTGTTTTTGAGGAATAATTGCTATATTTTAAATTTTAATCATCTCCTGGCAATGGTAGGTTGGTTGATGAAACGCTAGTCACTATACTATCTGCATAGTATGGTTGTTTTTGTAGAATCTGATCAAAGCTTACAACTGTTTTCAGGTAAATTTTTCAAATCAGATAACTGCCGCCTAAGGAATCACTACTTCCAGACTTGCTATCCGTGAGTATCGTTTGACCTCTAACATAAACGGATTCAGAACGTCTTGGCCATAGAGAAATATTGGAATATATTGTCTAAATGTTGATTGTGACATTTTCTTAATTATACAATACACAGCTTTAAGAATATATCTGTTATATTCAGTATCCATAAATACTTACTGCTTACACAGAACTGTTGATATATCTGGTTGATAGCTTTATTTTAAATAACGGGAAGACGGTTAAATGTAAGAAACAGTAGAAGTTGAGATTTGAAACGTAAAAAAGACAAATCTTGATGTGTTTTACATTATTACAAGATCAGAAAGTATTTTCAAACTTATTGGATTTTATCATCACCATTGCTCTCTTCTTCACTGTCATCTGAATCATAGTCCTTTCCTAGTAGAAGAACATCATCTGACACTAAAATTTGCTCAGCATCGAACTCTTCAGGTTCATCTCTATTGGTGCAGTCAAGACTTACACACGCCATGCACATTCTTGAGCATTGCAGACCATTCTTCATGCACTCACAGTTTCGAGTGCAATCATTGTGCAACAACAGGAAATAAGCCGCAGTAATTCATCTGGTGCAGCAGCCATTGATGTAGTCACTTCCAATCTTCTTCCAACCCCACTGTAAAGGATCTTTTGCATCACCATGCCAGAGCTGCACTTGAGGGTACACTCGTAAAGAGTGTTCTCGTGCAGCGTCCTCTGTCGGTGGAAGTCCGGGTTTGAAGTTAGCATGTACGGGTTGTTTACCAATTGTTGTCAAGTAACGTTTGTATCTTAAGGCATTCAAGTTTTCAGTCTCTTTTGCTCCATATAACACCTCTCTATAATATATACAAGATAAAATAAAAAAATCTACTACCTCGTTTAAAATAACTATCACCCCCTTTCGATGATGCCGTTCCTAAACTATATTTGCTCAAAATCGATTACACAAAACTCCCGTTTATAAAAAGTGCACACTTCCAAACTAAACAACATTCCGGAGTAGATAGGTACGCCCTACTGAACGGAACGCTGTCGCACAACTAGGGTCGTAAAACGGGAGGGCCACCCCACCCCTCCCTTCAAGCAGCCCACCTGCTCTTCATTGTATTCAAAGCAGTCATCCTTTCTCTTCTCCAGATTCCTTTTTCAGTCTAAACAATTTAAACTCAAATCAGACAAATTTAAGGCAACATTTCACAGATTTCTCCCCGCCATATCTCGATAACTATTAGGTTGATCAAAAATATGAATAGGACCAATTTTATCAGAAATTTTATGTACAACAACTTTGTTTATGTTCATGATCTTGATAAACCTAATAGTTTTGGAGATATCAGAGCAAAACTGCGGAAAAAGGATAGTCAGTGATAACCCCGACCCCCCTCCCTCCCAAACCCGACGCCACAAACTTCGGGATTTTTCATGGCGTGTTGTACTGAGGATAGTGAACAACCTGGGATAAGAATTGCCTATACCTTTTGGATGTTTAGGTTTAGGTAATTTTTGTTCTATATTTACTGTACTATAATGTTCATTTAGCCTTAAAAATGCGTACTTTCCGAGGTATATATGTCCAAATGAAAAAAAAAACACGAAAAAGCAAATATATATATTTTTCAAAGAGCTTTTCCGGAAAAACCAATGGGATAATCGAAAAATGTATAAGAGTTTTTTTGTAGAAAATCTCATTCTGAACAAGTTTATTTATGTTCATTTAATCCTAAAATCGCGTGCTTTTCCAGATATTTGCATTTAAAATAAAATAAAAGCACGAAAAAACACATATATATATTTTTCAAGTCGCTTTTCCGGAAAAGCCAATGGGATAATCGGAAAAATGTATAGAATCTTTTTTGTAGAAAATCGTATTCTGAACATGTTTACTTATGTTCGTTTAGCCTTAAAAACGCGTACTTTTCGAGATATATACGTCTAAATGAATAAAAACACGAAAAAACATATATATATGTATGTATCTCAAAAATCATGTCTTTTTTTCTGCGCATAAGCAAGACATTGTTCTAAAAGTTGAGTACTTACTATTCATGCAAAGAAACTGCTGTTCAAAAATTTTCTCTAAAACGGCGTTTTTTTCCTAATATTAGTGGACTAAAATGCAGTTTTTTGAATTTTGCTCAAGATTTAGCGATTTTGTTCTTGTTAAAATAGATCTCAACGTATTGCCCGTTTGAAATATCGTCCTAATATCAGATCTATTGCCTACACGGCGTAGCTTTTCAGATAGTCCATATACATAAGGAATTAACGTTGTGTATTGTTGTTCAGGTTTTTGTTATTCCTGATTATTATTTTCTTTAGATGTGGAAGTTCTATCAACAAAGGCTTCAGGGTATTGATTGTTTATAAGAACTTATTTTATAAAGCGTTTCTCAATGTCTAATATTTCATCATTAGAAGAAATTATTTTGGCCCTATCATATAAACATTTTATTACAGCCTTTTTAACATGCATCGACTGATTTGAGTTAAAATTCAAATACCTGTTGGTGTGTATTGGTTTTCTATAAACGCTTGTTTCAACTATATTATTTACTCTTTTAATTAAAACATCTAAAAATGGTAGTTTATTTCTACTTTCTACTTCTAATGTAAAAATAGAGGGTTCCTTACTATTTATATTTTCTAAAAAAATGTCGAGCAAATCGACTCCATGGGGCCAAATTGGAAAGATATCGCAACATATCTCCACCATACCTGTTTTTAATTTATATTATTTTGAACATGTCTAGTTTCAAAGTCCTCCATAAATATGTTACTTAAAATTGGCGACAATGGAGAGCCCTTTGCCATACCAAAGTCTTGTTGATAGAAATCACGTTCCAACTGCAAGTAAGTAGTTTTTATACACATTGTTATGCAATTATCAGTTAATTTAGTTTTAGCTTCCAAATTATTATCATTCAACAATGTGTCCTTGATTATTTTTAAAGTTTTATCTACTGGGCATTAGAACGGGGCTAACTACATCAAAACTAACCATCAGATGTGTATCATGAATATTGTTTTCATAAATCTTTTCTAAAAAGTGTTTACTATTTTTAATATATGAGTCGGTATTTCCAGATAACGGATTGAGAATATTAAGTAAAAACTTTGCCAAATTATGGCATGGAGAATTAATGGAACTAACAATAGGTCTTAAAGGAATATTTTGCTTATGTATTGGAATATATTTTATAAATCACAAACTTATATTTAACACACAGTATCTTTACAGAAACATTTCAAGAGAAAGGAACTACTTATGTGGGTATGTAATATAACATTAGCAATAAAATTAAAACATAATTCCATTTTCGGTTGTTAAACACGAAAATTACTTCAAAGCATTGTGACGAGACATAAATTACAGATATGTCAACGACAGAAAGAGTTGTTGAGAAAATGACAAACCCTGAAAGAAAACATATTTTAAACTAGTCCAGTATTCTTTACTAATTTACAGGGTAGTTTGAACAGTAGCAGTAATTTTTACAGTAAGTCCATTTTATATTCTTTACGTCTAATATTACAACTTTTACGTAAATGAATGAATGTGACATGCATCTCAAGCTGTCTCCATTACTCAATTTTGATAAATCGTGTGGTAGTAGATGATGCCCTAAGACATATTTTAAAATCGAAAAAATATGACTAGGAACAATTCGTTATAAATAAAAAAATAATGCATAAACAAATCTAAAATTCTACACAAAAACCTAAAACAATATGAAACTTCATAAACCACATACAGAATCGAAAAGTTTTACTTTTGGGATTGCACAGTTTCAACGACTTAACCGACCGCCCACAATAAAGGCGTCTACCAGTACCCTAGCAGAGCAAACTGTGACACGCCCCTTAATGTACATCATTGCTTGCTTCGCTCTCGCTTGCTCTTATTGCCGCACCAAATCAAACACTTTCCGATACTGTATATAACCACTGACATATACGATCATTCAACAAACATGTAGTGGAGTCAAATAAAGCATCAAAATAGGTGAATAAGGAATTCTTTGGCTACAGCAATTTTATTGTTTTAATTTGTTGAAGGTATAATAACAAGTGCTACGAGCAATTTTGTATTAAATCGGTCCATTGCTTCTTGTAAAGTTTTAACAATTTATTTTTCAACACTGAAATTTTCTGCTATTTTCCTTATTATCTCTGATCCTCGTAATCCTGTCGCTAAAATAAAAATAACAAATTGTTCGCAATCAAATTTTGAATAAGACTAGGCCTGTGAAAAAACTTTATGAAAAATTGCTAATTTGTAAAAAAAATTGCCTTTTTCTGACATTTAAGAAATATAACGTAATAATGCATCAAATTTAACAAAAAAATGGTGAAACTATTCCCTTTATTAAACTAAATCTTCGTGCCAAATTTTAGCGCAAAATATTTATTCAAACCGCTAAAAACCAATAATTGTTTAAGTGCTTCGACCTAGGAGGACAATTTTTTTTCAAAATAAGAAATGGGAAAAAAATATCTTCATTTAGACCGTTTTTCTGAAATTTGTTTATAATTTTTAAAATTATAGTTATAAGTAAATTCAACTAACTCTGGATTTTTTATTAAACCTAAAACGGCAAACGAATTATGAAAATAGATGAAATATCTAACATTTTTCTAAAAAAATTAAGGAACTACTTGAATTTGGGGCCGAGATACGTCAGTCTTTGCATCTCAGTCGCTTATAAATTAGCAAATTGTTATGTTTTCTTAAAATTTGGCTTACATTTCTGTCTCAGCTAGTTGAAAACAATCCAGAAGTACAATTGCTAAAATATAGTGTATGGAAACCCGAAAGTCTCATCTTTAGTGATTATGCATGACATCCTAGTGCTGGTCAACAACAACAAACTTAACTTGACGTTTCATGACATTCTAAGCCTATTTGAAAAAAAAAGAATATTTTTTATCCTTAATACGATGTGGAAGTAAAATTGAAAGAAAATAAGTTATCTTAGCAAAGCATTTGACTGAATTTCACACAAAATACCTACTTTTAGATAAAATATATCTTTACGGTTTCAGAGGATCTCTTAGTAACATCATATTTGTCAAACAGTCTTTCATAATAGCGAATTTAGTACAAGTACTCGAGTAAAGTACGGAGTTCCGCAAGGTAGTGTTCTTGGACCATTTTTTTTTAATTTACATCAATAACTTTACAAAATCAAATATGATAGCCATGGTAGCCACGAAATTGGATAATGCCATATAAGGCTATTAAAATATTATTACATTAAAATTAGT
The DNA here is from genome assembly GCA_936432065.2 of Rutpela maculata. Classification (NCBI taxonomy): domain Eukaryota; kingdom Metazoa; phylum Arthropoda; class Insecta; order Coleoptera; family Cerambycidae; genus Rutpela; species Rutpela maculata. The sequence goes on from OW386287.2 coordinate 218,863,580, forward strand.
GGAATTAGAATCCACAAAATTTTTATGTCCAAATAGAGACACCAACTGAAACTGGCTAGAACATGTTGGGAAATAAGCTACTAGAGTCACGTATACAATAGAAACTTTCAGATACAGAGTTAATATAGAAGATGCCATTACAACATATCATTGTTTTAGCCCCTTACGTGACGTACTGACTTTGCCCGTTTCGGTGAAAGGTTCCTCAATCGAGCTGACTTCAGAAAATGATAAATCCTGACCATTTAGTTACTCCTCGTATTTGTTTTCAAACAATTTTGATTTCCGAGGAGTTGTCTACCAACTTTAGTTTATTTTTTGTGAAAAATTGTAGATTTACCTGCAACACTCTTAGATTTTTTTTAATGTATTTTTCACAATATTACCTCTCCAAATTGCTAAAGATGTATCAAAATTTTCAGAATTTTGACCGTTTAAATCTTCACTTTTAACCATTGTGCGTTCGTTGAACACCTTGTGTAGGATAAAACCAAATTAAGAATTATTCAACGCACTTTAACAGGATTTCTATTCATTTTCCACATATTGTAATAATTAAAGGGGGTGCAATTTGAAAAACAAACGTTTGGACGGTTGTAAGGGTGTAAGCAGAAGGACTCGTTAACGTATTCCCCAATATCTTTTAGTTCATTTTCTATCTTTTCAAATAACAAAGATATGACTTGGTAACGAAATTTAGGAGCATTCAAGTTTGTAGGAACTTTGCATGGTTTAATTATTATGTTTAATTATGTAGTTATTGACAGTTAAGTTTTATTATTATTTATGACTTTTAATGATTATAACGGTTGTTATAATATAGCAAGCACAAAACGATTTAAATCATAAAAACACGTTTAATCGGTTTTTGAACCCATCAGATTTATCAACCCATAGAAATTTCGTAAGAAACGCACACTATTACACACACTCGTACCTAATTAATTCTGATTATTTTATTTTCACTGTTCTCGATTTTACTATTCATTTTTAGCAATAAATACCCTCATATTCCATTTACGCGAGTGAATTTGTAATAAGCAGCTTGCTCGATTTTAAAACAAGTTTTGTAACTATTGTCTAAAATAATTTATTTGTCACGTATGGATATTTCATTATACTACTGTTCTTCTTTAGTACTGTTTGTGCGTTTGTACTAACTAGTTAATATTTTTATTGAAAGTTAATTTTTTAAACAAATTATTTTGTAAAATATATCCAAAATATTGAGAACATATTTTTAACTAGTATATAATATGTAAGTGAATATTTAAGTATTTTCTCCAGATATCTAACAAACTGTAAATCAGTCCTAAAATTTCTATGTTGTTGATGACTAATAGCGAAAATAAATATTTTAAATAAAATGCAGATTTAAAAATAGCAGGCAAATCTACTAGTCTATGTTTTATTCTTGTCAAACTTCTCTAGTGGAATTCCTTTTTATTCGGTCTTGCTTCAATTCACCAGAGAGGGCCTCTGGAGCTATTTTGGTATGCTTATTATCTCTACACAATATATATTTTTCTGTTACTTCCGTTTAATGTAAGGTTAATGCTGTAATCGTGCACTATGTGCATTCTTTTACTTTTACTTCCACATCCAGTGGAAGTATAGTAACGACAAAAAATTTTTTTTTAAATTTTTATTGTTCAAATAGGCTTAGAATGTCATGAAACGTCGAGATTTTAAGTTTGAGTGAAAAAAAATCTGTTTGTCTGTCTGTAACTTTTTTTGTGCGCACGTTTACTCTGGAACCGTTTAAGATATTGACTTAAAATTTGGTACACATATGTACTTTAACGAAATTTGGAACCACATTATATTTTCATCTTGTTCCGTCGAAGGGCTGGGGGGTAAATTTGGGATAAATAGGTAAATCAAGCAGGTAAGAGTCCATAAAATTAGTATTTAGTATATACAAGAGAAAGTCAGGTCTCAACAAAAATTTGGCATTAGCCACCCCCATTACCACCCACATCCCATTATTAAAGGGGATGAAAAATAATTGTGATTTAGTGTGTGTACAAGAACCAGAAACCACAAAATATTTTGTTACTCCATCCACCCCCACTACCACTCCCCTATCACCCTCCCCACTATCACTATGTGGGGTATCGTTTTATGGGTTTTTGGGGTAGAGGATTTCCAATATCATATCCATAAACAATTATTTCCACATGCAAAATTTTTTCGTTGTGAATGAGTTGGATGTAGAAGTAGTGATTCCTTGGGGAGCGGTTTTTTTTATTAATGTTTCAAAATTTAATTATAGTCTTATACGTAAATAAGAGTTCAGTATGATTAGAGAATATTATTTAGGTATGAAGCAAATCACAACTTCACACATTTTTATTTCCACATCCAGTGGAAGTAGGTATAGTAACGACAAAAAATTTTTGATAATTTTTATTGTTCAAATAGGCTTAGAATGTCATGAAACGTCGAGATTTTAAGTTTGAGCGAAAAAAAAATTCTGTCTGTCGATCTGTCTGTAACTTTTCTTGTGTGCACGATTACTCCGGAACCGTTGAAGCTATTGACTTGAAATTTGGTACACGGGATCTGGAACTAGATTATATTTTCATTTTATTCCGTCGAAGGGTTGGGGGGTAAATTGGGGTAAATAGGGGGTAAATAGGTAAATCAAGCAGGTAAGGGTCCATAAAATTGTCATTTAGTAGATACAAGGGAAGCTAAGGACTCAAAAAATTTTTTGGCATTAGCCACCCCCACCCCATTATTTAAGGGGATGAAAAAAAAATGAGATTTAGTGTGTTACAAGAACCAAAAACCTCAAAATATTTTTTACTTCATCCACCCCCTGTCACCACCTCCACCCCACTACCGATGTGGGATATCGTTTTATGAGATTTTTATCATTTTATGGGATTTCAAATATTATGTTATTAAAGTTCCATAAGCAATTATTTCCACATACAAAATTTTTTCTTTGTGACAGACTTGGATAGAAAATCTGGATGTGGAAGTAGTGATTCCTTGGGCAGCGGTTTTTTTACTTATTATGAAATTATCTACTTTCTGTATAGTACTGCCCTAATCTGGGCACTAGGTACTATTAGAGAACCAATCAAAACAAAAGTGTTTATTTAGCTAACTAGTGGCGTGCCCAGATTAGGGTAACAATATACAGAAAGTAGGTAATTTTATAATAAATAAAAATGTGTGTAAGTTGTGATTTGCATAATTCCTAAATAATATTCTCTAATCATGATAAAAGAAAATAAATAAAAAATAATTGATTGTAAAAAAAGAGTATAGTAATTATGATTTTTTTAAACTATGGAATTTTGACTCGTATACTGCTTTCAATAAAAAACGCAACCCTTAAGAATTTGTTAAGAACATTTGTCGAAACTTTCTTCAAACATTTATTTAATTGCGGCTAAGGTACGATTAAAATACGAACAAAAACTGAGAACGTCTTTTCCTGATCTAATCTTTGTTAAGTGCTTTCAAAAATATGGTTCTCAGTTCGGTTGTGTGTTTGTTGGTATGTTCTCGTATCTTCGTGTTTGTCTCTATGTTATGTGCGCGTGACAGCATAACTTAAAGACTGTTGAATGTTGATCTCATTTGATTACGATTTTCACTAATGTGACGGGGAAGGTAATATGGTAGGGAAAGGTAATATAGTCTACATCAACGACAAGGTAGAGAGGTAGGCAATCAAGAGAAATGATTTTTAAAACTTAAAATTCTTAAACCGGTTCCTCCGTCATTTTTTGAAAACAAGCAAAATCAGGTTTAAACTTTATATTCATGTATGAAACGTACTAAATGAATCTTGATATTCAGAGAAATATTTTAGACATTCCCATCTCAGAAATTGTCAACATTTTGCCACTAGAATGACTGAAAACAAAAAAAATTAGCTGTCTTCAAAAAAAGGTTACTAAAAATTATGAAAAATAACACAAGCACACAAAATAAAAAAAATGTTTTTTTCGGGCATCAGAATACCATAACCCATATGTATTTTGAACCGTTGAACACGAGGTACAAATTGAAATTTCACATTTAATTCGCGGAAAACATCAAATTTAGGCATAGTCGGGAGCTCACCCTAGCTGTACGTGCACCCCCCTCCCGATCCTTGGGGACAATGTTTTTCATAAAGATTAAAGCCTAAGGAACAATTTTAGACATGTTCCCGCAAAAAAAAACTGGCTGTACTTTCAAAATGGAGGCCATATGTTAAAAAAAATGTTGCCAATGTCGTTTTTGTCATTTAACACAAAAACTAAAAAAGATGGACAAAAACTTTTTCACAAAAAACAACGTGCATACAATTTTCCAAAATTTTGTTCCTATACAATATTTTGATAGTTGTTACCATTTTTCAGATAAATGAGTCCAAATTTAAGAAAACATGGAAATTCATATATCGGTAAATCATTTAGAGGAAATAACTTTGACAATTATTGTAAGGCGTATCATATAACTTTATATTATTAACATAACAAAAAATAAAATAAACCGAAAAAAAAAAAAAAAAAATAATAATAATAATAATAATAATAATAATGTTATAATTTGCAGACATTTATCTCGAAAACGTTAAAAATGTTGATAGTGACATCTTTTGGATTCTGCTGGTTCATTCCAATAAAATTAAATGTAAAATACTCTTTGATACCGGATTTGGCAATAAAAGAAGACTCATTAACATATCCGATTAGAATTTAATATTTTATTTTAAGAGCTGAATTATTTATCTGGAAAATGGTAACTCCTATCCAAATATTGTATAGAAACAAAATTGTAGAAAATTTTATTCACTTTGATTTTTGTGCAGAAAGTTTATCTCCATCTTTTTCAGAACGCCATTTTGAAAGTACAGCCAGTTTTTTTTGGGGGATATGTCTAAAAATATTCCTTAGGCTTTAATCTTTATGAAAAACATGGTCCCCAAGGATCGGGGGTGCATCTGTCTCAACATCAACGTCTCAACAAATGCCATGAGCAAACATTTATTTTCTCACGGATAAAAACGAATTTTTATATTGATTTGGTTAAGTTGCAGTGCAAAGTTAACAGGCCTTTGTATAACGCATATAAACGTTACAAGTGAATTAGAGAAACACAAGAAAACGCAACATTTACATATAATTTATTCTTCGTCTTCTGCCATTAAATAAATGTTTACAGGAGAAAATAAAACATTTATGGCCAGCAGATGTTTTGCACTTACCAACTTTATCGTTTTCTGATGGCACATCGTATGTTACTCTCATTAATGTTCTTCATTTAAATACACACGTACCATGTGGCTGATATGCATCAACATTCTCGACTTGATATCAGGAAATGCCTCACCTTTACTATGCTAAAGTAGCTATATTTTAATAGCGCAAAAACTAAAAGAGAAATGAACTCTGAACAACTACATCTAGGATCCATAGAGAATTAATGTTCGATTTTGTCTTTCAAAAGTTAAAGCATTGATAGGATATCAAAATAATTCTCCCTCAATAAAATCATTATGGGATTTCGATCGGTTATTTATATTTCGTTTTTATTTGAGTTGATTGTCAATCAATAGTATTCATATGATGCAAATACCAGATTTACAATGTTCTGTGATATTTTTGTGTATTATTTTGCCAGTAAAAACCAAAATTTTAAGAGCAATATAAATTCCTCCAAAAAATGGATAACAAATGGTTTAAAAATATCATCGAGACAATTAAAAGATTTATGCTCATTAACGTTAGATGGGGATTGGAGTATATAACTATAATAAAAAAAAATACAAATCTATTTATAGGCAACTTTAAAAAAAGCTAAAAAGATGTATAACAATAATTTATTTGCTAATACCAAAAATAAATAAAAAATGGCGTGGAACATCATCAAGCCTAATAATAATAAACATAAAAACGAACTCGTTTTAGACGTAAATAATGTTCTAACACATGACAATTAGGTTATAATCATCTAAATAGATATTTTAACGCTTTACCTAATTTATTGCTTCCTGATCCATCTCAACAAAATTATCATGTAACGCATATGAAACTTAATCCCTTTTAGTTTTTTTAACCCGCAACTGAATGAGGTTTTAGTATTGTGCAAAATTTGAAAAATTCAAGTTCCTCAAGTGTGGACAACATTAGCACGAATTTATTTAAAAAAATGTATAATGCCAATTTTTCAAATCATTAACTGACCATTGCATATGCCATTAAACTGTTCTTTAAGTGAAAGAATCTTCCCAGAAAATCTGAAAATTGTCAAAATAGTACCCTTATTTAAATTAAGTTGTAGTTCAAAGGTGAAGAACTATCGACTAATGTCCATATTAAATTCTTTCTTTAAAATATATGGAAAATATGTAACACACAAAATAACAAAATTCTTTGATAAGTATAAGCTGTTTAATAATAATCAATTTGGTTTTCGTACAGGTCTCTCTACGATAACTGCCATTATATACTTTTTGAACCACCTGCATCTGTATGAAAACTTAGACAAAGGTAAAAAAAAGTATAGTAAGGCATTCGATCTTGTAAGCCATGCTAACCTTATAAGAAACCTTGAGATCTATGGTATAAGAGATAAACCACTAAATTTATTTAAAATCTATCTAAGTAGAAGAGCACTTTGTTGAAATTAAGAATTCCAGGTCTGATGTACTTAAAACTTCACTAGAGGTACCACGAAGGTCAGTTTTGGGTCCCTTAATACATATATTATTATTTAAGTAAAAGACTTTATCGTATACGACTCTATACTATTTGCTGATGACACATCTCTTCTAATATCAGCCTCGAATATAGAACATACAGTAAACAAAACTCAAAATTAATGTAAAGCTCTCTCATAGTTTCACGAATGGTTTACCGAAAATAGGCTTATACTAAATAATTAAAAATTTAAAATTAATTAAAGATTTAGTACCTTAAGAAAAAATATGAGGAAAGTGTTTTGATAAAAACAAAAAATAGCAGACAAGAGCAAATTGTCTATTTCTAATTTCTAGGTTTATATTTGTCAGACAACTGTTCGTGGCCTGTACATATTGACAGTATTGGCAAACGAGTTGCTCCAATTTGTTATTGTATTAATTAATTATGTGATATTTTTGACAGGTCAGTGGAAGTATAGTAACGACAAAAAAATTTTTAAAAATTTTTATTGTCCAAATAGGCTTAAAATGTCATGAAACGTCGAGATTTTAAGTTTGAGCGAAAAAAAATTTTCTGTCTGTCTGTCGGTCTGTCTGTCTATCTGTCTGTCGGTCTGTCTGTCTGTAACTTTTTTTTGTGCGCACGTTTACTCTGGAACCGTTTAAGATATTGACTTGAAACTTGGTACACATATGTACTTTAACGAGATCTAGAACTAGATTATATTTTCATCTTGTTCCGTTGAAGGGTTGGGGGATAAATCGGGGTAAATTTGGGGTAAATGGGTAAATCAAGCAGGTAAGAGTCCATGAAATTGATATTTAGTATATACAAGAGAAGCTAAGGTCTCAAAAAAATTTTTGGCATTAGCCACCCCCATTACCACCCCCACCTCCTTATTAAAGGGGATGAAAAAAAAATGTGATTTAGTTTATGTACAGGAACCAGAAACCTCAAAATATTTTTTTACTTCATCCACCCCCCACTACCACCCCCCTATCACCACCCCCACCCCACTACCGATGTGGGGTATCGTTTTATGGGTTTTTGGGGTAGAGGATTTCAAATATTATATTATTAAAGTTCCATAAACAATTATTTTCACATACAAAGTTTTTTCGTTGTGAGTGACTTGGATAGAGAATCTGGATGTGGAAGTAGTGATTCCTTGGGCAGCGGTTTTTTTCAAATGTGATGGTGCTGGCTCATAGTGTTTGATAAATTATAAGTTTTTCTGATTTCATTGATATCCATTTCATATCTGTGCTACTTGTTTTTCAATTTTGTTTCACTCATTTAAAAATAAAAAATACAGTGTCCACATATTTTTTATTGAAACTGAACCACTTACACTTACACTTATGAAGACACAAAAGAAGGAACTAGAACGTAGTTATTAGGAAAAAAAGTCATTTTCATTCACATTTCGATATTGAATACTGAACTTTTTTTTAATTACAAAAAAGTTTTTTCATGAGATACTTATACGTTTGAACTTTTTGCAAAGTAAGCGGTTTACGCACTTCCCCTGCCTCTACCCGCCAGCTTGGCAAAATACTTAGGAGCCACCCTCGAACACTTTCAAAAAAAAATTCAAATACACCAATTTTGAAAAAAACCTATTGATTTTATTATAGTGTAACTGTCAACATGTTTTATGAGATTACTTCTACTTCTACTTTTACTTCCAAATTCACGTAGTGGAGTGGAAGTACAGTAATGATAAAAGAATTTGATTTTTTTATATCAAATATGCTTAGAATGTCACGAAAAGTCGACATTTTAGGTTTGAGCAAAAGGAAATTTCTCTCTGGATCTATCTGTAACTCTTGTACACATGATTACTCAGTATCGGTTTATGATATTAACTTGAAATTTGATACATCTATGTCCTATATATTATAAAGAGATCTGGAATTAGATTTTATTTTGATCCTATTCTGTTTCAGTGTTGGGAGGTAAATAGTGGTAAATAAGTAAGGCAAGCAAGTAAGAGTCCTTAAAATTGAGATTTACGAGAAGCCAAGGTCTAAAATTTTTTTTGGGATGAGCTACCCCCATTATCACCCCCATTATGTACCACCCCGACCCCCATTGTTAAAAGGATTAAAAATATGAAATTGTGATTTAGTCTGTGTGTACCAAAGCCTCTAAATTTTTTGTTGTCACCCATTCGATAATGGGGTGGGGATGGTAGTTTCTTAAGCAACTGTTTTTACTCGGGAACTTGGCCACAGTTGACTACCTAGAAATCTACAGTTTAGCGAAGACTCCAAACCACGGTCCTCGGCAGCCAACTTAACCTATCTCTTCTATCACCTAAAACTTACCCTTTTATTAAAATTATTAAATTAATTTAAAATGGAATATTATAAAGAAATACATTTAAAACAAAATACTACGGTTTGAATAAACCTTGTATAAAACATATGTATTGGGTATTTACGAATAATTTCTCTAAATCAGGTTGTTTAATATCACAGAGATTAATCCACTTAAAATTTAATTCAATTTCTTTACCCGAAAGATAATTGAGGACAAGCTATCGTGACCGATATAGATATTATGGTTCCACAGGTAAGAGTAACGATGCTGTCTGTTTTATTAGTCATTTCATGCCTTCGTAAATTTCTTTTTTATCGACTTGTTAACCTTGTGTATTTACTAGCCAAAAAATAAACGAACAAAATGTATTAAAATACCCATTAAGTCATTGACTTAACTAGTGGCTTTTCAAGTACTCTCACTGCAAGTCATGGCCACAAATACAGGAATTAGAAAAAATGCAACTGGTGCTAAGGAGAGCATGAATCCACAGTTCACCTTTGCGACTTGTTTTCTCTTCTTTATGCAGATTATACCGTTCAAATTATGAATACACTGTGTCCCAAATTGGGAGTGCCTACAATGCTATCGTGATTATTATTAGACACAGAGAAATGGTTAAATAGGGACATTTTTGAAGAATTTATGACCGTCCCGTTTGGATTTTCAAATTTGATCTAGCTACCGTCGCTTTCGAGATATTTTTAAAAAACTAAAGAGGTGCATTTTAAAAAACTCCTTGTATCAACCTAAAGGTAATGACTGGTGATATTTTAATAGCCACATTGTTGGGACACCTTATTGAGGTGCTCTTGTTGACGTTACCAGAAAATCTCTATCGTCATTTAATCGTAAATTATTTTTTAAGTTAGTGCCACTACCTTTGGTTTCTGTTATGGGCGCCATATTAGATTTTGTTATGGTTCGATAGTGCTCTTAATTCCATTTTCAACGATATATCATAATGTCAGAAAAATTTAGTTGCTAGCGTAAACTTTGAAAAAATTCAGTTTTCTATTTTTCTATTTATTTAATAAAAACAGTAATCATAGAAATCTCTAAACCACTTTCTGATATAATAAATAATTGTTTTTCGGAAGAAATATTTCCTGTTAGATTAAAAATTAATACAACTATTCCCATATTTAAAAAAGGCGATATGAAAAATGTTGGAAACCATCGCGGCATATCAATTCCAACGTGTCTCTCTAAGATTATTGAGAAAACCATTTATAACAGAACGATTTCATTTTGTAGTAAACATAAAGTAATTGAAGACTGTCAATTCGGCTTTGTGCCTCATTTCTCAACAGAACAGGTTATTTATCAATCATCATCTAAAATTATTACAGCACTTGATTTAAATTTAAAGGTAGCTTGTTTCTACTTTGATATGTAAAGAGCCTTCGATACCATTCGTTATTAACTTTTGTTAGACAACTTAGACTATTATGGTATACGAAGCACATATAACAAAATACTTCAGTCATATCTTACTGATAGATTTAAGGTCACTGCTGTAACAACTTTTAAGAATGAAACACTTCAAAATTTTTTTCAGATAAAGTTCATGTATTACAAGGAGTGCCTCAAGGATCTATACTTGGGCCTCTATTGTTTATTATGGGTACTAACGACTTAACCGATGATATCAGTATAGATACTTGATACTTTATATCAATATGCCGCTGATAATTCCCGTATGGCAACTGAAGAGTCCGTAGTGGCTTGTACAAATAAACTTATTATAATACCTTCAAGTATAACTAAGTATTGTAGCTTGAATGGCTCCAACTTAAATAAAAGTCAAACTACCTTTGTTATGTTTTCTCCAACTACTGACCATGATTATTCGTTGTACGTCCAATTAAAAGGTTCTTCAATTAAATAAACGGAAAATGTCATTGTTTTTGCTATAACTGTTAAACGGTTATCCTGGAAATCTTATACTAATACATTGATTGATTTATCAAGATTAAATTTGCCCTGTTATCTAGTACGTCTTATGAGATACCAGCTTTCAATGGACAGCCTAAGATTTTCTTTTCATATGTGCAAAGTATTTTAGAATATGCGATAATATTCTAGGGTTCCTCTCTATATTGGCAGATGGTATTTATTAACCAAGAATGTATAATTAGGTGTATGATGAATGCCTCTTACAGAGATTCTTGTAAACCTTTCTTTAAAGAATTGAAAATACTTATCATCTCTTCCCTGTATGTATACAAATTAATCTTTTAAACAAAGTACAAATGAGTTTAGAAGAAATAACGATATATATCGAGTAATCATAACAAGGTAAGACCTGATCTCAGCATAGGAGTTCATCACCACAGTTTTTATGAAAAAGGTCCGTGTTTTAACGCTATTAAGACTTACAATGCCCTGCCAAGAGAATTAAAATCAATAAATAATACTAATACTACATAAAAAAATTAACTTAAATTGTACTTACTTGAAAACGAATTTTATTCTTACATAAAAACAAGCTAAAAAAGACTCAGTGTAAAATAAAGAAAAATAAAAAATAAAACTACCATACCCCATTTGGGTTTCGAACCCGGGGCCCTTGGATTCCGAGTTAAAAGTGTAAGAACTACACCACCACCTTATACGTAAAAAAATGTAAATTTTTACATTACAAGACACGAGCTAAAATCATATTTTCACGGTTGTATATTACATTATGAAATGTATATTTGTAAAATATATACATATTTAGATATTAAAATGAAATATCATTTCAGATTTCTATTCAATTACAAAAACATAAAAATCAAAAAATTTTTTTTTTCAAATTTATATCATTAACAAGCTAAAAACGTACTCTTCGCCAATTTACTGAGCTTTTTATATATAATTGTTACATAGGATACTCTTCGCAGTTTTCTTCTAACTAATGTTAGTTTTTGCACATCCTAAATTTTGTGATACCATCTTTATTATGAAAAAAATTTGATTAAAAAAAAATAAAAAAAAAATCCAACCTGTGGGATTCGAACACGGGACCTTCGGATTGCAACGCAAAGCAACAACAACAACAACAAGCATTTATTAATATTCACATACAATAATGCGTCATTCCAGAGTCCGGCCCGGAGCCAGCCAGACAACCACGGCGAACATCGCCGAGGTGGGTGTGAGGTTGGGCGGGGAGGGTCCGGTTTGGCGGTGACGAAAATTAATTGTGAGATAAAACTCCTTCCTAATAGGGAAAGGCTTAAATTTAACAGTATCGTGCAACGTAGTACACGAGGGTACTTAAAAATAATTAAAATTAAAACTGTAAAACTATCGATTTCGCGCACACGCGAACACTTAAAAATTTTGATTGCTGACACGGGAAAACAAAACTCAACGAAAAAACCCGTTTGAGACAATTCCACCCTGGTAGTCTTCCTGACGCCAGGAAAGTGACGTGGATAGTTAAAAGTGTGCAATGTTATGTGAAATTGTTGTTTGTTAAGAATTTATTGGTCGAGACTGAATTTAGAGACAAAAAATGGGCAAGGAACAAAAAAGGTAAAAACAAATAGATTGAATAGAGAGGGGTTGGTTGTAGGTTTTGGTGAGGATTAAAGGTGGGGAAAGAAGAAGTTGTCGTAGAGGAAAGTGTGGTTAGAGAGGTTGCCGAAAGATAGGCAACGCCTGGTATGGTAGGGGGTGTCAGATATCGAAAAGGATCGCATTATGCTGTCTGATTCGTGTTATGTTGCGGGTTAGCGGACTATCGCCCAGCTTGAATTGATAGAATTTTTGGGAGATGTCTTGGACGTAGTCCGCTAGTGGCGTTATGTCGTGGCAACGATTATATAGATCTCTGAGGGAGGTGTATCTGCCCGAATCAGAGATGAGGCGCATAAATTTGTGTTCGAGAACTCGGAGTTTTCTCATTGTCGTGGTCGGTATGCTGCACCACACCGGCGCCGCATATGTGATGGCCGGCCTGATCACCATCGTATACAACAATTTTTTATTTGTCCTGTTGAGTCCGCTACCCCTTGCCAGGAGCGGATACAGACTCCTGGACATGGAATAGACCTTGCGTACTGTCTCGTTTATGTGAATGTTGAACGTCAGTCTCTTGTCCAAGTTCACCCCTAGATACTTCACGCACCGTTTAATTGGAATTTGGCGACCCCCGATTGAAAGTGGTGTTAGAATCCGATTTTCGGTGAAACGGCGCGTGAATAGAATTGATTCCGACTTCTCGGCATTGATCCGAATTTTCCACTTGTCGTAATACGCCGTAGCACGGGCCAAGTGAGCCTTCAGCAACATATTAGCTGCCTGTGCATTGTGTGAATGCACGTACATGGCCGTGTCATCGGCGTACTTGGCAAGGTTCGAATTCGGGAATTCCGGGAAGTCGGAGATATGTAGGTTGTATAGTTTTGGTGACAGACATGACCCCTGGGGGACGCCCGCGCGAATGTCCCGCCGAGTTGATAGTTTATTATTCACTCTGACCTGCAGCGATCTGCCCGACAGGAAAGAGTGAACAAGTTTCGTTATGTGCATGGGGAAGTCCAGTGCGTTTAGTTTATGAAGCAGTCCCGGGATCCATACGGTATCGAAAGCTTTCTCAATATCGAGGAGCACCATGACGGTGCTCTTCCCGAGGTTGCATTGTACTTTGACGTCATTCACAATCCTGACGATCTGCTACACAGTGCCCCTGCCCCGCCTGAAGCCGAACTGGCACTCGTCATCGATGTGGAGTTCATCCTGAGCAGAGTCTAATCTGATCAGAATGACCTTCTCCATCAACTTGGAGATCGCCGACAGCAACGAGATCGGTCGATAGCTGCCGGTGAGCTTCGCGTTCTTGTTCGGTTTCAGGATTGGCACGACCACAGCGCATTTCCACTTGTTGGGCCAGTGCTGCAGTCGCAGGATCGCGTTGACAATGTACGTCAACTGCACAATGCCTTTTCTCGGGAGATATTTAAGAAGCTTGTATTCGATGCCATCTGAACCCGGGGCTTTGTTGCTTAGCCGCTGCGCCACCACCTATTGCTAGAAAAATTGACTGTCTGTGATATATATCTTTCGAATTTCATACATATTTCACTTCTATGAAATATATATTAGTAAACTTCATAAACAAAAAAAAAATTATTATGGAAATAATATCTCGTAAGATTTCCATTTTAGTACAAGCGACAAAAATTAAGAGATTTTTTTTTAATTAAATAATTAATAACTTTTTTATTTACTGATCGATTTTCTTCAAAAATAATAGGGTTCTTCCTCTAGCTAACACTAACTTACTTTCTAAATTTCAATACAATTGGACTTTTCTTTCTTAAGTTATCGTGCTTACAAGAAACGTGACGGACGGACGGAAGGACGGACGGACAGACAGACATTTTGAAAGTTGTTCAGAATTCGTTCACTAACACAATAATACGAAAATTTTTTCTCTACGAGCGATATTTATGATTTTAGAAATGTGCCGATCAAATGCAATACCGTGTGTGTAGTCGCGGGCTAGGCATGGGGAGTAGAATTACAACATCGCATGTGCCAGCTGGCTGAAATGATATAACAGAGCTGGAATGCTCCACTGATGGACGAATTTACGGCTGCCAGTGTTGTCATATTTCTCGCGCTACGTGAATGTACATGCCTAATGGAAAATTACACGCACGGTATACTCTTCGTTTTTGCGAAGAGTATAATAATATTTTTATTTACCGATCGATTTTGTTAAAAAACAATAGGGTTCTTCCTCTAGCTAATACTAATATACTGTCCAAATTTCAGTACAATCGGAATTTTCTTTCTTGAGTTATCGTACTTACAAGAAACGTGACGGACGGACGGACGGACGGACAGACAGACAGTCGGACAGACAGACGGACATTTTGAAAATTGTTCAGAATCCGTTCACTAACACAATGATATGAAAATTTTTTGTCTGCCAGCAATATTTACGGTTTTAGAAATGTACCGATCAAATGCAATTACTCTTTGTTTTCGTATTTGCGAAGAGTACAATAATTGTATTATTCGTTAATTACATTTTAGGCAATAGTTTAACGTGTTTTTTTACCTTTTTAGTGTTAGGCTAATTTTAGTTGTATGTTTTTTTTTCCTTTTGCTGCTCTTCTGTTATATTATATTTCACATATTTGTTACATCACAATTTGTTAATAATCATGTATATTAATTAGTATTTATTCAGCGAACTTATAAGGAAACTCTGGTTAGATTAATATTCAGTCCTAACTTCTAGTTAATATAGTTTATAATTTACCATATTTCAGAAACTAACTAAATTGTTTTCTCTTATTGTGCATACGTAAGTAGACAAGACTTTCTCAAGAAGAACGTGAATCATACCACTTTCTCCAGTTGGATTTTTATAAATTTTAATATTATGAATACGAATGTGGAAAAACCTAATTCACTAACAAAATAGTACACGACCCCACCACAAGTTTTGCCGAAGGTGATAGTGATAAATAAAGTTGCATAAATCTAATATCAGTCTACTACGGAATTTTTTATTCGCACTACAATATTATAGTATGGGGCTCGTCACCTTTGGCAAATAGACTATTATTAATTCAAAATCGAGTAATTAGAATAATTTTTAACTTGAAATATTTAGACTCGTGTAGGCAAATTTTTCGCTCCAAAAATATTCTTACGCTAACCGGTATTTATCTGTATAAAATATAAATTTATAAGAAAAAAATGGACTCACTAAATGTGAGGATATTCACGAGTACAACACTAGGGGTAAATATAAGCTCTACACGGAAAAACATTACCATTGGAAGATGAGTTAAAATCAACAAATAATCTTAAATTATTTAAAAGAAAACTAAGAGCATTTCTGATAGGAGAAGTTTTCTATAGCGCTGAGGAATACATGTCTTATCACGTGAAAACATACGTATCTGAAGTCTTTTGTTTCAAATTTATATAGTTTGTTTTTCTAAACGTTTTTATTTTTTTTATTGTGGCATCGTATTGTATTGAATATTTTATGCTTTTATTTTATGTTTATATATTATTTTTATTCATATATGTGATTCTTACGTAATTTACTTATATCTAGTTTTAATTCCACATCCAGTGGAAGTATAGTAACGACAAAAAATTTTTTAAAAATTTTTATTGTTCAAATAGGCTTAGAATGTCATGAAAAGTCGAGATTTCAAGTTTGAGCGAAAAAAAATTTCTGTCTGTCTGTCGGTCTGTCGGTCTGTCGGTCTGTAATTTTTTTTGTGCACACGTTTACTCTGAGACCGTTTGAGATATTGACTTGAAATTTGGTACACATATGTACTTTAACGAGATCTAGAACTAGATTATATTTTCATCTTGTTCCGTCGAAGGGTTGGGGGGTAAATTGGGGTAAATTTGGAGTAAATAGATAAATCAAGCAGGTAAGAGTTCATAAAATTGATATTTAGTTTAGACAAGAGAAGCTAAGGTCTCAAAAAAAATTTTGGCATTAGCCACCCCCATTACCACCCCCCACCCCATTATTAAAGGGGATGAAAAAAAATGTGATTTAGTGTGTGTACAAGAACCAGAAACCTCAAAATATTTTTTACTTTATCTTTAAAAAAAAAAAAAGGTCTTGTCCTAAGGTTTTAATCTAACTTTATTGAAGTATTTTGATGCGCTGAAGCCAATTTTAAACAAAAAAGAAAAAAAATTCTATCGGCTCAGTTTCCCTCTACCACTCTTCATCCCCTAAAAAGGGCAAAAAAAGGTCTTGTCCTAAGGTTCTCATCTAACCTTTCTGAAGTAATTTGACGCGCTGAAACTAATTTTGGACAAATAATATTAGGGGATGGAGGGAGTAGATAAAAGGGGGTGGTAGAGGGAAACTGACGCGATATAATTTTTTTTGTCTACAATTGGCTTCAGCGTATCAAAATACTTCAGAAAAGATAGACAAGGACAAGACTTTTTTTCCCTTTTTAGGGGATAAAAGGGGTGGTAGAGAAAAAATGAGACGGTAGAAAATTTTTTTTTCCCCACAATAATTGGCTTCAGCGCGTCAAGATACTTCTAAAAAGTTTGATGAGAACCTTAGGACAAGACTTTTTTTTTGTAGACCTGTGTAATAATCTGTCCAATTTACATGAACTGTAATACTATATTGGCAACTTAGCTCGAGAAAAAAATGCATACTTATATTAAATTTAAAACTGCGAGGGGTATTTGGGGAGAATATTTCACGAAACAACATGATATAATTATGTCAATGAGTGCAATGTGAATAACAGTGATTATTATTATTTTTTTTAATGCTTTATTTATATTAACGTCCTGGCGAAGTTTAGCTATGTTACTCATTTCACTCATTAACGCGATAGCCAATGAGAGCTCGTTTTTTCACAACATTGCACTAATCAAACGTCATTATTAGTGGTAATCCAACCTAGATCGGTTTTTGACAGTACCAACACGAAAAAATTACCGCTCTAATTTTTTGTGTCGCCGCGTCGACAAATATCGCGAAATTTTTTTGACATATATGTCATGTTTTGTTTCGTGAAATGTTTTCCTCCTTTTAAATTTTATCTTACATTTTTCTCTAGCTTATTGCTAATTGTTAACGTAAATTGTATTACTGTATTATATACGCAGTAATATAATAATATAAACATAACATCAGGCAAGTCAATTATCTCATGTTAAACACAAATGTACTTACGTATGGTAATCCATCACTAATAACACTTATTCCAATTCATTTTCACAGTTAAATACCCTCTGCTTAACTAAACGTAACTTAATATTTACAATCCTTAAATTGAAAATAAGAATTAAATAAGTAGATTACAGTGGCTGCTCGTGATATTGTCTGCAGAGGAGACTTGATATTTTGAAAGACAATTAACTTACAATATGATTAAAATTTGTACATTTCCCCACCACCTCCAAGGTAGTACAATGGATTTTTTGAAGATTGGAAGATATGCTGTTTCTTCCAAAGGGAGGCTCAGCCTCCCTTGCCTTCCCTGACGAGCCGCCACTGGTAGATTATATCAATAAACACTTTATATAATAATTCTTGTATATTACACTGTCTGTAGATTCTCTATATGTAGTGTTTAGCGTTACTGTTACTAGATGACGGTACCAGAAACATGTTTCATTTCTCTTTGATCAACTAAAAATAGAACATAAGGCGAAGCAGTGCTCTATCTGTCTTTATGCATAATGTGATTGGTCGAAACATGCCTAAAAACTGTTTACAATGAAGATTCTCTGAGTCTCAGCAGTTTTGGACCAGTCACCACTCCATGCATTATAATACCGGTTCAAGGTATATTGGTTTATTGATTGTCGTTACATTTAAAATATGGCAAATTCCGTGGACTTTTAAGTTTCTACAGCTGCGATTGTTAAATACTTTGTTCTTTATTAGATGAGGCGGTTTAGAAATACATTTTTATGTGACGTAAATAATGAAATTGCAAATAAAGGAGTAAACAAGAAAAAATTATAAGAAAACGTCTATTTATTCGTGAAATATTCTCCCCAAATACCACTCGTGCTTTTAAATTTTATCTAAAATTTTTTCTCAAGCTAAGTTGCCAAAAGGTAATATAACTCCTGCCCTTGGCAGTTTATTATCAAAGATTAAATCCCTCCCGCTAAAGCACGCGGGATTTAATCAGATAATAAACTGTCAATTTACACTCTTTACGTTTACCAGGCAACACGCTTTCGAAAAAATTTTCGATAACATTTTAAGCACTAGTGATATTAAGAAACGGTCCATCATTGGCTAATATGTCAATGTGTGAAATAATCAAAAAAATTTTTGGCATTAGCCACCACATTACCAGAGCCGTTCCTAGAAGCTTAGTCGCTTGCGTGTAAGACCAAAATTAACACCCCCTAGGTGTTTGTCAAGTTTCAAAAAATTATTTATTATATACATACAGTATCGGAAAGTCCTGGATTAGGTATTGCATAGTTTCAACGACTTAACCGACCGCCCACAATAAAGGCGTCTACCAGTGCTCTAGAAGAGGGGCAAATAGTGACACGCGCATCAAGAAAATCATATGTAAATCATTGACCATTTAAGTATCTGAACCTTTTCAGCAGGCGTATAAACTGACATTTTGAGTAGCTACTAAATAAAAACAAATCAAACTTTTGCTTATTAGGCTAAACAAGATATGAAGGGTGCAATACAGAAACAAATTGAAATTCCGCAGACAGAGCTGCCCACGCACATGTGGTGGGGAAAGCAAGTGGTACGAGTAGGATGTATTATACGATCCAAAAGGATAGCCTAGTTGCTTCACTCTCGCTTGCTCTTATTGCCGTACCTAATCAAACGCTTGCCGATACTGTATATTGTTACATGTTACTTAAAAAAATGAAAAGTGTACAAGACGAGCCTTATTCCTAGCCAATGTAGGAATAGTCAATATGTTCACTTACTTCTTTTTCAGTTGATATTATCGCCAAATCTGACAATCGGACTTACCTCGTATGCTTCTTAAATAATTTTTAATGATTTTTAATCTAAAAAAATACTCCTCACCGAGGCGACACTTACTGGTAACGTCAATAAAATTCTTAGAGTAGTTGCCACATTTGGGAATGACTTACAACACTTACAATAAAATCTTGAAAACCATTAGGTTGTGTATTATCAGTGGCGCAGCCAGAAAATTCGTCTGGGGGGGGCCAATAGAACCGGCCTCCCCGGAGGTTGAGGAAAACTTTTCAGCAAATGGTTGAAAATGGATGTGTATAGATTCCTCTACTAGATAATATGGGCATTAATTACAAAATATTAATTTCAAGAGATGATTTGGATAGTGCCTTTAGTCCCTTCAAATTAGTCAAGAAATCGCTGTTTGATGGAAAATCTTCCCACAGATGAGGCCTGTAAGGTGAAGTATTTGGGTTACCTAATCATAATTTTCACCCCTCGCAGTTCTAAAAAAGGGTGGTTTTTGATAAATATATACATATATATGAATTTTAGTTTTTTCGTCTTTTTCTCTATTTTGAGGAAAAACTATGCATTTTAGTGACAAATATCAAGTGAGTAAAGCTGTAGAGCATAAAATTTCCTACAAATTTTGTCTCTACTATTTTTTTCGAATTCCGCTTAGTTTCGCCGCTAGAGGGTAGAGGACACGAAAGAAATAAATATACCTTCGCCTTTTTTTAAATTTTGAGACAAAATTATGCATTTTTATGAAAAATTACGTGGGATTAAAGTTGCAGAACATAAAATATATATATATATATATATATATATATCTTTTTATGAAAAAAAAAAACCTAGAAAACACTTAAAGATAGTGAATTGTATGTTCTACAACTTTGATCTCATGTAATTTTTCATAAAGATGCATAATTTTGGCTCAAAATCTAAAAAAAGGCGCAAAAGTCTATATGTATACTTATTTCTTTCGCGCTCTCTAGCGGCGAAACTAAGCGGAATTCGAAAAAGGTAGAGTTATAGTAAAGTTATAGGAAATTTTATGCTCTACTACTTTGCTCTCTTGATATTTTTAACGAAAATGCATAGTTTTCCTCAAAATAGAGAAAAAGATGAAAAAACGTTAAAATTCATATATATGTATATATTTCTCAAAAACCACACCTTTTTTAGAACTGCGGGGGTGAAAATCATGTTTAAACAACTCAAATACTTCACTTTCTACAGGTCTCATAACTGTGGGTAAATTTTCTTAAACATTTCCTAATTTGAAGGCACTATTTGTACTAATAGTGATATTGCTTCTTTATTTTTTCGGTCATCGAAGATGGCTTGGGGGGGGGCCGGGCCCGATGCCCCCCCTGGCTGCGCGCCTGTGTATTATTAATATTATTATTTTTAATACCAAAACTAACAATGAACAGGAAGAAGCAAAGTACGCAATTTGCCACTTAAGCAAAGAATGGCTCATTAATCATTTTTCGCTGATATCTTAAAACTTAAGCCTCGGTTACACTTTTGGCTTAAGATGCGTTTGCAATTATTTGTTTTTCTAATTAATAAATTAAAATCTTCTTTTTAATTTCACATTTTGGCGCGAAATACCAGCCCCCCCCCCCTAAATGTGGCGCCTACGCGTTGAACACACAATTTCCCCCCGGTAGGAACAGCCCTGCTCATTACCACCCCCACCTCATTATTAAAGAGGGTGAAAAAAAAGTTGATTTAGTATGTGTACAAGAACCAAAGGCCTCAACGATTTCAAATATTATATTATTAAAGTTCCAATAACAATTATTTCCACATAGTGGAATGCAAATATAGTATCGAAATTTTTTAGTTGTCAGAGACTTGAATAGAAAATCTGGATGTGGAAGTAGTGATTCATTCGGCAGCGGTTTTTTAACTGAGTGAAACTAATCAAAATATTAAGAAAGTAAATGACAATATTATAAGTAATTCAAGCATTGTTTTTAAGGAACACTCAGAAATAACTATATTTTATAATAATACACTCAGTGATAATAAATAAATGGACCACATAAAATTGTACAACTAATTTGTAAACTCTTTATATGACGTGATTATTATAGGCGCTCCTAAATGATTTTTTTTACTTTTTACTTTACGCACTAGTGAGTAAAGTTTAACATTACGCACTAGTGCGTGGAGTAAAAAGTAAAACTTATTTTAAATTCTGATTTTGCTTAATATTTGAAGTCGAAATACGTTTTTGGCATTGTTTGGCCGTTTGTGCTCAATTTTGTTTATCCATCTTCACAGTCTCCTGATAATAGTAATATGCAGGCCTATTCTTTAGCCAACCTACTTAAGAAAGCTGTAACCAAAATTAACATGCAAATGCATCTCGAATCTATAAACACTAGTAAATTCTTGTGTTTTGTTTACGAAGACGGAATTGATTAGTACCACGCCTGTACAATGTGTTTATAACGGATTTAACGGTAAAATAAAAGCAACAATGTTGAATATTAAGGCATTTTAAGTGTGTGTTTAAAATAAATGTCTTTAGTAAACATGGAACTTTCCTCACTTAGTACCGGAGTTTTAATAGTTTATTCATGTATGTAACGCGAAATGTGAAACAATTTAGCTAGTTGACTGAACTACCTTTACACTTGATCAGATTTGTTGTAAACAACACTCTATGAGGATAAAAATTAATTGTTTTACATGTTTATTTAATTTTGTCAAAGGCCTTCGAAAAATCAGTGCAAATTACGTCTGCTTGAAATCTTTCATAGATAGCATTCGTTAAGAACTCTATCATACAAAACAAGTTTGTAACAGTCGATCTGCCTTTAACAAAACCATATTGACCGCGACCTATGTTTGCAATAAGAAAAATGATTAAAGAATATTATTTAGGTATTAAGCAAATCACCACTTACACACTGTTTTACTTACTATAAAATTACCTACTTTCTGTATATTGTTGCTCTTATCTGGGCACACTAATATACTAGTAATAAAATAATCTAGAATTGATAAATCGGGCGAGCGAGGAGGCCATAGGAAAGGCGATCCAAAAAGTTTCTTGTTGAAAATTATTTCTCAAATACGCGTTATGTGGAGGAGCACCGTCGTGCTGATAAAAAATGTTTCTATGTTCGGCGAGAGGTAACTTTTCTAAATAGTTATTACTCAAATTTTGTGAAATATTTAGTATTTTTCACCTAAAAAAAAAACCAAAACAAAAAAATTAACTATACATATTAGCAGAAGAAGAAATCTTTTTAATTCACTGTTTAAATTTTCTTAATAAAATTCTAATGCCACCACTTTATCATTTCCTATGGCGCAGTAACCATTAAACTGCCAACTTTTTTGAAAATTTCGCTCCCTGAACACATGAGGATTCGAGTCACTCCAATAATGCGAAATGTGTCGATTAAAAAGTCCGTTTTTGGTAAATTTAGCTTCATCTGACCATATAATAATTCCCAAATAAGAATCGTCGCCTACAGACCTTATTAGAATAAATACACACAAATTTTCTCTTCTTAGGAAATTTGTTTCTTTTAATCGTTGAACCATTTGGAACGAAAACGGGTGAAATTTATGTTTAATTAAGAGTCTATGAACTGAATCCTTGCATAGTCCCGATTCCATAGCAGCTTGTCTTAATGACATCATTAGAAATGCATGGAAAATATCCCAGAATTGCTATTTCTACGTTTTCGTCATCAACAATAGGCTTTCGCTTTTGAATGCTTGCCTTGACAGAGCCATAGTTTTTAAAATTATCCAGTATGCGTTTTACAGTGTTTGGTGACGGTTTCCGTTTTTGTGGATATCGAGTAGCAAATGTTCTACAAGTTCTTGATATTACTTTATCACATTATCCATAATTAATAAACAAATTCAAAAAGTCTTCGTGGGTGTAATTTAAATGCGGTGACATTTTTTGACATAAGAGAATGACTGACATTACTGATTGTTTCTAATCATGGCTAATTTGATAAAATTTTTACTAAAAATTCTTAAATTTCTAAAAAAAATCGCAAATATTTCAAACAGTTGTAACTTAAACCCCCCACAATGTTGATATCAGAAAAAAAAACGAATTTAATTTTACATAACCAGATGTAAAAAAATATAGGGTGTTTCATTTGACCTAAATAACTTTTCGCGGTTTGAAGTTTACAAAATGTAATGTTAAAAATGGAACACTTGGTATACCATTATCGAATGTAATTCATTTGTAGAGTGCAGCTCTCTTTGTGTTCTCTTTACATGCCAAAAAGCATTACACCTGTCAATTCTCTTTTCAAATGTCAAATATCTCTGAAATGGCCGGGTTTAGGCATAGGGTATCCTACATGTTTTTGACTCAGAATTTTATGCTCTTTTCGAAAACCCTAAAATATATAGGGTGTTCCATTGAAAATAAGCAAGTTGGTATCGACTTCCAGTATAACCATAAGTGCCAGATGCTTGTGATTATTTTAGTTGGATTGGCCACACTACCATTAGTAGCTCCCTAAATTTTCAAAATTTTCTAGTGCGTACTTTTTCCTATATCGATCGATGCAGTTCCTGACACCGACATCCTATACAGGGTGA
This sequence comes from Rutpela maculata, assembly GCA_936432065.2. Classification (NCBI taxonomy): domain Eukaryota; kingdom Metazoa; phylum Arthropoda; class Insecta; order Coleoptera; family Cerambycidae; genus Rutpela; species Rutpela maculata. The sequence continues at coordinate 218,887,598 of OW386287.2, forward strand.
TTCTTTTAAGGCGGCCATTAGAATATTTCCCACTTGCAGATGAGATAGACATTTGAGATTTGGTGCCCTATCATAGTCGACCATTGCGAGTCCGAAAATAATAATTTCAAAATGGTGGCACTTCCGGAAATACCGGAAGTCGATACCAACTTGCTTATTTTAAATGGAACACCCTATATATTTTCGACTTTTCGAAATGATCATACAATTCTGAGTCAAAACATGTAGCACACCCTGAACCTAAACGGAGCAGTTTCAGAGATATTTGACATTTTATAAAAAAATTGACAGGTGCAACGGTTTGCAAGAACAGTTATAACTGTCTTCGTGTAGGAAATCCTTATTTGCTCTTTGGTACGTAGAAAGAACACAAGATGAGCTACTCTCTACAAAACAAATAGATTCCATAATAGTATACCAAGTGTTTTATTTTTCACGTTACATTTTGTCTAATTCAAACCTCAAAAACTTCTTTATTTCAAATGAAACACCCTGTATTTTTTTATATCAAATTATCTTATATTAAATTCCATTTTTTCTAGTATAAGCATTGTAGGGGTTAAAGTTACAACTTTTCGAAATATTGGCGATTTTCTTAAATGTCCAAAATTTTTTAATAAAAATTGCCATCAACTTACCCATGATTAGAAACAATCATTAATGTCAGTCATTCTTTTATGTTAAAAAACGCCAGCACTTTTAAATTACACCCACGAAGACTTTTAGGTTCGTTTATTATTTATGGAGAATGTGATATAGTAATACCAAGAACATGTAACACATTTGCTGCTCGATACCCACAAGAATAGAAACCATCCACCATACATTGCAAAAGGCATATTGGATAATTTCAGAATATTTGGCTCTGTCAAATGGCACATGCCGAATTTTACTATGGCAATCGATGTAGAATTAAATTTGAGGTGGACTTATATCAGCATGTCCTATATCTAACACATGTACTTTTTGAATTATTCGCAAGTTTTTGTTGAAAATTATAATTTATTCAAAAAAAAAAAACGTAGAAGCCTATGAAACAACTGAAACAATAAAGTGGGTATCGAGTAGCAAATGTGTTACATGTTCTTGGTATTATTACTTTATCACATTCTCCGTAAATAAAAAACAAATCTAAAAATCTTCGTGGGTGTAATTTAAACGTGCTGGCACTTTTTAACAAAAGAGAATGACTTGACATTAATCATTGTATCTAATCATGGGTAAGTTGATGGTAATTTCTACTAAAAATTTAGATTTACATTTACATTTAAGAAAATCGCCAATATTTCGAAAAGTTGTAACTTTAACCCCTACAATGCTTATACTAGAAAAAAAGGAATTTAATTTAGCATAAAAAATACAGGGTGTTCCATTTGAAATAAAAAAGTTTTTGAGGTTTGAATTTGACAAAATGTAACGTGAAAAATAAAACACTTGTATACTATTTTGGAATCTATTTTTTTTGTAAAGAGTAGCTCATCTTGTGTTCTTTCTACGTACCAAAGAGCAAATAAAGATCTCCTACACGAAGAAAGTTAGAACGGTTCTTGCAAACCGTTGCACCTGTCAAATTTTTTATAAAATGTCAAATATTTCCGAAACTGCTCGGTTTGGGTATAGGGTACATGTTTTGACTCAGAATTTTATGATCAATTCGAAAAGTCGAAAATATATAGGGTGTTCCATTTAAAATAAGCAAGTTGGTATCGACTTCCGGTATTTCCGGAAGTGCCGCCATTTTGAAATTATTATTTTCGGACTCGCAATGGTCGACTATGGTAGGGTACCAAATCTCAAATGGCTATCTAATCTGCAAGTGGGAGATATTCTAATGGCCGCCTTAAAAGAATCACCCTGTATATAGTCGTGCATGTGTATAGTCGACTTTTTTTATTATATATTTATTTTCACATTCAATTTTTAGCACGTTTGAATGTTTTTTGCAGGTTTCGGTATTGAGGGAGATGGTGGTTGTTAGGTCATTAGGATATCTGGTTGCGAAATTTTACAGGACATATTGAGTTTCCTCAATAAAAATTATCCAACAAATCCTCGCATGCCTGACAACGAAAAATGGGAAAATGGGAAAATGGTTTTTTGCGTTTGGGGGTAGTTCGAGGCAGTTTAGTAGTTTAGTTTAGGGTAGTTCGAGCGACTATCACCATCGTTGGTCGCCCTCGAAAATGAGGGGATGGCCATGTTTGGTCGCTACCCTTACACTTTTGGGGTATAACCGTTTTTTGCATCTTTGGTATGGACTATAACTTGAATGTTGGGTTTAAGAGCCTTTTAATTTCAATAGTTCGTTCGCAGTTGTTCACAAGGTCATTTAGTTACCAAATTTGCAAAATTTCTAACGGTATTAATAAATCAGATGAAATAAAAGCAAAAGATTGCATAATTTGAAGATTGCTATAAATCTTTTATTTGAACGTCAATAACGTTGGTTTGCTTAATATAATTTTCGTTAATTATAACATATCTCCACCATATTTTTAATTTATTAAGAATTGTTTTAACATATTTCAAAACATTTACTTTTAGATACAGGAAGGGATAATAATGACGATAATAAGTTGTTTTCTTTGATGTAATCATCTTTAAATTAAAGAAACATAATAACATATTTCTACAACAGAAATTAACCGTTCTAAATTAATTTCAGGTCTGGAAGATGTGTATTCAAATTCGTTCATATCGCCAAATTCAGCAGCGGACAATGAAAACAAACTGCAATCCCAATTAGGAGACAGGACATCCGGCCCAAGTGAAATTCAATTCACGAACTCGGCGATTAAAGAAGCGCCTACGTCTTACTCTGATGAAATATCAGCGACCTCATCGAATCACGAACGGGTGAAACGCTCCGCAGATCCTATCCTTTCAAGGACGGCAGGAATTGACAATCTTTTAATATACAAGAATGTTGAGGATTCTTTGGATAGTAACGATGTTGACTTGTTTGGCAGAATAGGCAGCTTTATACAGCCTTCCAAGACGGTAGGAGTTCTTTATTAGTTGATGATAGTAATTCAGTGTTAATAAAATGGATGTTAAGTCCATTTTCCCTGGGTTTTAATAAAAATAAGTCGCTAAATAAATTTTGTGCACACAAGTAATAGCTTATACAGTGTGTCTTAAGAGCGTAACATCCTTATAACTTTCTTATTTTTGCATTCCGATTTGAACCAAATTTACTCAAATATAGACAAATCAGGATGTATTTGTGGCTAAAAATACATTTGACTATTACAAATGCAAAGCCACTTGCGATACCAAAATAAATGGAAAAGATCAAAAAATCATATTAAGCAGTTTTTGAGCCAAAATTTGTATTACTGAAAGTTGTTTAGAATTGGCCAGAAACCTTAATAGTCTCTAATGCAATTGTCGCATTACCAGCTTTTTATTTTTAAGGGTGGAAACCAACCCTAAAACTAAAAAATTAATTACTCTTCTAATTTTATGAATAAATTAACGAAAATCCATATACTTATGATTTTTAGGTCGCTGATTATAATCATAAGGTCTATATTTATAAAAAAAATGGTTAATTAAAAATGGTCACAACAGGGTATAGTAGTATGTCTAATTTCATTAAAAATACAGTTTGTTATAAATAAATCAAATTAATACAATTAAGTAAACTAATTAAATAACAATTTTAATCTGCTCTCCAAACATGTTAAAAGTACAATGCAAACCGCTTTTTCTGCGTATTCTTCGAAAAAAAACCGCTGCCCAAGGAATCACTACTTCCACATCCAGATTCTCTATCCAAGTCATTCACAATGAAAAAAATTTGTATGTGGAAATAATTGTTTATGGAACTTTAATAATATAATATTTGAAATCCTCTACCCCAAAAACCCATAAAACGATACTCCACATCGGTAGTGGGGTGGGGGTGGATGAAGTAAAAAAATATTTTGAGGTTTCTGGTTCCTGTACATACACTAAATCACAATTTTTTTCATCCCCTTTAATAATGGGGTGGCTAATGCCAAAAATGTTTGTGAGACCTTAGCTTCTCTTGTATATACTAAATACCAATTTTATGGACTCTTACCTGCTTGATTTACATGTTTACCCCAAATTTAGCCCAATTTACCCTCCAACCCTTCGATGGAACAAGATGAAAATATAATCTAGTTCCAGATCTCGTTAAAGTACATATATGTACCAAATTTCAAGTCAATATCTTAAACGGTTCCAGGGTAAACGTGCGCACAAAAAAAGTTACAGACCGACCGACAGACAGAATTTTTTTTCTCTCAAACTTAAAATCTCGACGTTTCATGACATTTTAAGCCTATTTGAATAATAAAAATTTTTCTTCCACTGGATGTGGAAGTAATAGACGGCTTTTGCTCTTTTTCTACATACTAAAAACAAATTGAAAAGTTTCAACATTATTTTAAACTGTCATATCTCTGGAGCAGATTGCTGTAAAAAAAAAAAATAAAAACTCTTCGTTTTTTTATAAACTTCATTTCATTCTTATATCATGGTTTTATCAATCTTATAGTTTTTGAGATATTTCAATTTTAAATAGGTACCTAATTTTCTTGCGTATGCGCTCAAGCGCCATCTTTAAACCTTTGTATCTCTGGAACAGTTTGTCGAAGGAAAGTAAAAAAAACAAACTGTTCGTTTTTTTATAAGCTTAATTTTTGTACTCTTACCATTTTTTACAAAAAAAATATTTTCTGAGCAATTTCCAAAACCCCGATTTTTTCAAAAAATTATGAAAATTTTAATTGTTGAAAATAGGTACAGAATTAAAAATAATTAGTTTAATAATTCTAAAAAAAAAATGAGCATTAAAGTAATAATATGCATCAACAATATATAGAAGGATTTAAAAAAAAATTGAATTAACAAGAAATTAGAACAATAAGACTAAAGAAAATGGCGCCTTAAGTTTTAAATGCGCTACTTTTTTTATTTTAAAATCTTTAATCTTTATAAGAATAACAATTTTTCTCATAGTTATAGATTTTGACTAATTTTAGATTTAACGTCGTGTATTTTTTCTGAACGTTTCAGTGCTATTTTGAAAATGCCATATTTCCAAAACTAAACATTGGAGAAAAAAAAAAGAAAAAAACCATTCGATGTGTTTTCGTAATAGCTTTAATTTTGTACCTTTGGATTTTTTTTAAAGTCCACATTTTTCGAGTAATTAAAAAAAGGAATAGGAATACTGATTTTAGGGGGTCAAAATTGCAATTTTCAGTTCGCAATATCTCGAAAAATATGCATTTTAGAAAAAAGTGTATAAGACCTTTCTTTCTTAAAATTTGATTCTCTATCATATTATGTTGCGACAACCCCCAAGGAGGGGTGAGAACCACTTCTAATCAAAAAGAAGGAAAAATGACAATATAGATTCATATGTACATACTTTATGAAGTATGTTGAAGAAAAAATTTTGGAAATTCATTACATCGTTTTCGGGCTAGGATTTAAAAGCTTCACTTACTGTACTATTCATTTATTTCTCTTTTCGAGCTTCTGCCATCTTCAAATTAATTTTAAAAAGTTTCATTTTTTACAAATTCTTTATAAACAACTTCGAAAACTATAACAATCATTATTTTCTTAAAAGAAATATTAAAAAATTTCCATGTTTCGTTGAGGTTTCTAAAAATTTTATTATTTTTTTTTAATTTACGCATTTTCGAAATTGCGGTGATTTTCAATGGGTAAACTTTTTAGTGTATGGCATTAGAAATCCAACAAAAAAAATCATTCAAATTCATTCACTATAGCTGGGTTCATTTTTCATTTATAATGACTAATTGCACTGGGCTATAAGTACAAAATTAAATTTAAAAAAAAATACAAATTACTTTACAACTATCTGACAGCTTGCTTTTAATTTCAAACAAAATTGTAACAAAAAACCCATTAAAATGACATATTTTCGGACTTCGGTAAAGAAATGCCTAATACTCAATCCAGGAGGTTTGACGGGCGTTTTTTTAATACCAATATCGATTTATTTTGAATACTTTGCTCCTATTTAATTTTCTCATGATGGTTTTATTCTAGGATAAAGAATTGTCTTCCAATGGTGTCCCACAAACATCACTTCCCCAGTCGGGGGAAGGGCGAGGGGCTCCGCAGGCGAGGTCACTTCCACTGCAGGAGCCCCAAGAAATAACCCCCAGTGCGACGACGACGGTGCTGAGTTTTGCTTCCCTATCACACCAACAGGGCAAGGGACGGCAGGCCAATCCTGATATCCAGGATATTATTACAGGAATAGTCAAGTTGCTCAATGGTAAATATGACTTCTTTCCAATATTTATTCTTGTTGCGATTTGCAATTTTTGATTTGTATAGAACTTGTACAGACAAAAGTAAATAACATTTTAAAAATTTTCAAGCTAAGTCATTTAATGAATCAAAGCCAAAATGGGTTTCTAAGCGGTAAATCAACAACTGTGGGATATGTCACAGCTAAGACCATGTAGAAACCCAAGTAACAATTTTAGTTTTAATATACTCTATAAGATGTTCTGAAAGCTTATTTCTAAGACTACTTATAAATATAAATGGTCTGGAAGGACTCTATAAAACTGACTTAAAACCCTTATAAGAGTATAGGGGCTCACAGAGAAAGACCCACATGCCTCTTTTTAAAACTACTATTAAAGCTTTCGAGTTTTAACGAACCATCTAAATCTTTAGAATATTGAAGAGTATTACAAAATTATATTTTGGTTTAGGGCAAGCATTATATTAAAATGTAAAAGGCACACACAAATGCACTGAGAAAACGTTTTATATTTAATGAAGTAAATATAAAAGCAAATAAATCTATTGCCACACTCACATCATCTACACGATATATGGGCCGCCATGCATAGTTATAAAATGAACATATGGCAAATACTGAGAGAGAGTAGAGAGTATTTACAAATAAAGTATTGGGAATCTTCACAGTGGTCTAAAATCTTCAACGAGACTAAAAACACAAATGAAAAAAAAATATGGATAACTATTTTTGCTTTTCGTTGACTTAAAACCTTCTCAAAACCAAAACTTGGCTGACCCAATATGGCTGACCCCTATACAATGCTTGGTTGCTAGAAATAATGGAGGCTGTAAGCATAAACCCTACTAGTTGTGAATAATTCTACTGCCAACGTATTTTGCCTTAAAATGTCTATTAAATTACTAATTGCTCTTTAAGTACGTCGATTTGTTCCTGTAGAAATACATTTCTATTTTAAGACCTATTCTAATCCCTTTAAGTAATTAACGCAACCGCTTTAGGACCTATAGGGTTTATGGCGCCTGTAAAACCTAACCTAAAAATCCGGTTTGATTTTAAGATTTTGCCATATTTGTAAACAGTTATTGGTAGTACCTCTTGCCATGTCGCAATGTCGGTCTTTGGATTCGGGGGTTGCCTACTATGTGTATGTGGATGAATACATACACACGGCATCCACAAATACATGAAATGTCAACGAATATTTCTTAATACAGCTTTAAAACTACCTATTTTAAAACACTATAGTTTGGACAAAGAGAAACCAAATCTCTTTGTAGTTTAGCCTGACTTATTATAGGTTTCTGACCATTTCATTAAAACCCTGCTGATAAGTTGTATTTAACAAGGTTCGACTCGAAACTTAGTGATCTCAAAGCATATTAGATTTATAGGCCAGCATTAACAACTACCCAAGATAATTTTACAAAGCGATTATAAAACTTCAGCATTCCCTAAATTCTCCAACAAAACTTGGTCCTCCTAAGTTGGACTTAACAACTAGACAGCTTTATTGAAGACTTGATAAGTTAGTCATAAACCAATAAAGACTACAAGATAATTTAGTTTTATTGTAAATTCTTGAAAGCCTTTTTAAAACTTTCTTTAAAACAAGACTATCTTTAAAAGCATTTGATATTTATTATATCTGGCATAAATCGCTGGTTTATGAAGTGGTCATTATTAAGCACTGATAAAACCTAAATAAACCTAAAAGGAATTTAAATTGTTACTTGGAAAGTCTGGACTTAAATAATCAAATAGTTAGTATAGTATGTGACTTCTCCAAAGTGTTTGACAGCGTAAGTTTAGAAACAATTCTTTTAAAATTAGAATTTTATATCAAACGAGGTGTAGCATTAAATTGCTTGATAGCTACTTGGTGGACAGGGAGCAGCGAACAGTTTTAAGAAAGTGGAGCACCTCAAGGGTCAGTCTTGAGCCCACTTCATTTTCTACTTTAATATACATATATATATATATATATATATATATATATATATATATATATATATATATATATATATATATATATTTAATTTCTAGCTAAGGTAGAACTCGAGCTATCGAAGTCCGACGCTCTATTGCCCCAACCTCTATATTTTACTCTTTTCTGCCCTACTCTACTCCACTCTACTCTATTCTACTCTACTCTACTCTATTCTACTCTACTCTACTATCCTCTTCCCTTTCCTACCGTACCCTATTCTATTCTTGTCTATTCCATTCCATTCGATCCCATGCCTTACCATCCCATCCCATTCTATTTTATTCTATTCTATAAAAAGTACACACACACCTAATAATGGGTTTAATATTCTAAATACTTATATTTTAATTTAAGGGAATGTAAATGTTCAAGCCAATACCGCTCCTGCTGTGGGAAGACCATTAAGACCACTTTCGACAAGAATTAATAATAGGGGACCCCCTAGGATAACAGATGTTCCTGCTTTACCACCAGATTTTGATGTTCCAGCACCCCTACCACCCCCACCATTAGGTAAAAATAATCTTTTATGTTTCCCTATATTTTTTGACAACACAAAATTATGTTATTTATTATACACAAGATCGTCCTGGATTGAGTTGATTTCCTCTCTATATCTTTAGAAATCCTAATTAAAAATAGGACTATATAGAGTCAGTAAAAAGAATGGAAGTATCTACGTAAAATCTTCGCCAATCGGGATCCTTTTTACTAATTTTTTGTTATTGTCAATAGGAGTACATTCTTGACCAATCAGGATCTTGTTCGGCCAATTTTTCTTATTTTCGATTGGTTATTCGATTCACCGTCTGCCATGGTGGTAGATTTCTAACTACCGTTAATATTTTTTATATCAACTTTGGCACCTCAAGCAGGATAACTGAAACAATGACCCATGTACTGTGCAGCATTCAGAAGGGATAAATATTGAACCACCATTTTTGGGTTTTGCCAAAAGTGTTCAACCCAGCCACCTGCACAATACATTTTCCTTTTTTGTAACATATAAAAAACGATCTTGTTTTAGATTGAGAGGACGTAGACGTATTTATGGTGTATATATAGGTAACTTATATCTTTGGAAACACTATTTGTTATGGTAAATGTTATTTGCACCCTAGACTTAGTATTAGGAGTTCTCATTATAAAAACTCATTTTTATCTTCGTTATGGTTAGTCAACATATTTGTAAGTTCAATTCTTTGGCAAGCTCTTGCTACACCAAAAAAATAAAAAAGTAACCTGAAGCAAATCACAACTATAATCTATCCAGAAGAAATATGGACAGTACCTATATGGACATATAGGTACCGAAATGAGTTACCTTCATCATCAAGAATTTCTCGTCTTCAGCATCACAAGGAAACTTATTTAATACTTTGAGGCTTTCGGCTTAATAATTTTCGTGCTGGCTCTTCAACAGGCTTTGTTCATAATCTAATATTGGTTTTTTCCGGTAATAAACCTACAGTCAGTTATCTCATCAGCGACGTTCTGAATTTCAGTAGGAGTAAATTCGTTCAACAATTCAGCATTAATATTTTCCATAGTTATATTTTTTCAGTCAAAATCTCGGAGAATTTTGAATTTGAGACAAAATTCAATAATAATCACAAATAATAATTTCAGTAATTGAAATTTATGTAAGGTAAAAGTAATAAAATTCTCTTCTCCGATAAAGCAACTTTGTATTTAAATGGAAAGATAAATGGATATAGCTGGCATCTTTGGTCCAGAGATAATTCCCACTGGGTGCGAGAAATCCACTCACAATGTCCCTAAAATGTTGATGTGTGGGCGGTTATAATAGGCAATCATGCCTTCGGGACAGCTTAAATGGTCCAGAATGTCTTGGTTCATTAATCCATTGCAGTGTCTTTTCCTAACTCGACAGTCCCATGGTTCTTGTTGAAGCTATAGAAGATGTAGAGCTTCGACATATTACACTAAATGTAAGAAATTGTCTTCCATAGTCATATATAGGAGTAAGAGGTAACGCTCTCCTGATTTTACACATCTTTGGATTTCTTCTTACGTGTGTACAAAAATCAGACAATCTTGAGGAACTAAGAAATTGACACTTTAGGTTCAGGTTAATTTTCTACAAATTTACTGCAGTCCTTCATGGATTGATTGAAATATTGTCCCATTTGGAAAAAAAATGATGCCATTTCCGGTTAAACCAAAAGTGCTAAATTTCATTGGAATCAAAGACAAACTAACGGGGATATGTAGGCGTTTTAATAAGTTTCACTAACCCTCCTCCGCATATTTTTTGCTTATTCACATTAAAAGTAAATGCAAAATTTGTCTGTAGATCAAATGCCTCCGCCATTGTCACCCACAAGACTTCCTACGCCATATCCGTTTGACGTTCCTCACCATAACATGTCTCCGGTTCGACCATTCGGCGGAGCAAGTAGTATCCCATTATCAGATCAAGTCATCCCTGGCAGCAAGAGACCTGGATTTTACAGACCTGTAACCATTCCGCCATGGAACAGAAGACGACCTCCGAATAGAAGACCTCCAATACCTCCTTACAAACCGATGCCTGCCTTCCCATCCGATATGGTAAGCTTCACATCAGAAAAACCCATAGAAGATATCTTAACGCTGGACTTGGGATCTCATCTGTCTACAAGGGACGAAGAAGAAGAAGAAACTAAAATCACCGATTCAGAAACAGACAAAAACATTGCAACTGAATTACCGGAGATTACTACCAATGTAATTTTGGAAACCTCGGAAATCGACAGAGAGAATGCTGAGTTTGAAAAGAACAAAGAAAAAGTCACTAAGTTAGACAAGTATACCAGCAAGACTACTGTGGTTACGCCAACTTTCAATACGAAAATTAATGAAGAGCTCAACACTGAATCTGAAACAACTGCTGTTACAGAAACCACAACGGAATCTACGATAAGTGAACTTGCTTCCTCTGCAATATCAAATGAGTCTAGTAGTATAGAACCTACAAGTTCACTCAAGGAAATAGTCGCTACATCAATGGTGAATTCCTCTCAGGTTGAATTGTTCAATGAATCGGCTACAACTGAGAAGTCAGAACCTACAATAGAATCGTCAATTCAAGAAGTTTTGCAGACGTTAAAAGATGATCTTTTAAGTAGTAGTTCTACTCCAATCACCACTGAAACTGAGAAATTACCAGATACAACAAAGATAACAAGTTCCACAACTGAATTGAAGGTTGCAGAATCCTCAACTGTTCCAGGTAATTTCATTTAATAGCTTTAATGTCCTACAAGTCTGTTATTTTACAATAACCACCCTATTTTGAGATACATTAAATGAAAAATAACGCCCTAGGGGGTTATGAATATCTATAACGCCCTAGGGCATTATAAAATTATAATACAACCCAAAACAAGCAAATTATGATAGCGTTATTGACAAACAAAATGCGTTGCTATGCAACGACGGCGTTTACAAACAATTTTGATTTTTACTCTCTTTTAAATCAAATCGTTCTGAACATAATAGATGTCAAATTAATAAATCGAAATGTCAAAAAAAAATTCGAATTAAATAACAGACTTGCAGGACATTAAACGTTGAAGGCACCACGGGTGTTATAGGATAATGACGCCCTCGGTCGACGTACACTCCCTCGGGCCAGAGGCCCTAGGGATTGTACACTGCCGACCTCGGTGCGTTATTATCCTTATAACACCCTTGGTACCTTAATAACTATAATAACCTCTTCTTATTCACTTCTGCTTTCATTTAAATCGTTCCCCAAAGTATAAGAAACAACATAGAATCATCATATTTCACTAATAGACAACAAATGAAGCTTGGCAAATATAGACACAGGAGTACCACAAGGATTCATCTTAGGTCCGACTTTATTTATATTGTTTATTAACGACTTGTCTAAGTACCTTAAGAAATTTAATTATTTACAAGTTTCATATGCTGATGGTATTAAATTTATAGCTACAGACACTAATACTGGAAATACGAATCCAAAATAAATAACATTTTTTAACAATTGTGTTTTTGGTAGATAAAAGCAAACTGTCAATAAATTAACTATTGTATTATATTTAAATTAAGCATGCCAATATTTTTTATCTAATAGAACAATCTTGCTTGGAGATTGGAGGTAAGATAATTCAATAAGTAAATTTCATTCATTATAGTAAATTTATGAAAATAATCACTGATAGTCAGTTAAATTGGAAAGAGCACATAAACTCTCTCTGTAACAAACTTAGTAAGATCTGTTATGTTGAGGTAAGTGAGTAAATACTGTAGCAGATCAATCGTTCGCCAACTCTAGCAGGGATGTTTCACAACATCCTAAAATATGAACTAATTCATTGGGCATGCTCATTTGTTATATAGAAAATAGTTGTTTTCATTTAGATTTCCAGGGACCAGCCTAATAGCATATTATACCTTTTTGTTTATTGAAATAGTATTAAAAATGATATTTTTCGCCGAATAAACGACTTCTCAGTATACATATATCATCGCACTTTTATTTGACTGGAGTGTTACCTAAAGTTTAATAATAACCTTTTATAATGACCTGTTTCTGCAAAATTGACCGTGATATTGAAACATTCATGACCACATGGTATTGGTCAATCTCCAATTGCTTTGCTTTAGCCATAACTTTCTCCCCTTTCCTAAACTTCCAAGCTTAATTAAATAATAAAAAAATGAATTGCTATTCCCTTAATTGTTGTTGTTATTATTCTGCCAAGCATATTGAATCATTTATGGTCCGATGTACGAGTATTCTATATAAATGTATTGTGAAATTAATTAATTATTATTTGTGACTGGGACTAATTAATAGAAAGTCTCGGTATAAAACAATTAAATATTTCACAGTCCAGTAATAATTATGTAAAATCGTGCTCAGTACAATAAATTTAAGCTATATGACGATTATTTATCAGTAGCATCCGTACATTGATAGATTTATTTCTTATTTGAGTTTAATAAAGATGTTTTTGAGATATTGTTAGTATACAAAATATACCACATTTTGTTCAAAAAAATCTTGCACTAGACGGCACTATATACCTAGCAGACTGCTTTTCTTAGAAGACTATATTCTGTAAGTTAAAACATAAAAGGCCATTCAAAATCGTTTCTTAATTAATTTTTAGGGTGACTACCCTACATATTTTCACTATATCAGATTTCTTCATTGACAGTTGTGTTAACTACTAAGAAAACATGATTATCCTTTATCACATTTGTTTCATTAATTATTTTTTTAGGGCATCAACTTTGTACATTTTTCACTAAAAAAATAGCAGGTTTTTTCCTTAACAATTGTGTTAACTACATGCAGACTTCTCGTGTGACTGCCGATGCTAGCAGACGTATCTCGGTGTTCTGTCTATAAAAATATCTAAAAATTAAGTGTAGAAGATATATTAAAGTTCGCATAAGTGGATAGCATGTGTTTGAAAGTTAATATATATCTCGGGACATTTTCAATAATTTTATAAATATTTATCATTGTTTAATTAGGTACGCAAACCAAATAATTCCACAGTGTTTCTGGTCTACGCAGTAAATTATAGTGTAGTGCAGTGATATCGTCTAGTAACACCTGAAGAGAGAATCAACAAACGATAAGTGTCTTTAATTAATTTTTAATAATAGCAAATGCATGATTTTTAATTAACAAGCCCACTAGGCTAGTATATTATCATCTCTGTTGCAATCTTGAGACTAAGAAGTACCAAATGTTAGAATTAGGGTAGGGCGGTCCTCAGCGGGCGAGGGCATAAATTACGGTCAAACCAAATAAATCCGTTAACACCGGTCTCTCATTCACTTGAGAGAAATAACTAATAGCACTATGTGGAGCAGAAAAAGGCAGAGTGTCATATTCATTTCAGATAAAAATAATAATAAGATGTAAATATTTGTATTTGAAAGAATAAATAAAAAATAATCGTGCAGACGAAAATTCTTTTTAAGGTATTTGGTTTCAAATAAATAATTTTTAATTACAATGAAAAAAACCGTTGCTGAGTGAAAAATTCTACAGGGTGGTACATATTAGCATAACGCACGTTATAATCAAATGCGTTACTCTTAAAGTATGGTCATTATATCCTCTTATATTTTCTTAGGTAAATTATCAAGTGAAGTTTTTCAGGTCAAAATTGCGCTCGTTATTAAGTGAAAAATTCTACATTACATTTCACACTAAAAATGAGGAAACCGGGTTACACGTGGAAAACAACAACTAAGAGGATCATGAACAAACTGAGAAACGACCAAACATACTCGAAAAGAAAGCGAGTGGGAAAAATGAATTCTACAAAGAAATCGCAGCGATATACCCTACCAGAACCAGAAACCTAGGCATCAGAAATCTCAGAAGGAAAATAAGAAAATTTGTAGAAACAGAAAAACAAAAAGAGGAGCATAATCATTAAATAACGATCACAATGCGACAACACATTGGACTTGTCATCTTGCTGTCAAGGCGACCAGATCTGCTTTATAATGCTCTGTCACCAATGGATACCCATAAAAGTTTATAAAAGTTAAATAGTGACAACGTGTAAAAAATATAGTTAAAAAAAAAGTATAAGTGGATGTGTTCGTAAAATAATACATATCTCGGAACATTTTCAGTAATTGATAAGAAATATTAGATAGTGTTTAATTAGGTATACAAATCAAAACTTTACACAGTGCTTCACGCAGTAAATAATGGTATATATAGTGCAGTGAAATAGTGCCAGGCGGCAAAGAGGAGAAAGAAATCAGTAATAACCGAAGAGAGGACTGTCTATATGGAGCACTAAGCCATCAATTAGAAAAAGGAAACCGGCACACACTAACGCTATGAAAAATCAAGAAAAACGTCCATAAGAAATACATGGAGCAAAAGTCAAACCTGCATTGACACCTGGAATAATGGAAGCTCAATCACACAAATAGATCATACCCTGGTAAGCAGAGAGATAAGGACAAGGATCAAGAAGGTTAAAGCAAAAAGGACAGCAGAAGAAAGCGCAAACACTGAACAGCAGCAAACTAAAAATAGGGAGACCATGTTACACGTGGAAAATAATAATCGAGAGGATAAAAAAAAAACTAGGAAAGAAAAGCGAGGAAAAAACATGTGTCATGTGGCTCTCGCTGCTGACAACAAGCATGACCCAAACCCAACCCAGCATCGGAAACCGAGGAATCAGAAGACTCAGCAAAAGAAGATTTGAAGAAGCAGAAACACAAAGAGAGGAGCATAAACACTCCATATCAATACACAGCACATATTTCACATGAAGATTCAGAAGAGGCAGATGCCCAGAACCAAAAACACAAAAAGGGGGCTTAAACGCTCCCTCACGACACAATGCGGTAACGCATCTCATAAATACCTACACCTCCCATCCCATATTCCTTTACCATGCGCCATGTGGCTCTCGCTGGCAACAAGCATGACCTTAGTCCAACCCAGCGTGGACGTAGCAGGCCCAGCTGTATAACTCTGGGAGTGGCGACAATGCCTACCGTACGCTGGTAAATCAATCAAAAATCAATCAATCACAATTGTGTTAACTACATGCAAAATATTATTATGGTCTATCACATTTTTCCATTAACTATTTTTTCAAGGTGTCCACTCTGATTCTATTTGTTCATTGGCAACAGCGTCTACTACGTACTAAAAATTATCTTTATCTTTCATCTTTCATTTAGTAGACATAGCGCCAAAAGACAGACAGACATCAGACAGACATAAATACAGACTGACAGAATTAAAAGGCCTTGCTTAATTTCGTAATCTACATAGCCTGAAACGTGAAAATCCAAAGAAATTTCGGAGAGTGATTTCTTCGTGATTACAATACTTCCTCCGGTAGGTAAGGGATGTAAAAATTAAATACCTTTGTCTTCAATCGATATACACGGCGCTCCGAAGTTAAATATCTTCCAGGTACGGGGGTACATTTTCATTATATTTTTTCTTAGACATTGTCTAGGTATTGAAACGACCAAAGCAGTAAATGCTAAAAACTATATAAAAGGTGCTCTTACCAAATTTTAAAAGAATCCATCGTTACCGGTATTTCAATATTGTAATTCACATATTTTGGTAAAATCACCCAACACCCTGTATATCGACTGTTCGTTGGTGAAAACCTAAGCGTCCTGCAGATAAATGCAAGCCATCCAGCTGCGTGTAGAGTCCTCTATATATCACTCAGATGTTATGAAGAATTAATGGCCTAGAATACCTTCTTGGGGTACACCAAATTCCAAATTTTTTTCTGTTAATCACATGTTAAAATCATTTTTTTTAAGGCGAATCCAACGTTTCATTTACTTCTGATATATCTCAAAGGTGACTTTAATTTTTCAGTTTCAACGGAAAGCCATGCAGAAAAAACCACTGTAATAGAGTCACCTGGTTTCTCTTATTTCCCGTACCGTCCAAGACCTGGAATAGTCTTGGATGACACCGAATACAAACCTGGTGGAATCAACCGCCAACCTATCATCACCAGGCCACCAATTGGACAGATTGGAGAAATATTCGATATAACCGTGTCTGCGATTCAGGGACTTGGTGGACAGTCTGCTGGACAGGGGAAGCCATATGTAATACCGGGTAAGATTTAAATTTAATAATAATAATTTTGTCTATGACCGTTTGGAAACTGCGATTCATCAACATATTATGAGTATGCCTTTCATATGGGATTAAAATAAACAGACAAACAAAACACAATCGCTGTCGGTTTATCAGACATCCACTACAGACTGCGCCGTGGCGATTGAAGAACTAGACGAGACAGGGCCAAATCTACTAAAGATAAATATATGACCAATCTCCATTAATTTTTTCTTCATTTCAGTTGACATAGAAAACGTCCATAATATGGCACCCCACGTCGATGTAATAACCAGCTCAATTGGAGAAGAAGGCTTTGTGTCGATCGACGGGAAAAGAACCTATTTAAATCTGTTTGGTGATGCTACAGTTCCACCAACTTCAGTGGGAGCGGTGATTAAACCAACTGCCCCCTCCAGTAATCAGGTCATAGGAACGGGATACGCTGTTGTTGAAACAGAAAAAACCAGTAAACCAAATGTGGGATCCGTGAAACCAACCCAAAGGAGACCGCAGTATGGGAGACCTAGGCCGACTCAACAACCTGTTAGGTGAGGATTTCTGTTTTTGATGGTTTTTATTAGAAACTGTCCAGCAGAGTGTCTTAACAGGTATAGCAAACTTAGAACACAAACATGACAACATATATTTCAAATTAACAAACAAGTAAAAAGATAGATGGATAGATAACAAGTAAATCTGTCAATATTCCCACTCGACTTGTGTTGCTCCTAGGCCGATTTTTGAATCTGCTTTGACAAACTCTTGTCTCGTCGTAGGAGCTTAGTGAAGATATATTCAAGGAGGTTTTTACTTTTCACCTTTAGCACTGACACAATGTACTTTTGATACAATTCACGAATGTAGTGAAGCCGAACATCTATATGCTTTATACGATGATAAACAGGGTTTTTGGTCAACAGTAGTGCACTTTGGTTATCAATGAAAATGGGACTAGGTTCGCTTTGGTATTCTAAAATGTCTGAGAGAAAATGTCGCAAACAGACATCTTCCTTTATTTTTTCACATGCGACAAGGAACTCAGCTTCAGTAGTGGATAATAATATAGTTTGTTGCCTGTGGTTTCTCCAGGTGATTGGTCCCTCAGCTAACATAAAAATATATTCAATTGTAAACTTCCTAGTGACTACATCTCTAGCAAATTCAACGTCTGTGAATCCCTTCAATGACAATCATCAGTCCAGGGTTTTCCTTTAAATACTTAAAAATTAGTTTCATATGATTTTCATTGGTATAATTTTAACTTCTCCTACTCCTGCATACATTGGCAGCCAACAGATTGTCTACACGGAAATTTATAGTCAAATTTATCATGTAATTCTTGAAGTATAACATTGGGATTTGCAGGAATAACTTTTGAATTTGTGTCTAACATATTAAATACTTCAATAAGTTTTTAATATATGCTTGTTAACCAGAGAAATTTTTCTTATTATTTCTGTCCCTTTCTGTTTCAAGACATAATAATCACCTTCCCTGAGATAACTGCTCCAAGGGTGACAGGACTAGAAGAGAAAAGTAATCCGTCCTCCACATAAGCAAGAATAATATTTGCATCATCAATGATATCATAATAAACACAGGGATCTGCAGGTCAAGGTACAAAGGTACATGTTTGAAGGAGGAAAAGTTGAATTCCAGACTTGGTGCTTGCTTCAATCTATAGAGAGATTTTTTCAGACGAAATACAAACACTGTTTTACCACAAAATTTTCTGGTAAACTCATGAACGTTTCTTCGTCTAAGTCTCCATTTAAAATTGCAGTCTTCATATAAAATTGGATGATATTCATATTTTTTACAGCAGCTTCTGACTGAATTATATCATACCACTGGGGAAAAGGTTTCAAAATAGCCGATTCCTTATTATGTGAAAATTCTTTTACTACCTGGCGTGCGTTCATTAGTGCCTTAGCACTTCCATGTTTAGATTTCATTCTAAATACCCAGCTTGCATCCGATAACATCATGTTCCTAAATCCTAAATATTATTTTTGTCCAGTGATTTTAATTCTTTATCTACAGGCACTGAGCAAATATTACTTAGCAGCTCCTCGCTGCGGAGAATCGTAACACTTTGGTATGAGCTAGCTGTTAATTTGTCCAATTTTAATGAAAAATCTAACCAACAATTATTTTAATGAGCTTTGACGATAAATTATATTCAACCAGCACAAGTATTTGATAGATGACTCCCACTAAAACTTTAGATAGTCACCGATTTTGACGCTAGTTGGAACTTCGCTCAGTGCTTATAGTATTCTCCATCATTGACATCCTTTGATTTCACAGCTTCGTCATAACTGGACAAATTATTTCATCAAATATCTTTTGCTCTTGAAAATGTTTGCTGAGATTGTATCTTTGTGACACCATAGACGTTTGATTGTCGTTCGTTCTTTGACTTTTAGCTTCTTCTTTTGTTAATGACTCAACACTGCCTTGCGATGTTCCAGATAGTTTTTCTGCATTTAGCAAAACTGGGTCAAGTTAATTTTCCACACCTTACTTAACCTTAGTGAAGTCAGATTTTTCTTCTGTTTTTTACTGGTTTCTATCTTTCTAGAAAAACTGGCATTACTGACATCACAAATTACTGCAATTTTCTTAGATTCCTGATCATATACTCAGAATTTTTTGGAGGCTAACTTTTTGGGATTTAGAATCGCTGCTCCTCTTTTAGTCTATTGTCCATGTACTGTAGAAAGGAACTAAAACGTTAAAGGGTTTTTATTATTTCTTATGTTCAATTGACCCCACGATATGAAAAAACCGCGGAGTGCTACCATTTAAAGTGGTGCGTTTTTGAGATCGAAGTAAAAAGGTCCACTTTTCATATTTTTTTTGCTCGAAAACTATGAATTTTTTCTATAAACACGTCAATAGAAAAGTGTGTAGAGATTTAAATTTCCAATCGAAATGGCACCTTCAGAAGTCAAAAAAATTTTTTTTTACAAAAATACGTCCAAAAAACAAAACAAAAAAAAACGAAAAAATGCAATTTTTTATATTTTTTTTAATTTTAGCCTGTAACTATTTTTCGGGTACATTTAGGCATAGACATTGCTGCATAACAAAAAAAGCTGGCGTTTTGCCCGTTAAAATGAGATTTTGTAAACAGTTTTACGATCAATAGTGACCGAGATATAGCGTTTCAAAGTTTGCAACTTTTAACTTTTTTTGCTAATTTTTACTATTTTTTTTCAAATTTCGTCCTGTAACTTTTTTCTGAGTGAATTTAGGAGTAGACATTATTATATTAAAGTGAAAGCTGACTTTACGCCCGTTGAAATGGTGGTTGGTAAAAGTCTACGACAAATAGAAACCTAGATCAGCGTTTCGAAGAATGTTACTTTTATTAACTTTCTTCCAATTTTTACGTTTTTTTAAATTTCGGCCTATAACTTATTTGTCAAATACAGATATTGCTACATGGAATGTACTCGCAGCATTCTTGTTTAAATGTTCTGCAATAGAAGTTTATGTGATCAATAGTAACCAAGATACAGTCTAGATATAGTAGATTATTGTACTTAAAAAATAACTTTCTACATTTTTCCACTTCTGTTTTTTTTGTTCAAATAACTTAGATTAATAACTTACATCATGAAATTATTCAAATGCTGGATTTAACATATTGTCAAAATCAAAGTCGATTTCTTCATCGGCATCTATGTAAACATCGTCTTCCGTTATTTGAGGTACATCAGCGTTTTCACAGTTCATTCCCATACATTCTTTGCAAAAATGGAGCAATTCATTCCCCAATTTCCTGCAACCACAGTTTCCTCTGCATCCTTTGGTGCATTTACAGGCTATTTTTTCCAGCAAAACTTGTGGTGCGGGAGGTTTATTTGTCAAAATTGGTACTAGTCCATTTTCTGAAGTTTTCCAACCCCAGATGAGAGGATTTACAATATTTGCTTTCCAATGTTGCATTTGCAAGTAAGTTCTTAAACCATGATGTTTAGCAGCATCAGTTGTTGGAGGCAATCGGGACAATGAGAATTTTGCACCTGTTGAGTACTTCTGAAATAACTTATAGCGACAGGTGCTTTGGCCATCAATTTTCATATCGTATAGTAGTAATGTTACAATATATTCAGAAGCAGAACCGATGGCTGCTGGACTTGCATTTTCACACAAAAATTCATTTAAATACTTTTCCAAAAGCAAAATATTATTATTAATGAAACTCAAGAAATTCTTTTTACCAATACCAAAAAAGGAAGAGGTTGTATCACAGCCACTGAATGTATGGACGAAGCCAAGGTATTTTTGTAGATGATTAAATTTGAAATAATATAATTTGGCAGTTACATTTCCTATACTAGGTTTAAAAAAATATATATTTTTATTTTCTTCTGATAATAATGATAGGATAATAAGACATCTTGACCAATTATAACAACATTTTCTGATTGGGATGCCTTATCTTTTGCAGTATTTACAATTAGTACGTCTGCATCCTCTTGGAAGAAAGTTAATAAAAGTAACACTCTTCGAAACGCTGTATCTAGGTTTCTACTTGTCGTAGAGACTTTTACCAGCCACCATTTCAACGGGCGTAAAGTCCGCTTTCACTTCAATATAATAATGTCTACACCTAAATTCACTCAGAAAAAAGTTACAGGACGAAATTTGAAAAAAAATAGTAAAAATTAGCAAAAAAAGTTAAAAGTTGCAAAATTTGAAAAGCTATATCTCGGGCACTATTAATCGTAAAACTGTTTACAAAATCTCATTTTAACGGGTAAAACGCCAGCTTTTTTTGTTATGCAGCAATGTCTATGCCTAAATGTACCCGAAAAATAGTTACAGGCTAAAATAAAAAAAAAATAAAAAATTGTATTTTTTCGTTTTTTTTTTGGTTTCGTTTTTTGGACGTATTTTTGTAAAAAAAAAAATTTTTGACTTCTAAAGGTGCCATTTCGATTGGAAATTTAATTCTCTACACACTTTTCTCTTGACGTGTTTATAGAAAAAATTCATAGTTTTCGAGCAAAAAAAAATATGAAAAGTGGACCTTTTTACTTCGATCTCAAAAACGCACCACTTTAAATGGTAGCACTCCGCGGTTTTTTCAAATCTTGGAGTCAATTGAACATAATAAACAATAAAAACCCTTCAACGTTTTAGTTCCTTTCAACCCTCTTTTTTTGTACATAGACAATAGCCTATTTCTTTGTTTTTGCTTTGGAACGTGCATCGAATTTCACCAAAGATGCGAACCTGTTCCAGTTTGGGTCTTCCATTGAACCATTTTTCAACTAATCTGAAATTTTCGTAATTTAAAGTTATCTCCTGTGAGGCAATACGCAACAGATTGAAATTGTTCAGCTATGCTTATTTTCATAATATTTGGTTGGTTTTCACCGTGAACAGAAAAATAAAGAAATTGAGATTTTATACCCTAGTTCAGGACCTCTTATCTGCGGTCCACCTGACTTTACAGACTTCATTTTTTCATTACATGCTGTAGTTTAAGAGACACTGATTTTTTCTTTATTTCAATTTCAATTTGCAGAGCAATCTGTAAAATGTAGGAGTTTTTTGACATTTGAACTTTTTACTCTATAACCCGATAATTTACGAAATATTTGAGAAAAACTAATTTTCGTGACCTTTGACCTTCTGTAACTTTTGTAGCCGTCCAGTTGGCTCTATGGACTTTTGAGCAATTGTTTGTGATGCCAGAATAAAGAGAATCCCGCTGGAAAATCTTCAGTTGGATTTTTTTAGAGGTTCATATATAAAGTGACTGGGCTATAAATTTGAACGTTAATGTTTCAATTTAGCGGGTATTCATTTTTCCTTATCAAATAAAGAAAAAGTGTTCTACAGTTTTAACGAAACATTACTTAAATTGTTACTTTGCACCTATTTCGAATTTTAAAACACACATTCTCTTTTTTTTTCAGAATAGACACATGTATAGTAGGCGATGACACAACCTGCGACGGCTCGCAACATGAAATATGTAGGACAGAATCTGGAGTTAGCGCGTGCCATTGCAGACCAGGTACAGCGAGACGAAAGCATAGAGATCCATGTCGAAAGATAGTGTCTGTTCTGCTCTCCCTGAGAGTAGATCGACTCTATGACAAGAGGGTGGTGTGGGTCGGTGATTTGGGAGATAAGACTAGTGAAAGTTATCAGCAACTTTCGTATGAAGCTGAAAGAGCGGTAAGTAGAGAGAATGAAATAAAGCTGAATCCATGCATATTTTACCGCAAATCATGCCCCAGTCATATTAGGTTTTGTAAATTAATTAAATTATAAAGGTGTCATATTTTACATAAGTTATCACTGCATATTTATTAACAAAATGGTCAAAATTTAATAAGAGTAGAACATATATTTTTTTCTAAGGCCGTGTCGATAAAATGTGAGATTTTGCGGGGGTTAACATAGCAAGCGGAAATTTTTTTATCTTTCAAAGTAAATATCAACTATATGGAGAAGAAATAAAAATAAGGGATGGAGACAACTTAGATGGACGACTATTGTTGTTACATATTATTATTAATAATTATCAATTGTTACAAAAAAAATTCTTAACAAAAATGTATTTTCTTCATAATCACCAAAGAGAAAATATTTAATGATTGCTTCCTTATTTTAGTTGGAGTCAGCAATGTCGATGACACCTTTTAGCGATGAGTTCTTAGCAGCAAAAGTGAATAGCATCTACAGAGGAAACAGATCTCAGGGGCAAGCTGGCGTTTTTGTAAACTTAACATTGCAGCTAGACGAAAATGCAGACACGGCTCGCCCCACAGTGCGAGGAGACATTCAAAGACATTTGCTGGGTGTCATTCAAAGACGAAGTAACAACGTCGGAAACAGTGCACTCTGGGTTGACAGTCCTCCAGGATCGGTGTCTAATTTACAAGGTAGGCAACTTCAGTTAAATGTACATGAAAAACGGGTCAAATATATGATGATTTCATCTAACCTACCCCTGTACTTCTGAGAAGATATACTCCTCCAAAGTATCTGTTAGCATTTTGGAAATTGTTTGATTTGCAAGGTTCCAATTTGGCGCAAAATTTAGGCATAATAATAGTCATTTATTAATTCCCATGTATCAAGTACATGATATAGGATAATTAGCTATAGGACAGAGGACAAGTCAAATTAATTTTGGCACCATTGTTTACAAATATTTACAACATACAAAAAACACAAAAATACAAAAATCTATATTAGCTGCGAACTCAGAAACTCATTTACAGAGAAAGATCCATTCACAACTAATATAGATTTTACAGTGAAGAAAAATTTCTTTTGGATGGCTATGTTTTTTATGTCATTACTAAGTCTGTTATAAAGGATGGTTCCTACGTAATATGGATTTGATAAATTCTGCTTAAATTTTATAATTTCGAATATGTATAGACATGGTAAGGTCAATATTTTTTGTCGAATAAAAGGAGATTTACAAGAATCCCTGTAGCCCAAACCGAACATACAGCGTATTTTTTTGTATTAAAAAAACCCCATTTGCTGTTGTAGAGTTACTCCAAAAAAGTACTCCATATCTTATATGCGCTTCCATATTGGAATAATAATAAGTTTTTACAGTTTCACTACTAGTTATCTGGCGTAGTGTCTTTAAAGCAAAACATTTACTTGCACATTTTGAGCATACTGAGGTGACATGAGTTTTCCAATCAAGAGATAAGTCAATATGAATTCCTAATAATTTGAAAGAGGTAAGCTGTTGTACTGATTATCCATTGGGTTCTAATAGCAAACTTGAATTATATCTTGACGGAACGAGGTGAAATTGCATAAGAAATGTTTTGTCTTGATTAAACACAAGCTTTTTGTTGTTAAAATATTCAATTACTGATCTAAAGTTAGTTTTGAGCTAAGTTGTCATGATGAGAAGAAATGAAATTATCCAAATCATTTGATATACAAAATAAACAACAGCGGGCCTAACACACTGCCTTGTGGTACACTTATATCAACCAGAAGTTCATTTGATCTTTTGCCAAAACAATCTACGAACTGTTTCCTACCAGTTAAATATGACCTAAGTAAGTCATTGCAAATGCCACGTATACCAAAAGACTTAATACTTTCTAGAAGAATTTGATGGTCGACACAGTCAAAAGCCTTAGAGAGATCCACAAAACTGGCGACTACTTTCTTGTTTTGATCTAAATTTTTGTAGACTTGATCAAGTATAGCTAAAAGCGCTGTAGTGGTAGATTTGTGCTCCCTGAAACCATGTTGATTTGGTGACAATATTTGCTTAGTTTCTAAAAATGTAATTATACGTGTTGCCAAGAGGTTTTCAAATATTTTTTAAAATACAGATTGCTATTGGTCGATAATTACTAAGAAGTTTATGGTAACCTTTTTTTATAAAGTGGTAGAACTTTGGATATTTTTAACATATTGGGGTATGTACCATCTTGAAAACATTTATTTATTATATTACATAAGGGTTCAGCTAGTTGATGAGCAGATCTTTTGATAATTTTAATTGATATATCGTCTGGGCCTACAGAGTTAGATTGTTTAAACTTATTTATAATATTAATTATTTCAGTAGGTGTTACAGGATTTAAGTAAATTGATTCGTTTGTGGTAATTACTGATGGTTGTTTGGTTGAATTTTGATAATTTAAGGAAGTGCGTAGTGATTTTGGTAAGTTAACAAAATATGAGTTAAACTCGTTGGAAATGATCGAATTATCCGAGATGTTATATTGCCATTTATTTCAATTTCATATCTATTTGTGTTATTTTTTAGTGAGTTATTAATTATACTCCATGCCGTCTTAAATTTGTTTGCTGAGTTTGCGATGAGTTCATCGAAATACAATTGTTTGGCTTTTCTAACTTTTTTGTAGATTTTCTTGTATGTTTTATAGTATTTTATATTTAACATGCCTTTTCTTTACAATGAGAATAATTCTTTTAGCCTGGATGATGAAACTTTAATTCCTATGGTTATTCAACTGTTGTCATTTTGAATATTTCTTGTAACAAATTTGAAAGATGAATTATAGTGATAACTTATAATTCGATCAAAGGCCAGGTACTTAGTATCGACACTATCTTTATTATAAATATTTTGCTAAGATTAGGCGTTTAATGCTTCAATGAATTTTGAAATGTTTTTCTTAGAAAAAGATCTGAATTTGAAGTACCTACTCTTCTTTTTGGGTAAACTCTACAGCAAAAACAATTTTTTGTCCATAATGATCTGATAGACCAGTATTTAAAATACTTTTGTTTATTATTTTATCTGTGAAATTTGTCATTATGTAATCGATATTGACTTGGTATTATTTTGTATTCGGGTAGGCTAATCAAAAACAGTAGAAACATCATATGAATTTACTAGGTCTATCAGATCGGTGGTACTTTTATCTTTACATAGAAAATTTATGTTAAAATCACCACATAAAATTATGTGTGACAAGTTACATTTACTAGTTAGTAGATTTAGGCATTCTTCTAATTTGGACAAAAATATGTTTACATCTGCATTGGGTGCTCTATAAAGGCAAATTACACAATACTCTACATTATTAATTTTTAAATCAATTGCAGAACATTCAAAAATTTTGTCTATACTTACATTTACCGATCTAATATTTTCAGTACAGTCAAAAGTTTCTTCAGTTCACCATGCAAAAAATCGTTTCTACAAAAATGACTAGATATGTTATATTTAGGAAAATTGATATGACTGATTTCCGTTGGTTGGATCCACGTTTCCGAAATACAAAAAATGTCGATATTACACCTTAACTGATTCTTAACTGAAATGCTACAAGGTGTTTAACTTCTCCATCTATCTATTAATCTGCAAAATAGTATCTTAAACAACAAGTTTTGAAAAATAATCTTTTCACACAAGTGAGATAGTTTGGTGAAAAGCCAATACTCCGGTCAAAATAGACATTCATGCATAAATTCCCAAGAAGCTGAAAATTTACATGAACGTTTGGGATACCATTATAATGAAGTTGTGAAAAGTCCCCATTGATCCCGTGTGTGCAAAAAATTTTATGCGAGGTCAAAGTTCGCAAAAATGGGTTTTTTGGATTTTTTAGCGAAACGGTTAGTTTTATGATAAAAATAGCTTAGACAAAAATGTAGATCTTTCAATTTTCTACAAAAATGGTCTTTACACTTTTTTTCCATAAAATTCACCTTTTTTGAGAAAAAGCCATTCTAAAGTTATATTCTCCATAATATGCATGACTACTCTGCCTATGTACATTATGGACGTTTAATATAAGTAGAACTATTAGTCTGCGTGACTAATACATTAATATTGAATCTAAGAATATGAGATGAAAAGAAACTCAGTCCCTAATTTTATGTGACCACGTGGCCTTGAGCAACATCTGTCTGCTGTTCAATTGTGAATGTGGCAGTGTCCGTCTACCTGCTCTTTTTTCTAAGGTCCAAACGAAATACCGTTCCCTCGTAGTGAAAACACGTGGTTATTGCAAATGTTCTTAACCAAAGTTTGTGCTGTGTTCAGTTTTTAAAAAATGTCGCAAATTTGCTTCGTTTGTAATCAACCTCTGCATGCAAGTGAATTTGTTATTGTTGATTGTGGCATGAAGACGTTGATTGACGCAAGTGTTGAAAGAGGTGATGAATTTACTGAAAGACCAAAAATCAGTGAAAATTCATGTGCAGTGTCGTAAAAACTACACTCGGAAGAGTACTATTGCTGCAGTGAAGAGACAACATGAAGAGGAACAAGCCAGTACTTCTAAAATAAGTCCTCCTCGTACTAGAGCACGCGTAAGTGAATCAGCTTTCTGCCTTAAAAATTGTTGTTTCTTTTGCGGCGATGAATTGAATGAAGAATATGAAAAAAAAGCGAGCACTGAAATTTCGGCGTAGAATTTGTAAGGTTACTACACTTTCATTCAAAGAATCACTCGTTGCAAATCAGTCGTTCTGATGACACAGTAAAAACTATTGTTTTTCGCGTTGGGTTCGACCATGATTTAGTTGCTGCTGAGGCCAGGTATCATAATGACTGTTATGTTTCCTTTTTAAAACCGACCACTGGAAGTAAAGCCGGCCGTCCTCGAGATGAAGCGTTAAATCTCGCCATGAAAGAAATTTTTACATACATCGAAAATAGTGATGACTGTCAATTTACATTGGAAGAATTGAAAAATGTATGTAAAAATTTAAATGTAGATAACAGAACTATCAAACTATGATTGAAATTAAATTATGGCGATAAAGTTATAATCACTGAAAAACTGGGACAATTGACATTTATATGTTTCATTGATAATAATCATTATGATATCTTGAATTAGGCTTGGGGTGAAAAAAAAATGTATTGACAAAGAAGAGCGATTCAAGATCCTGGAAGCTGAGGCAGCAATCATTCGGGAAGATATCCAAGCCTAATTCAAGATATCTTGAATTAGGCTTGGGGTGAAAAAAAAATGTATTGACAAAGAAGAGCGATTCAAGATCCTGGAAGCTGAGGCAGCAATCATTCGGGAAGATATTCAATCAATGGTCATCGGTAATTCTTATTACCCCCCCACCAGGTCGTATGTTTGAAGATATTAACAGTGATATTCCAGAGTCACTGACTTATTTTTTAGAACACATTATTTTAAAAAATAAACGACTTAATTTAGAGCATTTAAAATTAGCCTGTACTAACATTAGTCATAGTATTATGACTGCTGTTTGGCCTCGGACTTTCAAGTCCAAGCTACAATTGGGCCAGTCGTGTTCAAATACTGAATCTCCAACAGAAGATGATCCTTACATCAAAGACGAAACAACTGATGTATCGCTGCTTGAATAATTTACGTCAACTCAGGAAGATGAAGAAGAAGAAGAAGGTGGAGGAAGAGAAGAAGAAGTTGAATAAGAAGACCTAATATTATATTAAACTTCAATAAAAAGACCGTGGAGTAGGCCTACCGGGGAAACCACATTAAAAAAGACGCGCCAACTACACTACCTCAAAGGTGGCGTGGAAACGTGTGCATATTATAGAGAATATAATTTTAGAATGGCTTTTTCTCAAAAAAGGTGAATTTTAGGAAAAAAAGTGTAAGGGCCATTTTTGTAGAGAATTGAAAGATCTACAATTTTTGTCTAAGCTATTTTTATCATAAAACTAACCGTTTCGCTAAAAAATCCAAAAAACCCATTTTTGCGAACTTTGACCTCGCATAAAATTTTTTGCACACACGGGATCAATGGAAACTTTTCACAACTTCATTATAATGGCATCCCTAACGTTCATGTAAATTTTCAGCTTCTTGGGAATTTGTGCAAGGGTACCCCTATTTTTAGGCCTAAATTGACCGGACTACAATCAGCACATACACTAAATCCCAGTTTTATGGACTCTTAATTGTTTGCTTTACTTATTTATCCCTATTTATCCCACAACCCTTCCCAAATTATACTGCTGAGTTGAATATGCGGGCGGCATAATATTATATGTTGATGATACAGCACTTCAATATTTTGAAAACACTATGATAAAATGACTAGTGATATAAAATACGATTAGAAGCAAATATCATTTTGGTTGCAAATCAGTCAATTAAATCTCTATTTTCTATTTTCATGTCTAAAAATCAAATTCCAAATTCAATTCCTTCAATTAAATTTATTTAATAATGATAGAATTAAGTATTTGCAATTTGCAATTGTTAGGACTTCATATTGATGAAAGATTGTCAGGTAGGTAATAGCCTAAAGTAGATATCAAATTGGAATCCCGTAAGTCCATTATCTATCCTGTGTAGGAAAAGAGACAAAACCGGCTAAATAAAAATTGTGAGCAAAATATAAATGTTGGGATTGGGTTTGACAGCGAAAAAACTGCTGAATTATAATTTACACGACCCTCGATCAGTACTGATTTTCAGTGAGAAGATTGATCATTAAGTGCCTTGTTTTAAGGTATTAATAAAAAAAAACCGCTGCCCAAGGAATCACTACTTCCACATCCAGACTTCCTATCCAAGTCACTTACAACGAAAAAAAATTGTATGTGGAAATCACATCGGTAGTGGATAAAGTAAAAAAAAAAAAAAGAGGCCTTTGATTCTTGCACACACAGTAAACGAAAATTTTATTTTTTTCACCCCCTTTAATAATACTGGGGTGGCTAATGCTAAAAATTTTCGTTACTACCACTGGATGTGGAAGTAATTATCTTTTAGTGTTCTCTTGTTCAACCTCCGCAGAAGATTTTATATTTGAATTTCCGTTTTAGATTTGGATGAATGCTCTTCCCCAGAGCTGCACGACTGTCATATCTTGGCAACATGTGTCAATGTTTTTGGAGGATTCAAATGCGAATGCGCTGAAGGCTATAGAGACCCCTGGGCCGACAATAAACATCGTGCAGGAAGACACTGCGAGCAGTGCTCAGCACAACATTGCAACAATCGAGGCGAATGTAAATACCAAAATGGACACGAGATGTGCATGTAAGTACTTACAGATATTAGTATCTAACATTAGTTAGTTATATAAAGTCCTAATATTATTAATATTATATATGTTTATGTTATATACGCTATTGCATATTTTCTTTCCAGTTGCTCTGGGAATTACTATGGTACTCAATGTGAACTGGACGGAGAAGTCCTTGGTGTTGCTATAGGTGCAAGTGTCGCTGCCGTGATTATAATAGGATTGACGTTGGTGTGCTTAGTAATGTGGAGGTAGTTCTTATAGCTTATTATTAGCAATGATACAAATCCTGTGTTTTTTTAATTTTAGTCGTCGCTGGAGCAGGGAGCAAAAAGCTGCAGTTGGTAGCCCCGTTTTTGGATATATGGCAACTGCGAGTAATACTGTGAAAGCGCCAGTAGTGGGTGCTCCCCCGTATCAGTTAACACTGGAAGACAGACTTCGTTGGGCGCAGATAGCTGATGTTATGGCTCAGGCAAATCACTATGCTGTAAGAAATAATTTTATTTCAATGCTATTTTAGGATTACTACATTTTAATTTAAGAAAGTTGGAATTTAATGTCAAAAGCTGCGGTTAAATGAAAAAATATTTCTGCAATTTTATCACCTACGTCTAGATAGCCATAATTTTTCTGTACACATTCTAAGCCAGCTAATACTCTGGATTTATTTGTTCAGTAACCGTATTGACAGTTAGCAAATAGCTGATTTATTTCTAGATCATTGTATAAACCTGTGGATACTGATTTTTCAGCTATTTTTAAAATACAATTTAGAATTATTATTGGTTTATAATAATTCTCTAATAATGGGGTATTGTCTTTTTTGTGGAAAAGGAATACATCCTCCAAATTTTAGAGCATTTGGCAACTGTCCTAACTTTAATGAAATATTACTCAGAGTTGTGATAATACCTGCTAATGTATATTTACAGAATTTTGTGAATCGTATAGATAGTTTGTCAACACTAACACAATTTTTTGACGTTTCAAATACCTCCATTTTTAGCCCGAACCAGGTCTGACGGCACCAACTCGCCCTTCGTCCGCGATGTTCGGTTATCCCAATCTTTCCATGGGGGGAACCCTTCAGCACCACAGCCATGGTACTTTGCCGCCAGTACCGCTGCCCAGGCTCAATCTACAAGCCCAGCTGGCCAGCAGAGCCGCCAGCGTGCACGGCATGAGGCCGCTCGACAACTCTAGTTCGAGCGAGGAGGAAGATAAGGCTGATCTTCTGGGAAGAAATTTTCAAGTGCCCAGACCTAAAAGTAGGAGCAATGCTTCGATTGCGGTAAGTAATATCGACAACAATAAATATTTTGAGCCTCACGAATACAACCAATGATCCTTATAGTAGGTCCCGTATATAATTCAGCGATATAAAAAATCTCACAAAAAAGCGTAAAGGACACTGACCGCTTCTGGTTGGTGTACCATCGCCGGCGTTAGGTTCAGCAGTACACAGGACCGGACTTAAAATGTATTTTCAGTTTCAAACAATGAATTAAAGGATTTGAATTCTTGTTCAATTGCAAAGCTGACTACACCGTTCTTAGGCGTGTAAAAAAAATGTCGGCGCCTTTGATCTTTGATCAACGAGGAGGTATAAGCATATCTCTTGTCAGGATAGGATGGTGACAGGATTGTTAATTAGGGAGTAAAACGTTAAAAAAAAATAAGCCAGCATTTTTCAGTTAAAAATAACTAACTAAAATATCTCGGAATAATGATTGACCAACACTTAAAATGAGACGTACATATAAATTACGTCATAAAAAGACTACAATATTTAATTTATACATTCAAAAAGCTTAGAGAAAGTATCAAAGATATTAGATACCTAAAAACCATATATTACTCCTTAGTAGAACCCCATATTAGTTACGGCATCTTAGGTTGGGGAGGTGTTGGTAAAACAATTTTAAAAAAATTGGCACTAGTACAAAAAAGAATAATAAAAGTAATCTTTAACAAAGAAAATACTTATCCCACTGACTTATTTTATTGTATAAAGAGACTGGTTTAATGGACCCGCGTCAGCTCTTTTACATCCAATGCAACGTCAAACAATTCCAAAATAAAACATTATTAAAGAGAAATGAACACACTTACAATACAAGACATAAAAATGACTACTTACCTCCATTTATGTATAAAACTGTTGGACAAAAAAGTTTTTATTTCCTTGGCCCAAAATTGTATAATCATTTACCAGTGGCAATAAAGAATGCAATACATCTACAAGCATTTAGAAAAAGAATAAAAATATACCTGCCTACAGTGTGGCGATTAGAAATACACGAGCTGATTGACTAAAAGTTAAAATTAGCTTTAATGTTTCTATTGATTTTTTTATTAATATTTTATTACTTTATTAAATTTTTATTTTTTAAATATTTTCATTAAATTTTATTGATTAATATTTTTATATATTCAAATTATAAGTGAATTCAAACTAAGGATTTTCTAAATTGTGGTATTTATGACTAGTACTGTTCTAACACTTTCACGTATTAAATGATTAACTCTCCACACAGCTAAATCCTGAAACGCCCTCTGTGCAATTTCAATATAAGAAAAATATGATTGTGTGGATTTTACGTAGCTTAAGCAAATTAGCATATAATTAATATCAACTAATTAGTTAATTATTAGTACCTAATTTTAATTTTAATAATGTAGGATTTTGAAAATTAAATAACTTCAATTACTGACTGTATTTAACATATACAGACTGTCTATTTTACGAGGGCCACACCAAATATCTCGCTTAATATCTATTGTAGAAGAATGAAGTTTTAGAAACAGTTATCCCATTTTTTGTGAGCTATATTTCAGTAAAAAGAAATTTGAAATCCATAGCCTACTTTATGAGATATATTACAAAAACCTGAAAAATAGGAAAACCACAAACGGTTATAGCTTCCTTATTTGAGGAGATACGAAAAAAGTTAAAGGAATGAAAGTTGACGGCAAAGACAATAAGAATAATAACGTGTAACAGAAAAATCGAAAAATGCAGTTGGCTTTGACATACGCTCTTGTGCAAAAATGAAAAATACAAATCTCAAAGTAGGCCATGACGCCATTAATTCAGTTATTTTTTTCTCTTTCCAACGATATAAAACATGTCACAGAAATTTTAACCGATAGTGTCAATATTTAATATTTTACGAATACCACAATTCATATAATTGAATCGTAACAATCAGCTGTGCCATAATTAGTGAAAAACAATGTATACAGTTATTAACAAATTTGACAGATTGTCACTGTTGTATGTTGTATGTTGCGTTGTCGAGTTCTAAGACAAATTTTATAACAGTAATTATGGTGTACACCAATAATAACAAATTCGATATGATTAGCATTTATTGTCAGTGCAATTTTGACGCTGAGATGGCAGTCACGGTTTACGGAGATAGATTTCCAGATGCTCCGCAGCCAAATCGAACTATGTTTAGGAAGTTAGTTCAAAATCTAAAAACGCACGGTTCATTTTCAAAAAAAGTAGTAAGGCGAGCGCATGTTGCGGATAATGTAAGAAAAGTGAATAGAGTATTGAATTATGTTAACCAAAATGAGGAAACCTCTTTGAGACAAATTCAGAGAAACTGTCGCATAAAAAAAGACAGTGCAAGAAAAATATTGAAAAAAAAACGGATTTCGATGCTACAAAATGAGGAAAGTTCAACATTTAAATGAGGGAGACAAGCCAAGGAGAGTAAGATTTTGTAGATGGTTATTAAATAAAAAAAGGAATGACGCGCTGATATGTAGCAAAATTCTTTGGTCGGACGAATCAAATTTTTCAAATAATGGATTTTTCAATAGAAATATGCATTATAAGTGGACACGAGAAAATACACATTGGTGCAGAGAGACTGCTTTCCAAGAAAGATTTTCTACGAATGTTTGGTTGGGTCTTTTAGGGACTAAAGTAATTGGACCTTATTTTTATGATGGCAAATTAACCGCTCGTAGATACCTTAATTTCCTGCAAAACGAATTTCAAGATTTTCTTTATGAATTAACATTGGCAGAAAGATTAAATTATTCATATTTTCAACAAGATGGGGCTCCACCTCACACTGCTGTAATATGTACAAATTATTTAAATCAAGTTATGCCAGATAGCTGGATAGGCACCTATGGACCCATTCTATGGCCAGCTCGATCATCAGATATTACTCCCTTGGATTTTTTCGTCTGGGGTTACATTAAAGACAAGGTATTTCAAACTGCCCCTGAAAATATTGAGGACATCAAAACCAGAATTCGAAACGCATGTGAGGCAATTACTCCTGAAATGCTCCAAAATGTAATGCGTGACGTGTCTCGTAGAGCACGTTTATGTGTCAGAATGCATGGTGCACAATTTGAGCATTTGTAGTTAGAAAAATAAATATACACAATTTCTTTTCAATATAGTAGTAGGTAGTACTGTTATACATAGTTTTTCGTTTTTTTCTTTGGATGTTCGTTTTGTACTTGTATTTTTATTTATGAGATATTTGTTGGTTTGTATTAAATTGTAATAAATAATTACGGAATTATAATTATTATAAAGTGAATTTTTACTATTATGGCACAGCTGATTGTTACGATTCAATTATATGAATTGTGGTATTCGTAAAATATTAAATATTGACACTATCGGTTAAAATTTCTGTGACATGTTTTATATCGTTGGAAAGAGAAAAAAATAACGGAATTAATGGCGTCATGGCCTACTTTGAGATTTGTATTTTTCATTTTTGCACAAGAGCGTATGTCAAAGCCAACTGCATTTTTCGATTTTTCTGTTACACGTTATTATTCTTATTGTCTTTGCCGTCAACTTTCATTCCTTTAACTTTTTTCGTATCTCCTCAAATAAGGAAGCTATAACCGTTTGTGGTTTTCCTATTTTTCAGGTTTTGTAATATATCTCATAAAGTAGGCTATGGATTTCAAATTTCTTTTTACTGAAATATAGCTCACAAAAAATGGGATAACTGTTTCTAAAACTTCATTCTTCTACAATAGATATTAAGCGAGATATTTGGTGTGGCCCTCGTAAAATAGACAGTCTGTATATGATTTGATTTTTTTTTTGTCATTAAATTTTTTACTTTGGTCTATGCAAGTATTTAGTTACTTTTTAGACTAATTTCTATGTTTGTTGGAAGTTCCTTATGTAAAATTATTGTCATTGTTATTCTCTTTACAATAAACAATATTATTATTATTATTATTATTATATTCTACAAAGTAACAACGTAATAAACTTTCTTATTAAAATAACATAATAAAGTTTCAAAGTAAAAACTGAATAAAAACAAATAAATAAATAAATAGCTAAACTCCACAACAGCAATAAAAAAAAACATTAATTTATTAAGGAAATTAATAGTATTTTCCTACAGTAAAATAAATAAAATATAAACATTTCATAAAATGTCGCACATAAAACATGCTTTAAACTTACCAGAAATAATAACATTTTTCCAAAATAAAAACAAGCTAAGAACGTAGGTACTCTTCGCCAATTTACTGAACTTCTTAAATAATTGTTACACATTCTATAGGATACTCTTCGCAGTTTTTTGTAACTAATATTAGTTTTTGGTCATCCTAAATTTTGTGATACCAACTTTGTTGATATATGAAAAAAAAAAAAATTTAAAAAAAACATCCAACCTGACAAGGATTCGAACACGGGATCTTTGAATTGCAAAGCAAAAATTAAGCTACTGGGAACCATCAGAGATCACTACAAAAATTGAATGTCTTAATCCAGACATATAAGGTGTAAAAAAGGGTAAACTCGGAATGAAAAATAATAAGCTGTAAACTTGAATAAATCTTTGTTTTGGCATTTTATAAGTTGGCTCAAAAGTCTCATAGAATCTCGTGTACGCGAGTCAAGATATTCATGGTCAAAGATGGCAAGAATCAGTTATTTGTAAATATCTCGTTTTCTATGCTCTAAATGACGTTTTGATTTAGTATAAACGTTGTAGAGCATAAAATTCTCTACAAATTTTGTATCATGCAATATTTTATATATTCAACCGTTCTTGAGATAGAGCGCGAAGAGTGGGGAGCGCTTAGCCGTATATGTCAAAGCGAAAGGTCAATTGTGGAATCCAATAAATAATACGATTTATAATGTTAATTATTTATTAAAAATATTATAAGTATGGAAAAACCTTGATTATTTACTATTTAACATATTATGTTAGAGAATATATTATATACTTGGGACAAAATGTAACCTTGGGAAAGCAAAATAAAGATGTGGAAAGTCGATTGGGATGGGTAGCCTTCGGAAAATTACCTTTCATTTTGAAAAATAAAAAGATACCTCAGCACTTGGGATCCAAAGTAAAAAAAAATCCGCTACTCCATTTATGAAATATGCACGGTTAAAGTGAAGGCTCAATACATTTAAATTGTATATTAGTAGCACACGCCTTTGGACGAAAATAGCTGTATCTCTCTTGTTTTTAGAGATAATCGGGTGGACAAAACGAGATTTTGTAGCTAAAATGTGGGACTACAACTTATGTTAAACAAATATTTAAAAAATATATAGAATGAGAAAAGATGGACGATTGTGATTAAAAAAAATTTAATTGTGAATTTTTACTTTTTTATATTTATTTTAACTCCGAATTAAGATACCAAAAGATTCATAAGAGCTTTTATCTTTCAGCGTAAAATTTGTAGTTGAACTAAAAAAAGAAAATTAAAATCGGATCAGCGGTTGCGGAGATAGAGTGCACATCCGGTTTGGCATAAAAACCAATATGGCGGACTTCCTCCCACATTCCGGGATGCCCACCTTATGGATTCCTGACCTACATATGTCCCAAATTAAGATTCTGAAGTCAAAGTCCGTACATTCCATGGGTCAATGAAATCCTTGTCAGGGGAAGGACTACATATACGGCTAAGCGCTCCCCCACTCTTCGCGCTCTATCTCAAGAACGGTTGAAGGTATAAAATATTACTTCATACAAAATTTATAGAGAATTTTATGCTCTACAACTTTTATAATAAATCAAAACGTCATTTAGAGCATAGAAAATGAGATATTTACAAAAAACCGATTCTTGTCATCTTTGACCATGAATATCTTGACTCGCGTACACGAGATTCTATGAGACTTTTGAGCCAACTTATAAAATGCCAAAACAAAGATTTATACAAGTTTACAGCTTATTATCTTTTATTCCGAGGTGGAATCCTTATATGACTGGGTTATCTGTGATATATGTCTTTCGAGAATCAGATTTCAACGCATTAGACATATTATTATAAATACCTATATATATTAGTAAAATTAGTAAAATGCATAAACAAAGAAATATATATTATAGAGATAACATTTCGCAAGATTTCTATTTAAATGCAAGCGACAAAAATTAAGAAAATATATTTTTTTAAATTAAATGATTGATACTTTCTTATTTACTGATTGATTTTCTTCAAAAACAATAGGGTTCTTCCTCTAGCGAACACCAACTTTTTTTTCCTTATGGGTTGCGGTGCCGCTGTACTGAAGCTTAAGCTTATTGTACCCCATAGTCTCGTTATCCCATTAATCCCGTTCCTCTCCAGAAAGAGAGTATACGGTCAATGGGAGCTCTGGCTATTTCTTCCGGGGTCACGGTTAGTCCCCCGAAGTATGAAAACCTCCCAGCCACCAAGGCTGGGCATTCACATAGTATGCGGTGAGGAGTTTCTTCATCCTCACCACACATCCTGCATTCTGGATTATCTTTCACACCTATGTTAGTTAGGTGTCTATTCAGTGTGCAGTGTCCTGTTAGGATTCCCACTGCACATCTCACTCCCACTCACATCTGTTTTCTGCTCAGCTTTAGCAGTTCGTTGGTCTTTGTCATGGATGGCCCGCCGGTGATGAATATACGTGACTGTCTCATCCCCGGCGCGCCGGTCCAATACAAGATATGTTTCTGACTCAATAGTTCCTTTACCATTCCTCTTGTGGTATTGTATGATATCCCGCAGGATGGCTCAGGTCCCATCAAGGCTGTTTTTGCGCCTCCTTTGGCCAGCTTATCTGCTTTTTCGTTGCCTTCATTGCCCTGGTGTCCTCGCGTCCACTCCAGTTGTATACTATTGTGTTCCGCCAGTTTCGCTAGGTATTCAAGGCAGTCTTTTACCGTTTTGGAACGTATCTCTACTGCATTCAGAGCTTTGATAGCTGCTTGGCTGTCAGTGATGATGCGGATTCTTTTGTCAGTATATGACCTTCCTATCATTTCTTGTGCACACCAATTTACTTTCCAAATTTCAATACAATCGTACTTTTCTTTCTTAAGTTATCGTGCTTACAAGAAATGTGACGGATGGACAGATGGACATTTTAAAAGTTGTTCAGAATTCGTTCACTAACACAATTATATGAAAATTTTTCTCTACGAGCGATATTTCCGGTTTTAGAAATGTGCCGATCAAATGCAATACATATACTCTTCGTTTTTGCGAAGAGTATAATAATGAACCTTATCAATCACTAACACTATCACAGAATACCACTCACTCACTATCACTGTCACTGTCACTGTCATAAATGCACCCACGGAAAGTTAAATATAAACAGTAAATTAATATAAATAAAATATAGAAATCTTTTCTGTTATTCGAATTCTTCGCCATTGTCACTGTCCTTTCCGACGTCGATGATGAATTTATTTCCGCTATTTGTAAAGATTTGGCCTAGTTTTCTGTAATCATCTTCATCTTTAATTACTTTGTGAATTGATTTTCTCTAGTCGTCTTCTCGTATGTTGGAAATTTCACTGTGAATTAGTTCGATGACTTTTTTGTCAAAAGGAAATTTGTTTTTCCGACGAATCCGTCTTTTTAATTGGCCCCCAGGCCAGCTCTATCGGATTAAAAATACAAAAATAGGGAGGAAGTCTTAAAACAGAGTGTACATATTGCCTCGCGATGTTCTCGAAAACATACTTTTTTCCAAATGTTTTGATACGCAATACTTCCAATAATTGCTTAATTAAAAACCGTTTCATTAACCTTCATTTTCATTTTATTACGATTATCTTTTTAACAATTATTCATTTTTGCAAACTTCAGTTTTACTGTTAAACAAGATAAACTATTTATTTCAACAGAAAGCTTTAATAAAACTGTTCAATAAACTTTTATGAATTCATGTTGACTACATAGTTTATTCCAACCTATCACTCGACTAGAGAAAATTTCAACCAATTATATTCAGTGGGATTGGCCTACATTCGTGTTAGGAACTATGTATGACCATTTTTGTGATAATAATAATTCTGTGAGCTTTTTTATATCGCTGAATTATATACGGAACCTACTATACCGCAGTTAGACTTGCAAATCCCAAAATACTGAACACTACAACGGACGGAGATTTCACAAACCCAGTCGCCATCATCTGGAGATCATTAAAATACTTTATATATAATATTTTGTTGATATTAGCTACTTCTGGTCATATTACGTGAAAATGATTATTGTGTTTAATTTGTTTATTTCTTACATTCATCTATCTTAAGATAGAAAGTGTTACGAAATAGCTCGAATCTATTACCGTAATATCGTATGTTAACATTAGAAGTACATTCCGATACACACCAAAAGGTAAACACTGCATATGATAAATATTTGAATAGGCATATAAGTGCGTTCATGAATTACTAATTTAGTTCAAGAAAAAAGTCCTTACCAATCATTGCCAATAGTTAAATATTTATTTTGACTATTACAGAATATACAAATATCACACGTGAATGAGCGGCTGAAAAAAAGTTAGTAGGCTAACATTTCCGTATGCGAAGAGAGATAATTTTTTACAACAATGTTATCATTATTTTAAAAATTCATTATGCAACAATAATATTCTGGTGACCGTATCTTAGTACAGTAACTAGAGGTTTTAACTTCAGAATAATGTCATATTGAACGGATTTCGTTCATTTTTGGCAGTATAATGGTAAATGCTTCACAGAAAAGTTTCTATATTGTGCGGGGGCTTGCTAATTTATAGGGGGTCGATGCCACCCCCTCTCAGGGGGTGGCACTTAAAAAATATATATATTTATTGGAGCTGAAATAGAATCAAATTTTAAGAAGAAAAGGTTCTATGCAATTTTTCACATAAATTGATAGTTTTTAAGTTATAACGACTTCAAAATTGCGATTTTAGCTTAAAAAAAAAGGCATTTCCAAACGGCTTTAGTCCAATATCTCGAAAAGTATTTCTTTATCGAAAAAATGTTGCAGACCAATTACAGAAAGTACAAACTGGGAATTAATTATAATTTTTGTTTATTGATGTAGGATTAATAATTTCGGAGATATTTAAATTTATATTTGGTATCCAAGGGTTTCGAAATTAATTAAATATTTAAAATGTATTTTTTTCTAAAGCAAGTGCTTTAAATGAGCAAAAAAATTTGAGCATCTAGGTAATGCTACATCTTAATGAAAAAACTGTATTTGAGATAATTTTTTAAATTACTGGCTAATTAGAGTTGGCGACTTTTTTATATAAAAAAATATAAATACGTATATTTTTCCGTCATAACTTCTTTATTTCTCATGCTACAGGAACGAGTAAAAAATAATTTGAAAGCGCAATTAATTGTCTTTAATTTCATTTCTTAGCATGCATGACGTAGGTGTCACATTTTCTGAAACATATAACATTTAAACTGCATTTTTCGTCTTATAAACGTTCGGACGCCATTTGTAAACTTTCATATCTCCGAAACTATTAAATCTATGTAAATAAATAAACAAGCTAAATTCATTATCAGTTTATGAGCTTTATTTTTGGTCTCTATCCATTTTTCAATAAAACTAATATTTATTAAGATAAGTATTTAGAAAAGAAAAAAAATACGTTTTATCGCAAATACCTTTATAGTTTAAACTGTATTTTTTTCTAAAACAAGTGATGTATACAAACCAAAAAATTTGAGCATCTACGCCATGCTGTATATTAATGAGAAACAGTGTTTGAAATTCCTGTGTTTTAATTACTGCCTAATTACAGTAACAAAATGGCGACGTTGTTATTAAAAAAATGTATAGACGCACATTGCTTCGGTCATAACTTCTTTGTTTTTTATGCTACAGAAACAAATAAAAAAACAGTTGAAAGCTTAATTAATAGCTATTATTCTACCTATTAACATCCTTGTCGTAAGTGTCACAGTTTCTGAGATATTTAACTCTCACTCTAAATAGTTATCTTATGAACACTTGGATGCCAAATGTAAACTTAAATATCTCCGAAATTATTAATTTTACATCAATAAACAAAAAATATAATTAATTCCCAGTTTGTACTTTCTGTAATTGGTCTGTAACATATTTTCGATAAAGTAATACATGTCGAGATACTTGACGAAAGCCGTTTGGAAATACCTTTTTTTTAAGCTAAAATCGCTTTTGAAGTCGTTATAACTTAAAAACTATCAATTTATTTGAAAAATTGCATAGAACCTTTTCTTCTTAAAATTTGATTCTACTTCAGTTCCAATAAATATATATTTTTTAAGTGCCACCCCCTGAGAGGGGGTGGCATCCACCCCCTATAAATTAGCAAGCCCTCGCACAATATAGAAACTTTTCTGTGAAGCATTTACTATTATACTGCTAAAAATGAACGAAATCCGTTCAATATTACATTATTCCGAAGCATATTTTTTACCTCTAGGTACTGTACTATCTATCGATGTGTAACTAAAAGCACGCTTATATATAGAGGGTGATTTCGAAAATAGCGCACTAATTGACAAAATTTATGACTGCCCAACTATCCTTCAACCCCAACATACTTGCTCAGCAAGAAAGCTTTTTGAGTATTTTGTTTTGACCATTTGTACAAAACATACTCTGAATATAACCGTTTTCTTGAAACTGATTTTGGTTTTTAAATGCTAACTCCAACCCTTCATATTTTTGAAACCCCCGCATTTTTTACCATTTACTACTGTCAATTTCCAATTAACGACTTCCCGTTAGAATACGCCCTGCTTATTGAAGAGGCTAACTGAATACATTATTTATAGCAAAATAATTCTCATAATATTTTTCTTTAAAATTAAATAGTTTCTATTAAAGCTTGATTCAAGATGTGTCAAATTATTTAGAATGATTGCTAGCCCAGTCGACGTAGGTATTTACCCACAAAAAATTGCAAACTGTCCAAACTTTTTTTTAATGAGTTCGTGAAAGTATGTAGAATAATATCCTGAAAAGTTTACATTTCGCTCGGGTGCAGAACATTAAAAAAAAGTGAAAAAAATTTTTTTTTCATCCATTTTTTTCAAAATTTTGAACTTAAATCAAGCTAGAAAAAAATAAAAAATACAGATGGGTAGATCACGTATTTATAAACAAAAAATGTCCTAACAAAATTTATCGTTAAAGCCACGGTTTTCCCGGAAGAAAATAGTCAAGTGTAACGTTATAACTTGGAGCGAGATCCATGCGTGCACGTGCTTGAATACGCATGACTGTGACACCGACGCACTGAATTGCATGTCACTAAATCAGAACTTGTTTAATCCATATGAGCGTTGGTTCATTTAAAAGATGGAAATTGCAGCTTGCTCATGCTTTTTTGTTTTAAACAATACGAGCAAAGGATGGATGGGAAAAATATACTCATATATATTATCACGCCTGAACTCAATCGTCGCAATAAACAATATAGAAAAAATAAAAGCCCTTCAAAAAAATTCTTTCTTCATTGAGAACTGTTGAAAAGTATGTACGTATTATTATGGTTTATTACGTTGTAGTAACGAGGATTAAAAGAAAGTACATCTCAAATCATTTTAATTTCCTTGCTTGATGATTTTTTTAAATAAATATATGTATTGGAGGCTGCAACTTGTCG
The DNA here is from genome assembly GCA_936432065.2 of Rutpela maculata. Classification (NCBI taxonomy): domain Eukaryota; kingdom Metazoa; phylum Arthropoda; class Insecta; order Coleoptera; family Cerambycidae; genus Rutpela; species Rutpela maculata. The sequence goes on from OW386287.2 coordinate 218,930,904, forward strand.
AAAAATTGACCCATTGGAAAAAATAAAATATCACTATTTCGGAAAAATGTATATTTTTCGAATGTTCAAACAGAAAATCGTTTACCTGTAGGCATTTTTTCCAAAATATGATCAATCAGATCATGATAAGAAATTGCAATTTTCACGATCTTATCCTTATAACTATGAAAATATCTTTTTGATTGTTTTGAATACAAATTCTGGAACTTTTCCAATACATTAACAAATGTATAAGGAATCCATTGGATATAGCTGAAATGTGGATAGGTGTACCTGTCATAAATACAATACAGTAAAAGCACGTAAAAATTCATGCGAGCAATTCACCATGTGTGGTGTCTGTGTATGCATTGATAATTATATATTTTCCCTCCGTACTCACTATTTATCCTCGTATTCACTAAGAAAAATATTTAAAACGTGTAATCAGAAAGAGAAAAAAGCTTTATTTTACTCGATAGAACAGCTAAGAATTTTTAGAGGTTCCATAGTATGCATTTAACCGTGCGCTAGCCGCGCAGAGTGACAAGGTTACTTTACTATTTTTTTTCAGGAATACCGTGGCTTTAGCGAAAAATTTTATTAGAATATTTTTTGTTCAGAAACACGTGGTCTATCCACCTGTATTTTTTATTTTTTCCTGCCCTGACTTAACCCATTAACGGCGAAATTTTGTTTTTCGGTTGCAAGTGAAAGTAGCGATTGTATGTGTGTAATATTTATTATTTTTGCAAATAAAAAGTCAAATTTCATAGTAATATAATTTTTATTTAGAAAAAACAGGCGTTACCATATGGTAACGCTAGCCAAATATGGAACACAAAATTGGAATATTTATTATTTATTATATTTATTTATTATGAAATATATAATTGCATTCTAAGCATAATCCCACATTGCATTTACTGCAGACACTGCGAACACTAGATGAGCAGCCTTCCCCTGCGCATCGTCTTCTTTTTTTTATCCGGATTTGGAACCAGAAAGTGATTTCGACCACCATATCTGATCTCATCTGATATTCTATGGAGGGTTATGCTAGATATAGATTTTCTTTTTCTACCAATTCCTTTTGGTGGAACACCGTATCGCATTAGATAAGTTTGCACAATTTCTCTTCTGAAAATCAATTGTGGTATGCGAGATGAAGGATTTGATAGTCTCGCTATTGTCCATGCATTTGTCATAGCTGCATCCAACATCCATGTAAATATTGACCACCACCATTTCTTTCTTCTGATGCCAATTCTATACCTAGACAAATTCTCATCTAGAAGGTCGGTCCCTCCCATAAACCGATTATATTCTGTTATTATGGATGGCCTGTTTACCTGAATAATTTTTTTTTCGGCTTAAGAAAATCTCTTGACCTGGGAAATAGGTCTAATGCCGTGACAAGTGGATGCTGCAGAGACAACATTATTGTCAGCCCATTTCACTATAATTATGCCGTCCTCTTTGTCGAGAGAGTACTCATATTCACCAAGTTTTTTTGTGTTCATAAAACTTTTTTTTGTAAGTAGTGGGCAAGGTTTTGGTAACCGATTTTCGCTTATTGTTCCCGTAGCATTGTATCCCCGGCTCTTCAAATAATATAAAACATTAAACCCAGTGAATAAATTGTCAATATAAAATCGACCTCGGGAAATTCATCTATCATACCAAGAAGTGGTGCTATATACACTTTCCAAATTGCTTTTCATAATTTGTATTACCTTTCGGATTTTTTCCCTGATACAAGTCAAAATTCACCAGGTATCCAGTAGGTTCATTCAGGCACCACATCTTGTACTATAGGTTTTCCTCGAATGAATTGTTTACACGGGTGCCGCCCAAAATACTTGATCATCGATTCGTCAAAATTCAAGTTTTTTTCAGGTACCCAGTTTAGCATAAAATTATTCCGAAGCTTGTTCATGAAAGGTCGTAATTTCCATTTGTCGGAATTGTCAGGTTTGTTGTTGTCAGCACAGTGCAAATATTTCAAAATTTGCCTAAATCTGTCCCTTCTCATAGAATTACTGACCATATGATTATTCATATCATCTTGACAATCCCAGTAGAAATCTCGTCCTGGTAAATTACAATACCCAGTTAAAAACAGAATTGCTATGAAACATTTCATTTCATCAGCCGATATTTTGGGGTCCGCTTCATTTAAAAACAGTACATAATTGGTTGATTCTTCAACAAGGAAACTTATAACATCTTCACTGATGAATTTCTCAAATATTTCGACGAAAGACATATTTTTATAGGCTGAGAAATCACGCTCCGGAAAGGGCCTTTCATTTGGAATGATATCACCTGTTACCCAAGTGATAACTTTTTTCCCAGGTCTGGAAAATTCAACATCTCTTTCTAAAATATTATCCTCTGTTGCAGCATTATTTTCAGTATCCCCAAACCTTTCGTCATTAGACAATACAATTTCCGCTTTTGCCGCCAACTGCTGCCTGTTCAAGTTGTCTGCTAATGCCCCGTCGTCTTCGTCTCCAGAATCTTCATCTGTGAGGACATTTGAATCTGGAGGTTCAATGTAAATATTTGTAGGTTCAATATCATCATTATAAATCATGTTCAATGCCTCTTCTAAAGTAAAACCTGGTCTGAAACACAAAAATACGAATAAGTATTTATAAGGGATTTTGGCACCCACATACAGCTAGCGTTACCATATGGTAACGCAACATTTTATACGGGAAAATGCAATATATGGCATAACCTATATTATGAACATCGATGGTATAATCTAAAACCATCTTTATATTATACTATTTCATGTATTATATTTAAATAAACAGCAAATGTTGGTGAAATTTATACTTACTCCAGGCGCAAGTCCATGATTTTTCTGCAAATTTTAATGTGTCGGTTTAGAAACGTGTTTCTCAACACACTGTCACTTTTCTACTGAAACTAAAAATCACGGCAAATTCTTATATCATTATAGAACAGAATAATACCATATGTGAAATAGTTTAAACGAAAATTCATCAGATGGCGAGCTAAGTACAACTGAGCGACAGTGTTACCATAAGGTTCATTTAATTTAAAAATTTTGAAAAAATTGGTAAAAAAAATTTTTTTTTTCACTTTTTTTTATATTCTGCATCTGAGCGAAATGTAAACTTTTCAGGGTATTATTCTATACATTTTCACGAACTCATTAAAAATTATTCAGTTTGCAACTTTTTGTGGGTTTTGCTATAAAAATGTTCTCTGTCCTCTGGGCTATGCATGGTTCAGGAGCTAACATTCTTGAGGAGTTCCATGTTTAACTCTTGAACATGAAACTTTATATTCGGATAATGGATGTGTCTGTTGTCGCTATAGAGCTATAACCTCCCTCTATTAAAATATTTTAAGCCCACAGAGAAATTGCATTAGCTATGATATTCTGTTTTGTTAATTTTATTTCCTCCTATTTTTATTTAGTTTAGGTTAGCTTAAGTTAAATTTTACTTTAAAGTTTATATTGATTGAACAGATCTTACAAAAGAATAACATAATTTCTTAATGCTTAATAACTATTATTATGTAGTACTTCTCTTTGTTTCAGAATCAAAGTGGCATCTACTACGACGTAGACTATGATCAAAATGAAATGTATAAACCATCAGGTGGTATACCGATGAGTACATACAGCATGGGCCGACCACAGTACTTCAGAAATTGAATGAACCAATTTTATTAGAAGATAAATCCTGTATATAATTTATTCCTATAAAAAATGGTACAACAATAATCCAATGATTTTTATGATACTGTTTTTTACAGATATTTATGTGATTTAAATTAAAATTATACTTTAAATCCATCAGCTGATAAATCCATCACACCCATCATGAAATCTCTTTTATTTTACTAAAAAATGCCAGAGAATAAAATATAATATCGGCCTTAATCTCACTATTATCAGGTTCAATCCATACCTGGGATATCAAAATATACATTTCTTAGTTGAAAGTCTAGAGAAAATATAGATATTTATTATCTTTCAGACTGTATTAATAGATTTCATAATCTGTGAAAGAAAATGACATATTTTTAACAAAATATTATTGTCTTGATAAATTGTCTTATTTAACATACAACATACTTATTTATCATTCCTTACCATGAACTTTTTTATATGAGACGTTTTTAATATTATGCAAAATTTACTCTCTAATTTTTAATGTTAAATTTCGAATAAAACAAAATAATCTATGGACCAGAAAACTGACATTTGAATCCACAGAAACACAAGACCACATCGCGGTGTTACGCAGTTACTCATTTTGGCATAAATGCTAGAAATCACGATTCCTGATCCTGAACAACTTTGATTCGATTCGATTTTATGAGAAATTGATTTGAAACTTTCACAACAAATACATTGACCTTAGTCTGGAGATTTCGAAATGAATGGCATTTTGAGAATTTTAAGAAATTACTAACTTCGATGATATGCCGAATATTTTCTGTCTATAAATGAGACAATAACTAACTTGTGATGTTTTGTTAAAAGTATTAAGTTGTGAAAACTATTAGCACCATATCTAGTAATAGAAATTTAAAATGACTATTTGTTATCTAGTAATATTATTCATAAAAAACGACAGAAAATAACAAGACTTGGTACTCTAGGAATGTTTTGCCTTTTTGTTAATATTTTATTTTAAAATTATTCAGTAGGTGCTACTACTATATTTTTACTGTAAATGTATTTAAAATTATTTAATTTGTTTGTTAATATTTTTACGTATATCATAAACTTATTTATGAATGTTATGTGTATAGTTATTTAGTTGCTGTATATATAAATTTGTTTTAGGCACTAGGTTAAATAATAATATTTTTTATATTGTCTTCAGAATTATTTTTCTGTATTTGAAAAATAAAGTTTTATAATAAAACGATTTATTTTATTTCTACCACAGTAATCTGAAGTACTTTTCATAACTATCAAAGCACTTTAACACACTCCATTCGCATACTATCACTCGATACACATTTCGTCAATCAGGTTGGCATTATCTCGAAATAAATTTTAGTCATACCCAGATGGTGCCAAAGTGGCTGACGAAACGCACCTGGAATGATAGTGTTTTGGTGATTGTGAAACTACAGAGGCAGAGTCACATCGAAGGTTTCTGCCCCCTTCGGAACTCAGTAAGATACTTAAATCTAATTATTTAGTAATACCAATTTGAGAATATCAAAATCTCTTGTACTCGATCAATAATTCGATAGCACGATCACATTTTTAAATCGCTAACTAAATCAATAAATATCTTAATACGAGCGTTGTAGTACAAAAGACTACTAGCCGTGAACGGACGATCACGGGGTAGCGAGCCATTTAATCTTTCTGTAGCGAATATTCTCGTTTACCTTTATGAGAGTATTCGTGCCCCACGTTGGGCGCCATATTTCGTTAGGGTTCAGTAATTTATTATAGTCGGCCGAGTAAGCAAAAAAAACTGCACTTTTTGCAGAAGTCACCAAACTTTCCATGCATCCTGTCCAGAACCATTGTCAACGTTTAGGAAGGGAGCCACCTGAAACCTATTTCTCTAACAAAATGGCGGTCATGTTTCCCAAAATAGCCCCCATAAAATTAAAAATGTTTAAATTATTTTAATATAATAAACTTAGGTCCCTAATTTATGTTTTTATGGATGCTGAATTAAAAAGAAAGACTCTAAAACGTTGTCAGAAGTCCATAGGACGAAATATCCAACATGGCGACCAAAATGACCACAGTGTAATAATTGTAACGTGATTTTTTTTCTCTTTTTCGGCTGATGAATATTATTTAATGTTTTTTCTATAATTTTAAGTCGTATGATGGAGGTAATAGTTTATTTCTAATTAAAATAAAAAACAAATATTTTTAAAGAAACGCCACAAAAATTTGGAAAACAAAGTGAATTGTAAAATATTGATTGGTATGCAAATCCAATCAAAACCCAATTCTACATCATCTACGAGCATGTCGCCTATGATCACATCATCTATCACCATATCATGCGGATTATCTTCTTCCGTCTGTCCTTGGCTGAAAATAAAAAGTAAAACCATCATACATTGCATCATTAATATCAACAAAATATTTAGCATGTACCGCTAACATTTGTGAAATCAATTAATTTGTTTCACGCTGAAAACAAAGAACCTACCTAGTCGTATTGGTGCAATTTTTGCAACACACAGAAGAAGTGCACATTCTACTAGGGAGCGTTTACAGCTGCAATTTGAACATGAAGAGCACGCTGCTTTGTATCTGCACATTACAAGATTACGATAGCCCTGCCATATCGTGGGAGAGATGTCCACTTCACTAGTCAGTTTAACTCAACTTTCGTCCATCTCCAATTATCTGGACTGGGAATGTCTGCATGTGGGTTCACGCACTGACTCCAAATATGGCCGCCCTGATAAACAGCTCTCAAAGCATGCTGTTGGAGTGCTTCTGATGTTGGACGGAGTCGGTCAAACAGTTCCTCTTCAGAACTAGAAAGAATATGTCTCGCCTTATCCAGAGTCATGCCCAAGGATTTTTTGTCGTACATGCAAACCACAAATTGTTCTAACTCATGGAGCACATTCGTTTGCAGTTCTGAAAGTGGACATGAAGTTGCAATAAAAGCAGAAGTAACTTTATTGTGACACTCATATGTGGTCCAGGCACTGAGTTTATCATGGTATGCAAATACTGAAACAGTGTCACATCCTGCGAATGCGTGGAAGCCCTTCAGATTTGTTTGAAGCAAGCGCCAGAGTACTGGCGTGAGCAGAAATATATCTCTGTTTCTGTCCAAAGTTCTATGAAATCCATAGTTCTTCAAGGCCCAAAGTTCTTAATACAAAGAAGAAAGATATGTGCACTATAATCCGCCCATATACCTCCTCAAAAGGAGTGCAAGTAAGTCCAACAAGATATGTTGAAGCGGTTTCACAACTGACATATTTATCTCCAATGTTAGTGACGACCTTGGTAGTTCGCATATTATCAACTAGATGTCTTCCTAGGAGAGAAATAAGATCTTCCTTATTCTTATCGTTTCTAAGAAATTCACGCTAATTTCGAGGAACTGGTGAGTTTGGCAAAACTTGACGTCGAATTCCTTCACCTCTAGTATTACGTAGTCTGCTCTTAACTTTCCGATGTCCATTCCATGTCCCATATGTACCTTCATAGGTGCAAAGATGCTCACAGTGGATCCTTGAACAAGTCTTTCAGAAACAAATGACTGGTACAGTTCAATACCTTTTCGTTTAGAATCTCTCAGCATTTTTACTGATTCCGCATCAGAAACAGTGCGATTTTCCAGTGATATTAGGTCACCCTGAGGTTTCCTCAAAAGGATTACCAGTACTCTTGAAGCTTGAAAGAAGGGTACTGTTCATAATTCAATGGTTTGTGTCCAGACCGTGATTTCGTTTGACTTGTGAATTCATTAACTAATTTATGTATTTCGGGACCTACCATAGCCCACTTCCGTAATGCAGCTGGATCCTGAAGAATACTGACAGCACCACCGTCATCTTTTACATTCTTGTTGTGTTGCCCATGGGCCTGGTCTACTGCAATAGCAGAAACGGGGTTGGACGACTTCCGTATAACAAAATTTCCTGCCTTAAACTCGGCATGATGAACGTAATGGAAGCTCCTCCAAGCCCTTTACATGGACGGTCAGCCATCTTGCATAGTGAACATGGTCTAGTAGAAGAAAACACGGCAACATTGCCTTGATACACTCCTTGAAAATAAATAAAAAAAAAAAATTTAATTAATTGTTAATGAAATATAAAACTTAAATTTTGTGGCGGACATTTTGGTCGCCATGTTGTATATTTCATTCTATGGACTTCTGACAACATTTAAGAGTCTTTTTTTAATTCAGCATTCCTAGAAACATATAACTAGACGCCAAAGTTTATTTTGTATTAAAATAATTTAAATTTTATGGGGGCCATTTTGGGAAACATCACCGCCATTTTGTTAGGAGAATAGGTTTCGAGTGGCTCCCCTTCCTAAACGTGGACAATGAGTCCGGACCTGATGCATGGCAAGTTTGGTGACTTCTGCAAAAAGTGCAGTCTTTTTGTAAAATATGTTGCTTAAATAGACGACTATTACAGGCACACGTTTTTAACGATTTTATAGTCTCTTTCTTGCTTCTGTATGTTATTCATTTACCAGAGAAACACTCATTTGGAGTTTGTTGATAATCATATGGATAACGAAAGAATGTCGAGTGATGGTCTGTGTAATGGAATGTCGATGCCATTTTTAATTTCATTATCTCGAAAAATAATGCTTATTAAAAATGCACTAAATAGGCATGGCAGATATTGTTTTACATGGTTTTTAGGGTACTGAACATGTTTAGGATGTAAAAAATACTTTAATAAAAATCTAAGTAATATTGAAAACTCAAACCATGTTATGACAAATAGGTTAATTAGTGAACATGGCACAATGGGGAACTTGTCCATTCTTTAAAATTTTATTAAAGTGCGTGTTTATGTATAAAAACACGCCACACCGAATATCAGCTCTTAAATCGCAGTACTTACATTGCAATAAATAATTAAAGTTGAGATCCTCGCCACTCCTCAGCACTTGTGACGTCAGATCGAGAGGGTAGTCTCACTTGGTGTCCCACAGATGGCGTCTTCACCCTAATTAATAGACTGGGCGGCGGTTGGCTTTGAGACGTCCGCATATTCTACAAATTTTCCGAAAAAAACAATAATTATCGAGATATTCGAGGAAATGTAGGAAATTACACGTTTTCCTATAGGGTGTATGTAAATCTTAAAAAAATAATTTTTCTCAGAAACCTTTGTTTCGAAGGGCCGAGATTAACAGAGCGTCAAAGTAGTACATGATATTAAGTGAAGATCGTATATGAGATCGATTTTAGTTAACTACCGATTAATTACGGTGACAAAATGGAAAAATTTTACCGAAAAAAAAAAGTCCCAAATCCCGCCCTCTCTAATTCCTTCATTTTTGTCGGAATTCAAAAAATAAATAAAAAGAGTTTTAGCAAACTTAATTCTATTTAAATTAGCTAGAATAATCTTTTGGCGTAGGAGCCAAGATTAAAAAGTTGCCAACTGTAGAAGCTCAAAATTTGCGATTTTTTGCCGTACATGGCCGACATTTCAGTAGTTATCTCCGAAATGAAAAAAAAAATCAAAATTCTAATGGCAGCAAAAGATTCACAGTGAAAAATACTAATTTGACCTTATTTTTTATTTCGAGCTAACTCCCACCGTTTCGGAGACATTTGCGAAAAATAGCAAAAAATAGCTTACATTTCGGAGCCGAAAAAATTGCAGAAACATGCAATCTTAACACGTTCATATTTTTCGAAAATTCGGCTCGGCATGAACGAATCAAAAGTAGCATTTTGTGACATTTCAGAACGAATACGTTTAAATTTTAGGCTAGGTTATGTTCACTGCTAGTTGTTTCTGACAAATGCGCATGCGCATACGGAGTAAAGCCTAGTCCTCATAACGGCGAATTGCGAAAAGCGAAATTTTACACGTGACTATAATTCGCACAAAATAATTTGCCCTTACTTACTTCAGCGGATTTCGCGTTTTTAAGTGTCCTTTATTTAGTAACTTTTTAAAATATCCCCAAAGGAATTTTGACACTTCAGTGTTCACTGACGTCATGTGTCAAAAACTAAGTTTAAATAAACAGGAATAAACAGGTGTATAAAGTTTTAAAATGGACCAAAATACAAAAACAGTATGCTTATTTGCATTACATACGAATAGCATACAAATAATGTTTTCATACTTGACATTCTTCATGCAACATTTTAAACCACAACCTACAAAACTAATAAGACAAAGACAGAAACACAAAATCCGCTAAAGAGTTAAAACAAGTTGAACTTTTCAGCGGCATCGCAGAAAGTTAAAATATTCGCCGGAATTTCGCGGCATCTGACTTTTTGAATAATTTCCACCAATCACATTAATTCCGCAGAAATAAATCCGCAATTCGCCGTTATGAGGACTAGGCTTTATCAAAGCCAGAGCAGAACCGGTGTCGTTTGACGCCGTCATCCGACCTTCTCGATCTGACGTCACGTTTCAGGAGTGGGTAACATCGGGCAGATTTTAATCGCTTATATTTCTAGAAGAGATTTTTTTAAATTTTTTTTGTTGTCTATGGGGTTTTTAATGATGTTAGTTTACGATTTTGAGTATTTTAAATTAATTTTATTTTTTGGGCAAGTTCCCTATTCTGCTTCAGAAAATTTATTAACTTGTTATAAAGAGGACTTCATAACTTGTGCTGAAAAGGTTTCTTTGAAGGTTTGAAAACATTTTGGTAATTACGATAATACGTTCAAGTGGAATATTATAGCCAATACTGCAGCGTAAATTGAAATTCATAATTGATTCTTACTTCGATGATAAGTCACAAAAGACTTTCGAATGAATTCGACGTGCTACATGTGGATTCTCTAGAAATAGATAACATATAGAAGCAAGCTGTACCTAGCTATTGTATTATCAATTTAGATTAATGATAATTAAAGTTAATATAATGATGACTCTTACTTTTACCTCAATAATAAAGAAGGAACACATCGGATTTTGGCATGCTCTTATTGCCAAATGATTAAAAATGACTTAACGCTCCCTCGATTTGACGTTTGGTGCAGGTGTTGATCTTTTGCAGTGTACATATAATGGACCACCTTAGTGATGACGTCAAAACTAGTCAAAAGCTCCCGACTATCTGCAATCACACGATACAGCTAGGCAAAAATATATGCTGCAGTTGAATTTTATGACTCGTGTAATCAAGGTCGAAATTAACACTATGAGAAAACCGCTGCCCAAGGAATCACTACTTCCACATCCAGATTTTTTATCCAAGTCACTCACAACGAAAAAATTTTGTATGTGGAAATAATTGTTTATGGAACTGTAATAATATAATATTTGAAATCCTCTACCAAGAACCCATAAAACGATACCCCACATCAGTAGCGGGGTGGGGGTGGTGATAGGGGGTGGTAGTGGGGGTGGATGAAGTAAAAAACATTTTGAGGTTTCTGGTTCTTGTACACACACTAAATCACAATTTTTTTCATTCCCTTTAATAATGAGGTGGGGGTGGTAATGGGGGTGGCTAATGCCAAAATTTTTTTTGGGACCTTAGCTTCTCTTGTATATACTAAATACCAATTTTATGGACTCTTATCTGCTCCATTCACCTATTTTCCCCAAATTTACCCAAATTTACCCCAATTTACCCCCCCAACCCTTCGACGGAACCAGATGAATATATAATCTAGTTCTAGATCTCTCTAAAGTACATATGTGTACCAAATTTCAAGTCAATATCTTAAACTGTTCCAGAGTAAACGTGCGCACAAAAAAGATACAGACAGACCGACAGACCGACAGAGAGAAATTTTGTTTTTGCTCAAACTTAAAATTTCGACGTTTCGTGACATTGTAAGCCTATTTAAACAATAAAAATTTTTAAAAATTTTTTTGTCGTTACTATATTTCCACGGGATGTGGAAGTAATATAGCTTTACATTATTAATAATGATTAATAATAATAAATTGGACTAGATTAGATATAAAGAATCATATTGGGGTTGGCAGTAGATTCAATTAGAACAAAGAACCAGATTTCTAGCTTGCGAACTAAGGCCTAATGAATTAATTTCGTTACGAAAAACAAATGATACGTACTCCACTGGCGATTGAATCACGAGACCGATGCGCTTCTAAGTAGTCTAGACGTACGCGTTACCATTACTCTCAAATCTAACGCGCAGGACTGGTTTGCGTAGGTCGTAGACTGTAGACGACATACATCCTTATATCCATTCCAGCAGGCGCGCAGCCAGGGGGGGGCATGCCCCCCCCCCCCCAAACCGTCTTCCATGAACCAAAAAATAAAGAAGCATAATCACTATTAGTACAAATAGTCCCTTCAAATTAGGAAATATTTAAGAAAATTTTCCCACAGTTATGAGACCTGTAAAAAGTTAAGTATTACATATATAATATATGTATACATATATAATATATGAATTTTAGCGTTTTTTCGTCCTTGTCTCTAGATTGAGGAAAAACTATGCATTTTGGTGAAAAATATCAAGAGAGCAAAGTAGTAGAGCATAAAATTTCCTACAAAGTTAGTTTCTGCCTTTTTTTCGAATTGCGCTTAGTTTCGCCGCTAAAGGGCGCGAAGTAAATAAATACACTGCTCCTATTTTTAGATTTTGAGCCAAAATTATACATTTTTATGAAAAATTACATGAGATCAAAGTTGTAGAACATAAAATTCACTATCTTTAGGTGTTTTCTAGTTTTTTTTTTTTTCATAAAAGTATATATATTTTATGTTCTACAACTTTGTTCTCACGTAATTTTTCATAAAAATGCATAATTTTGACTCTAAAGAAAGGCGCAAAAGTCCATATGTATGTTTATTTCTTTCGTGCCCTCTAGCGGCGAAACTAAGCGGAATTCGAAAAAAAAAGAGAAGAAGACGAAAAAACGCTAAAATTCATATATATGTATAATATGTATGTATTTCTCAAAAACCTTTTTTAGAACTGTGGGAGGTGAAAATCATGATTAGACAATTCAAATACTTAACTTCTTACAGGTCTCATAATTGTGGGAAAATTTTCCATAAAACAGCGATTTTTTGACTAATTTCAAGGGACTAAAAGCAGTATCCAAATTATCTCTTGAAATTAATAATTTGTAATTAATGCCGATATTATCTAGTAGAGGAATCTGTACAGTGTACACATCCGTTTTCAACTATTTTCTGAAAAGTTTTCCTCGACCTCTGGGGAGGCCGGTTCTATTGGCCCCCCCACCAGATGAATTTTCCGGCTGCGCCACTGCATTCCAGGAAGTTCGATTGTAAGAAATGAGACGCCAATATACAAACGATAGTCTTTGATTGTTACTTGCATTAGTGACGTCAGTTCAAAGATCCATTGCTCCGACTATACTTGCAGTCGCGGTCGAAAATGTACAATGTGCACAGTTAATTGAACTTGTAAGGTATTTTTTTACCAGGTGGGTGTATTTGGATTGTATTTATATTATATGTAGATTGCAAGTTTTGAGTTTCCTTGGATCATTTGATTCTCTATGCAACAAATCCAATGACAAATTTACTATTTGTGTCGATTTCTTATGAAAAATAAATAACTACAAATATCTAAATCGCCTTCTTATGTTCTTTTTATACTCTACTTTTCTCAGTAAAGTCAAGTGTTTTCGAAAGTAATTTCCAACTTTGATCAGGACCATATACTGCTGCAAATATTTATGGGCCAACAAAAGAACTTGGTGGGAACTAAACGTAGTTTCGATATTGACAATTTCTTTTAGAATCGGTTAAAAATTCCACTTATGGTGGTGACAAATAAACCAACTCTATTCCTTATAGAAATTTTTTCATATATTGTTGTTTGATTAAGCTAGATCTTATTTAAAATGCTGTGTTTGGTACGTTAACCTCTAGGTCTAAGTGGTTTTCATTTTACACCGTTTAAGCAAACATTTTTTAAGTATGCATAGTACATGTAGGCGGAATGATAAATTGAAATCACTACACAATAGACAAATAGATGAGTGTTTGTTTAGGTTAAAATGCTAAAACATTTCATCCAAATATACTGAAGCAATGACATTTGGTCATAATATTTAGTACCGTTACTAAAGCTTCAATTCACTGGCAGGCCTACACTTAAAAAAATATTCAGTTATACACATAAAGTAAGACGGTGCATATAAAGGGTCGTTATAAAAAAACTAAGACATTTCGCTGGTTATATAATTAAGCGTCAAAATGTTAAGAGTTTTGTTTGTAATTTGTTCAATTAATAGTGTTTATTGTGGATTTTTTGACATGACGGACGTTGATGATCCTCTCGCGCTCTTGTGGAATTCTAAACGTAAGTATATGAGGCATTTTATTTTAATTGGAATGTTTTTAAATCAAATTTACAAAAAAACTATAACGAATTGCTGATAGAAGAATCGATTCTTTTAAACAATTAAATATTTCTACAATTGAAATTAGCAGATTTTATGTCAATTAATGCAATAGATGTTGATTTTGGTTTACATAAAAATTGATCAGATTGTTTTGCCGTCTGCCTATTATTTAAACCTTCAAAATATATTTTTTTAGTTTCATAATAACACTGAAAATACACGAACTTAATAATATAATGCAACTATAAAATTTCTTTGCCTTCCTTTAATATTTTTTAAATTTTTTTCCATACTATTAACAAGAGGCAATAATTTTGGTTTTTGATAGATCAGCTTTTTTTAATCGAATTTTGATAAAATTTGTGTGTCAAATATATCGCTAATTTTAAATACATGCACATGATCGAAAAATTTGCAAAATGTGAATGTTGTTTCCTAGTCTAAGAAGTTTGCAAATACTTTGTGGTAATAAAAAATAGCATTGTATATAAAACTACTCTGAAACAAGACCGTCAAGCATAGTGAGCTTATTTTTTGCCTAACAGAATTTTTATGTGAACATTGTTTATGAACAATACAACCACTTGTGTGAATAATTAATAGTTTATGCAAAAAAATATTAAGGTGCAAGATTCTTCTATTAACCGTATTTAACCAGTGGACCATATTATTAACCTCCCCACAATAAAATTATGGGAGGTTACTACAATTAGTCCAAAATCGAAAATTGAGATAACGTCAAATCTTTACGTTTAGAGGTCCCAGGAACCCAAAAAAGTGGTTTTTGAAAAATGTCTGTGTGTGTGTGTGTGTGTGTATGTTAGCACAATCGTTCATTTAATGCAAATCGAGCTAACTGAGCTAAATCTTATAAACATTCAAATATTACAAAATAAAGTCCTCGGACGAAGCTCGACTTGTTCGGACCTTCTTGATCGAGCAGGAAGATTTTAATTTGACGCATGCGTAGTCTGCTTGAACTGTCCATAATCTTATTGACTTGTTGAGGTTAGAGTGTCATTTGGGCTAACTTCTGTGTTATTATTTTTTTGTCGCTATCCAATGTTCTACAAAATCTTCGAAACGTTATCTGTTGATACCCTTATAATATCCGGCAATTGATTAACATGCAACATAAACAAACATGAGAGGTTATGTTTTAACAGATTGCTTGTAGTCCACTTCAGTTCGTTCGATATTTGTTCATGAAATAAATGACTCCAAAGTCACGTGTAATTTATCTGTTTGCTCAGTGCTCTGATTTCCGATGTAATATCCAAATACAGCTAATAAGGATCCACCGTGTGGGGAGGTTCCAGCCGCTTCCAGTAGCTTCCGATTTTTTTTTACAATTCATTACACAGGCCCACAAAAACAAAGTTAATCTGACTAAACTTTGAGTTATAGTGTAAAGTTCTAGTTTACAATCGTAAAATGCGTCTTCATTTAAGGGAAAAAAATCGAAATAATAAAGTTATTTGGTGATGGGGTTCGTAGTAGAAGAGAAGTAGCCACCGAATTTAACCAAAGACATCGTTTACGAGTCGATATTACTCTTGGAACTGCAGCCACCATAAATGCTCATTTCAATGAAACTGGCAGTGTTATTAAAAGACCTCAGAATGATCAACTCCGTCGAATACATCCCGCATCCTGAAGATAACGTAATCTTAGCTGCAAATCAAGCGAATCCAAGAGCGAGTCTGAAATTTAACATCTCAACTGAATATCGACAAGGACAAAATTAGAAGATGTT
The DNA here is from genome assembly GCA_936432065.2 of Rutpela maculata. Taxonomy (NCBI): domain Eukaryota; kingdom Metazoa; phylum Arthropoda; class Insecta; order Coleoptera; family Cerambycidae; genus Rutpela; species Rutpela maculata. Next base: position 218,946,676 of record OW386287.2, read on the forward strand.
TCATACGTCATAAAATCAATCCTTATAAACCAACATTTTTACACACTTTGAAAGAAGGTGATGAAAATAGAAGGTTAGATTATTGCTATTGGGCCCGGGGAAATTTTTTAGACGACTGGAAATTTTTAAATAAAATATTGTTTACTGATGAGGCTACATTTACCACTAATGGGGTAGTAACTTCTCAAAACTGTAAATACTGGGCCACAGAAAATCCTCATTGGGTTATTAATTGTAAAGACAATATTCAGAGAAAGTTGACATATGGTTTGGAATTTTAGGAGACCGAATAAGTGGTCCGTTTTTCTTTAAATCTTTCGTTAAATGGTGAGCGTTTAGTTAACTTCTTCGATACGGAATTATAGGATGCAATTGAAAATCTTCCTCTTAATGTGCGACAGGAGATGTTTTTTCAGCTAGATGGTGCGTCAATACATTATTCCATAAATAATCGTCAGTGGTTGAACGAACATTTTCCAATGCACTGGATAGGAAGAACTCTGGCTTCCTAGGTCACCCGATATTACACCATTAGATTTTTATTTCTGGGGAACAGTGGAGAATAAAGTTTACAAAACAAGGCCCAGAAATAGAGAAGAACTTTGTGCTAAAATAAGACGAGCCTGTCGCGAAATCAGCATTCCAGAGCTGAGAAGAGTAGCCAAACATAATCGTCAAATAATTGAGAAATGTATTCAAATTGAAGGAGGATTAGTTGAGGATAATTAATTAAAATTTTCAGTTAAATAAATGTAATGAGAAATTATTTCAAAAACTGATCGTTACTTTAAACTGTTGTTTTTTTTTACTTATTTCAGTTACCAAAAGTTAATTGTTTGTTTTCTTTTCTCCTAACATGTATTTTTTGTCAAATCGACACTTGTTTAATAATTTTTTTTGCAATTCCGTGGCATCCTATTAAATTGAAAACCAAAATTGTAACCGTGTGTGGACTTTGCGGGAACGTATTGAAAAAACTAAAAATGCGAATTTCGTAATTAAATTTGGTATTGGAGCTCAAAATTAGATTCTGAACAACTTTTTCTAATAGCTTTTTTCGATATCTTCAACGCGGAGCAAAATATCGGGAATGGGCCCCATTTGGGGGGCTGCCGTTGTCTCAGTTTGTTACTTGAATTTAAGTTGGTAGTCTCGAAATGTACGTCTTATATAGGACTAAGCTCAAATCTGGATTTCAAAAAATTACGAAAATATCCGGGTGTCTTCATTTTAAATGAGACACACTGTATAATATTTTTTAAATAACCACAAAGCCAAAAGTCGGCAGGAGCTGGCCACAAAATAGGACCATTATTTCCTAAAAATTAAACAATATCTAAACTACTTTGTTGTTTAATAATAATAATAATATTAATACTTTATTTCCTTCAGATGAAAGACATTACAGAAATGTTTCATATAGGATACGTCAGTTGCGGTTTCGCTATTATTTTCGTATTATAATAATATACCTAGTTTAAGAGAAGAGACTACAATATATCTAATACTGCCTATACATTTACAATATTTTATTTTATTACACATACACATTAAAAATTATCATTAAAATATTCGTCTATAGAATAATATATCTTGGGTAACAGAAGTTTTTTTACCTTCGATTTAAATTTATTTATATTCGGTATTTTTTTAGTTACATCAGGGAGTTTATTAAAGATCTTAATTGACATCTGGTAGGGGCCTGACATTGTGCTAGTTAGTCGGCAATGTGGTATATCTAGTTTATCTTTATTTCGGGTGTCATGCTGATGTATTTCTCGTTGGGTGGGATATTCATTTAGTCTGTTTTTTACATAAGTAGAACATGCTAAGATATATATTAATGTAACTATCAATAGATTGTATTTTACAAATGATGGTTTACAGGATTGGCGCCTAGGACACTGTTCAATTTGTCTGATTATGTTTTTTGGGCTATGAGCACTGATATAATGCTGGGGGCTCCACCCCAGCATATTATGCCATAGGCTAACTTTGAATAGCATTGTCCATAATACAGAGTTAGAAGAGTTGTATCACTAGTATAGGGTTTCAGCTGCCTAAATAGGAATGACAATGAATTTAAATTTTTGCACAGAGTTTCGGTGTGGTTTGTCCAGTTAAGTTTGGCGTCGAGATGAATTCCGAGGAATTTCATATTGGGTACTTGCCTATTGAGTTTCCATTGCCTGATCTAATAAGCTCACTTTGATTCTCAGTTTTGTTTCGTGGTAGAAAATGTATGAATTGAGTTTTGCTGTAGTTTAGTGATTGCTGATTTTTTGATGCCCAGGTTTGCATGTTATTTGCAAGTTGTTGTGCGTTTTCGATCTTCATCATGAAATTTGAGTCATCTGCATACAAGGGTAGAGTCTTGTCGTGGGATGAGATAAGTGGGAGGTCAGTGATCATTATTAGGAAGAGGGTAGGAGCCAGCAAACTTCCTTGTGGAACTCCCACGTTATTTCGTAGCGATTGTGCCCCGTTAGAGAATTTCACTATTTGATGTCTATTAGTCAGAAAAGATTTTATCCATTTTAGTGCTACCCCTCTTATTCCGGCACTTTCTAGCTTATTAAACAGAATTTCGTGTTGTACCGTATCAAACGCGCGGCTGAAGTCAAAGAATAGAGCCACTGTGTCTTTTTTGGTGTCTAACGCATCGAGGATATATTTAACACTTTCATATAGGGCACTTTCGGTATTTTTGATTTTTGTAAAACCATGCTGAAAGGGGGAATAGTATTTTATTTTTTTCAAGAAATTCCGTGGGTCGAACAAGAAAAATTTTTTCGAAGATTTTCGCAATTTGGTTTTGTACAGCTATAGGTCGATAGTTAGCAGGATCTGTCGCTTCACCTTTATTTTTGTACACTGTGGTTAATTTTGATTTTTTTAGGATCTCTGAAAATTTTTATTAATGTCCAGTTAGCTAAATTAACTGTTAGTTATCAATTTAGCTAACTAGACATTGATAAACTAGTCCTGAGTGATATATAGATACCTATCCAATCCTCCCCGAATTGAGTATTTAAATAATTTCGTGTTTCATTTGACGTTTGACCTGTGGCGCCATCGTGTTGATAAATTAATCTTTGAAATTGTCTTACAGGCATATTGTCTACAAAGGGCTCTATTTCTTGTCGTAGAATATTAATCAAATTTTCGGTATTCAAATTTCCGTGAAAAAATGAGGACCTATTATTTGTATCCTATAAAACCACACCATACACCAAAGACAAATCGTCCTTGGCGATTAACTGTAGCGGTTAGGTGCGGATTTTTATGAGCCCAATAGTGGTTATTATGCCGATTAAAAATTTCGGCACTGCTTATATGGGCCTCGTTTGTCTTTATAATTGTTCCTTCAAATTCTGGCACTTCACTGACGCAAAAACCACTGGCAAAATCGAGACGTCTTTGAAGGTCGTTTGGGCATAGATGGTGACTAATCCTGATTTTATAATTTTTTTTCGCGAGACGATATATTAGGATTTTCTCTTATAGTTTCTAAAACAATATTTTCTGCAGCTTCTCTACCTGCTTTATTATATATTTTTGCTCGAGGTTTTACAAATGATCCAAACTCTTTTAAATTTTGTTGAAGCCTTTTGAATATTTTTATGTCTGGATACCTAAAAATATTGTTTAGGTGGCACATTTGGCACAATATTTTGCTGTCTATAACTTACCTATTAAAATAAAGCTCGGAAGCTTTTGAATCTTCTCCGAATTCTATAAAACACTTAATCATGTCATATTTTTCACCATTACCTACCAAATTGAACAATTTTTAACAATGGTCACTCACAATTAACTCACAAATTAGTTTTTGACATTTACGATTATTTCGATTTTTTTTTGCCATGGCCTTCTCAATAAATATTAGAAATACGATAAATATGCATAGATATCAATGACAATTCGAACATTTATTATAGTTTAGTTTTCCTATTTTTGTGTTGTTAATAGTTTTCCATGGTCTCCTTACAAATATATTAAATTTTTCGAAAATTAACCACTTCTTCTAGAGATAAATATGACATGTGATATATCGTTGGATAGCTAATTTAAGTTGTGATCGAATAATGAAATAATTTACAGTGTGTTGATTGATTGATTGATTTACCAGCGTGCGATAGGCATTGCTGCCACTTCCAGGTATACAGCTGGGCCTGCTACGTCCACGCTGGGTTGGACTAAGGTCATGCTTGTTGCAAGCAACGAGAGCCATATGGTGCGTGGTAAAGGAATGTGGGATGGGAGGTGTAGGTATTTGTGAGATGCGTTACCGCATTGTGTCGTGAGGGAGCGTTTAAGCTCCCTTTTTTGTTTGCTTGGTTCTGGACTTCTGCCTATTCTGACTCTTCTTGTGAAATATGTTGCCGTGTTGTGTCGTAATATGGAGTGTTTTTGCTCCTCTTTTTGCGTTTTTGCATCTTCGAATCTTCTTTTCTCTGAGTCTTCTGATTCCTCGGTTTCCGATTGTGGTAGAGTATATATCCTTGCGATTTGTTAGTGGTGTTCATTTGTTGATCCTGATCCTTTCAATTGTCGCTCTCCACTGTAGCATGGTCTCCCTATTTTTAGTTTGGTGCTGTGCGGTACTAGCGCTTTCTTGAGTAAATGTGTTGGGTCCCTTCCTTGGGTATGTCCCCAATACTTCATTGCGTATATTTCTATTATGTTGATGTTTTGTGTCGCTGTTTTCGTCTTGTTGTTTTAGTTGGACGATGCCCTTTCTGCTTTTCTCAAAAACTTCTTCTGTTGGCTGTTGTTGTTGCCGTGTTTTTGACTCCATATATCATCGTTGTCCGTATGACGGCTATGTACATACATTTGGTAAGGTCCCATGATAGTTTATTTTTCTCAATGAACGGTATGTTACCCTTGTGCCGTTTTGATTCTCTCCTTTACTGTTTCTCTCCGCTCTAGCTGGTTTGCCCGGTCTGTTCCTAGGTACTTCAATTTGTTCGGTATTCTTAGGGAATATTCATCTATTTTGTGTTCCTCTCCGCTGGTCCAACTCTTCTTCTTCTTCTTCTGCATCGATTAGGAGATTATCGACGTATGTGTGTGTTTTCTTAGAGAACACCATTTTTCTGAAAGAAACCTTCACTAGGCATACCTCCGCTGAAGTGATGTGCGAACTCAGCCCTGACGCAGTATATCAACAATACCTCATTGATTATTTCGAGTTTAATTTTAATTATTTTCACTACCGTGATTTCTAGCATTTATTTCTTGGATGGTGGCTTATTGAAGGGTCTTCTTGTATTAATTTGATTCATTCATTTTTTGCTTTCTCTTCTTCGATTTTGTGGCCCTATGTTCTGTATTCGATTCATAATTCTTCTGTATAGATACCATTTCCTGGGAAAAACTATGCATTTTCATTGGACTGCAAGAAATTCAGCCCCCTGCGTATTAAGCCAATAGTACGCCACTGATCAGATTGTCTATTTATTACCCAAGTCAACGCTTGTTTATCTAAGAAACTCTGTTTTTCTTATGGAATAACACCATTATTGCCTTGCTATAAATTTACGGTGACAACGGTCGATGGTTTCATAATCACTTCTCATATTTTCGAAGAAAGTCGTTTGAATTAGCCCCTCACCAGTTTATTACAGCATTTATGATGCAGAATGCAACACCACAAAAACACACTCTTCTTAATACAAATACAAATTATGTACGTAATTAATCACTAATTACACCTCCCGAGATATTTATTATTCCTCAAACCTGTCGCTTACTTGACAAAAAATATGCAACACCACAATATCACACTCTTTTTAATACAAACACAAATTATGTACGAAATTAATCACCAATCGCACGTCCCAGGTATGTATTATTCCCCAAACCTATCACTCACTTTTGACACCTTAAAAATTTGCATAAAAAACATACAACACCACAACACATTATTTTTGATACAAATATAAATTATGTACGAAATTATCTATTTATTCACTTGACACCTCAAAAGTTATATTTTTTATACTTTGTATTTAGCTATGGCTTGGACCTAAAAAGCATTGCAATGGTTTTATGCGGCAGACACTTGTTAATCATTAAGACATAAATAAACTTGGATAAATAAACTTGGGCGGTACTTTAAAAATGAGAAGATACTTAGTTTATCTATTCCTCTTGTGTATTGCCTGGTCCTTTAAGCTTGTTTCTTTATGCATAGCACTGCACTATCGGTTCTGCCACTAAATACGCTGTATTAATTATTTTCAAATATTAATTCTATTTCAATTATTTTGTTCTTTTGTTATGATATATCGATTTGCGCGGAATTCTTTACTCTACAAATTCATCTAATTTTTATCAAATTTAGCGGACTATTAGCGGGCGTTTTCACGTTTTAATGGCAGCGTTTTTCGGACGCGTCCGTTCGCTCGGAAAGCACAATTCGAACTCCAATGAAATAATTTACAGAGTGTTCTATTTAAAAGAAAAAAACATAATTTATGTCTATATTTCGAAAATTGAGGCATGTATAATTTTCTTATTATCAGCAACGGATTCTACTCAAAAAATGCCAATTTTCCAAAAACGATCTGTAGCTCGGTAGTCGGAAAAGATAGACGATCGCTGTTTGAGCCATTTTTTGTTTCTCGAAAATCGAACTCAGCTGGTTTATGTCTGTCTGCCATAGTTTTAGAGAAAACTCCAAATCTAATTTGGTCTACCCTGTACAGAAATTAATACGTGTTATATATATATATATCAATAAAGGAACTGCAATGTTTAGGCATAATTTTAAAAAATTGGTCCACCCTGTACAGAATTGGTACGTGTTATATAAATATCAATAAAGGAACTGCAATGTTTAGGCATATTTTAAAAATCTGGGATAATTATCACAGAATATTTTAATAAATAATTATTAAATTCCCACAATTTTGAAAATTTTGTTGTATAGGTGGAGAAAAAAATTTCCAATATTGAATTCTAAAGATGCACAAGTATATAACTATTAGATTTACTTGTTAAATTAAACACTCTGACTGAGCAGTGCAAATACAACGAAATATGAATTTTGTTATATTCCCCTCTCAAACTCGAAATTTTATTGTATTTCAAGTCGGAATTTTAGAAATATAAAACTTATTGTGGCCCTTTCGTAAGTTTATTACAAATGTATTACACAATTTCTTTATATTGTCAATGTCCATCAAAAAGCTAAACATTTTTTTTTTATTATTCTATTATTATTTAATTTACAGCATCCGATCAAAGATATTCAGAATGTAAAGCGAGCACCCAAGGCGGAATTAAATATGGCGTTTGTACGCCTCATAGTAACTGTCTTCTATCTGGAGGAGCCCCCCATGGATTTTGCGGCATGCTGTCAACCTGCTGTGTGTGTAAGTTTTCGATAAAAATAATATAAATTTTGTATATGGACACGATTAATGTGTTATTGTTAACATTAATAACTAAGTCGTTATCGCTTGATTTGATATACAATAGTACAAAGCGCTAAGCACTTGAGCTGATTATTAACGTACAACCAATATACAGAACAAAACCACACTAAATACTAACTATGGCTTAAAGTCTTACAATTTCTATAATATGGCGGAAGAACGGGGTTTAAAGTGACCATTATCGTCCCCGTAGATATTTACTTTAATTTAATCTGGATGTAATAGGCAACTTGCCTATTTTTTTATTCCATTAGAGTGTTTATTTATATTTATAAATAGGCTATGACAGCATTAAATTGCTAAATTTAATTTGTAACACATAATAATTAAAGTTGTAACCGCTAGCTACTAATTTCAAATGAGGCAATCGCATGGGAATGGCTGTGTGTCCAACGGGGAATAGCAAACGAATATCGTATAGTGTGTCTACGGCCGTAGAGTTATATATCAGCGCACTGTTTGACGTCACAGTCAATGGCGGTACGTGAGAATAGTTTAAATTATGCAGAATGTAATACTTATTTTTAATATAAGGAATTTAATTGAAAAATCTTTTTTTTTGTGAACTTCGGATGTTTTAGTGATATTACCTTATAGTCTGGGAGGTAGCGTTGCAAATCATACAATCATTTCAAGTCGTTTAATTCTTATCACAAATAATTCCTATTGGGTAGTCATTTGATGATCTGAGCGTCAGCTGCTCTAGTAGCGGTGGACCTGGTTGTGAGAAAACGTATATTATGTAGAAAAAAAATATTCAAAAATGATTTCAGGTCGTTCGAAAATTTGTACAAGAAATGTTTATATGATAATAATAATTAAAAAAGTCAGCTGCGTAGATAATGGAGGATTATACGTTAGCCGCTTATATAAACCTGTATAAAAATAATTGATGTAAAATCATTTCAGGTTCAATGAAACTTATACAGCTAACTTTTTATATTATTAAAATGATAAAAATAATCGAGAGCTATTATTTCAATGTGGGTAAGACCGTCAGCTGTGGGATTATCAGTACTGAGCGAGCATTTAATCTGAATATGGTGCAATCCAATGTATGATCTAACTGACGATCTTTCCCCCTTTATATCAATAGCTGACGTATATTTTAATTTAATATATTGTTTAAATAATCATTTCTAGAAATATCAAGTGACTTGAAATCAATTTAAACTAAAATTTATGGTTTTAATCTAGTTTTCATAGCATACATAATGTGCTTTCAATTCAAACAGCTGACGTACATTTTTACTTCATATATTGTTTCAATAATCTTTTATAAAAATTTTGAGCGACTTGAAATTAATGTAAACTAAAATTTATACAATTTATTTAGTTATGTTTGTATATATATTTTTTTATCAAATACAAGGACGTGTGGAACATAATAATGAATAAATAACGAATAAAATACAGTGTGTCCCAGAATAGATGTAACAAGAGGTGTAATGGACCAAACATTTTGGAATTTTGGAATGGTATTTGGGGATTGAGTTCTGCTTGTTGTAAAATTAAAGTATACCAAAAATGACTTGATTTGGTGTTCTACAGGGTGTTTTATATTATAAGCAAAGTTGTAAAAATCACCACTAATAAAGTACTTTTATTTTTCAAAATATGAAAAATTTACACTACGAAAAGTTATTTAGAATGCAATTTTATACATCTATACCAGTTTTCAGGAATATAAAATTCTTTTTTTGGAACTTCCCATTTGTTCAATAAATTAGTATTTTATTTTGAACCATTCAATTAAAACTGCATAGAAATTATTTTTTGTGAACTAATATTTAAAGTTATGTAGAAGCTAAAAGTAGGCTATGAGAGAAGCAGTGGATACACATTTATCATTTATTATTGACATTTTCTGTGTTTTTGACAATGTTATATTTTACGTTTTCCCCTCTACTTGAGGTACTAGTTTTTAAGACTACTACTTATTTTATGTTGTGTTATTGTGACTCTGTTTTTAATTGTTTTTAAATTAAGTAGTTTTTTATCTCTGACATATGCAAACATTATTATATATATGTATAGCATGAATAAAATTCTATTCTATTCTATTCTATTCTATTCTATTCTATCTGTGAAACGCAGTCAATATTATCCTTAATTTCTGTTTCAAATTAATGGACCAAGAATACAAATTAAGTGAAAATGGTACTCACAGTGCGTGAAAAAATTTATATTGTGCAATGCTACGGAATTAGCGGTGAAAACTCGCTAAAATAAGTGGTAAGCCAATTTAATTTGAAATTTCCAAACACCGCTTTGTCACGTACTCAGGCTATGAGAATAATTAAAAAGTTTCTGGCTACTGGTAGTGTTTTTAACATGAAAGGAAAAATAAAAGCATATGATGAAGACAATGTTGGGGCTGTTATGGCTCATGCCTCTGTTATAGAAAATCCTAGGATGCCACTAAGAGAGAGATCAGCTCTTATTAATATTAGCAAGTCTGAACTCCAAAGAATTTACAAGGAAAAGAAAATTAGGGCATATAAAGCAAATTATAAACATACGCTTGAAGAGGGAGATGACGGCCGTAGGTTGGATTTTTGTTTGACCATTGGAGAAAAAAATCATGAAAGAGATTTTTTCATCATTTCATAATTTTCTCAGATGAATCCATATTCACAACCAATGGTGTTGTTTCATCTCAGAATTGTCGGTTTTGGGCTTCTGAAAATCCAAATTTTAGAATTCATTGTAGAAGACAATATTATAAAAAAGTGATTGTGTGGTGTGCCGTTTCTTATCACGTTGGAGTTATTAGACCTTATTTCATTGAGGGAAAGTTAAACCAGCACACTTATTTACCGCTTCTTGAAAGTTTTTCTGAAGAACATTTAAATATTTTAAGAGATATGCCTTTAGTTAATTTTCAACATGATGGTTGCCCTGGCCACTCCACAGAAATGGTTAATCGGTGGTTGAATTTAAATTTAGGAGAAAATTGGATTGCCAGGAATGAACCGATTAAGTGGCCGGCGAGATCCTCAGACCTATCAATATTGGATTTCTTTTTATGGGGTCGTCTCAAGCAGTTGGTTTACACTGAACCACTTCCTAACGATGTAGCAGTATTGAAGCAGAGAATTACAAATTTCGTAAACTCCATACTGTTAGATCATATTCGAAACAGTTTTAAGGAGTTCAGGCGAAGGATCGAAATGTGTGTGGATGTGGGTGGTAGCTACGTCGAATAATAAAAAAAATTGTAAACATTGTTTTGTATTGGTCAATAATTAATTTGTTTGTGAATCTGTTATGTTTTTGACATTTATTACTTGTTATAATTTTTAAACCTCATTAATCTTCTGTTAGTAATTGTTTCTTGTTTTATAATTAGTTCGATTAACATTATACCTTCTTACATCTCGTATATTCAATTTTTTATTTACCAATAGCCTACTTTTTGAGATGATTAGCATTTGCTCTTACACAACTTTAAATATGAATTCAACTCTTAATTCGCAAAAAATGGGAAGTTTCAAATTTTATATTCCTTAAATTTGGTATAGAGGTATAAAATTGCATTCTAAATAACTTTTCTTAGTGGAATTTTTCATATTTTGAAAAATAAAGGTACTTTATAAGTGGTGATTTTTACAACTTTGTAGAACACCAAATCAAGTCATTTTTGGTATACTTTAGTTTTATAACAAGCAGGACTCAATCCCCAATACCATTCCAAAATTCCAAAATTTATGGTCCATTATACCTCTTGTTACATCTATCCTGGGACACACTGTATATAACTTTTTTTTATCAAATACAAGGACGTGTGGAACATAATAATGAATAAATAACGAATAAAATATATTTCAAATTACGTTTATTTAGTTTATAGAAAATAGAAATAACTTCCTTAAAAATATTTTTAATGATTATAAGTATTTTATTCATTATCACTGAAATGTACTGATGTGTCAGATTCATAATCGTTTTCTTTACAACTGTCATCAGAAATATCAGAGACCATTTTTTCTACCTCTTCTTCTTCTTCTTCCTCAGTTTCCTCACTTTCTTCTCTTTCAATATCCTGAATTCGCTCAATTTCTTCGTCTTGTTCAGTGTTTTCTGGAAACAAAGACAAATTTGATCATCATAATTACTTTCTCTTATTGGTTTATGCATAAGTTTTTGACTCAGAATTATAGAAATTAATAAATACCTGTAGCGTTGACAACACTGGTGATACTCGGTGGAAGCTCAAGAGGTGAGCCATATACGCCGTACGCAGAACTTGTTGATGTAACTCCGACTTACATTGTGGAAATGTCGTTCCATCAATCGTATTTTGAAAGTGAAAACATCTGTTTTGACGTTCATTGTGTATACTTTAGTAAATGTAGCAAGGCTTGGCAACTGTCACTGAAAATAGAACTCGGCAAGTCTACAAACGAAAAAAATAGCGATTTCACGTGCGACAACTTGGATGCGTGAACTCTTTCCGCCAATGCAAATTACACTTCAGGTTATTCATTGGCTACACAAATGGATCCCCCTCTTATTATTCTTCTTAAATGGATCCCAAAGAGTCCTAACGGTCATAGGTAAGGGCGCAGGTAATTTACGTAGAAATGCGCAGATAGTTAGTGTCACAATTTGTCAAGGTCTGTGCAAATTTAACCTACAGGAAAATACAATGGAAAACTATATTTTTTAAAATTGTTTATTTTCCAGCATTAGTGTATATTACCATTGTAATTAAAACCATACATTTTAGTTTAAATTGATTTCATGTTACTTGAAATTTCTAGAAATGATTATTTAAACAATGTATTAAATGAAAATGTACGTCAGCTATTGATATAAAGGGGGAAAGATCGTCAGTTAGATTATACATTGGATTGCACCATACTCAGATTAAATGCTCGCTCAGCACTTACAATCCCTCAGCTAACGGTCCTACCCCCATTGAAAGAATAGCTGAGGATTGTTTTTATCATTTTAATAATATAAAGAGTTAGCTGTATAAGTTTCATTGAACCTGAAATAATTAATTTCATATCCATTATTTTTTATGCAGGCTGACGTATAATCCCCCATTATCTACGCAGCTGACTTTTTTTAAATTATTATTATCATGTAAATATTTGTTGTACAAATTTTCAAACGACCTGAAATCATTTTTGAATTTTTTTTCGACATAATAGACATTCTCTTACAACCAGGTTCACCACGATTCTGACAGCTGACGCTTGCTTCGATTGCTAGCCATATCTAGGCGATCGACTACACACAGAATCAAGCGACCTGAAGTCACCATCAAAAATGCAACGCTAACTCCCGGATTATTAAGTTTGTGAACATATTTTCCAAAATTTAATTTTTATACAAGTTCTCTACTAACCACAAACCAAAGTCGAAACATACTGGCAAGGTGTAATACAGATTTTCCATAAACTTTAAATCAATAGAATATTTTACTGTGCTTTTTTCTTTGCAGTTGAAAAGACCTGCGGAAAAACGAGTAACACTAAGGTGGGATATTTTGAAGGGACTGACATAAAAGGTGGAGTAAGCTCTTGTAGTTATACGGTGAAACTGAAGAACACTAATATATGCCAAGTCAGGTATGTATTCTTGATTATCTATTAAAATCTATTAAGAAATTAACCGTCTTAAAAAAGGGCCAATAAAAATTATGATATAAAATTTTACTCAGTTTTCCTTTTGGCCTTGATTTTACGGTTAGCCAATGTCGCCCAAGTAAGATAAATACCACTATTGCTACTTTACTGTAACCAAAATTCCGTGCTGTGTTGTAACTATAGACAAAATAAAAGTGGCCTATGAAATTCGAGCACATACAAAAGTTGAAGTCATATTCTTATGTAAAAATAATAATTATAATAAGTCTTTATTTTTCCATTGCAAAAAAATTATATACAAATAAAAGTATACAATAAAATCAATGTAGAAAATGTCTCAAGATAAATTAACAAACAGTTAACAGAAAAAAAACAATGCAATAAAATATACAAAACAGATGAACATACAAGACATCTTGTAGTTGGTCATATAAAACAAATATATTAAATTACAAAAATTCATTTATCGTGTACCAATTTTTGTCTAGTAATATTTTCTTTAATTTATGTTTGAAAATGTGTATGCTACCCGAAGATCTAACGTCTTCATCTAATGAATTATAAAGCTGACACTCATGGTAAAGAAAACTTTCCTGGTGCATAGCAGTATGAGAATCAGGGAGTAGGAAATTCTTTGCTCTAGTGTCATGTAAATGACTCATTCGATTTCTTAAAAAGATTGATTTATGCTTATGAACATATGAGCACACCTCAAGAATGTATAGTCCAGCAACTGTCAAAATTTTAAAATTTTTAAAGGCATCACGGCAACTCTCTCTATAATATAAATTTAATAAAATACGAATTGCATATTTCTGTAATTAAAATACCCTAGTCACATTATAACTATTGCCTCAGTTTACAATTCTGTACCAAAGATGCGAAAGCATAAGAATTTCCTAGCTACAATGTTTCGACTTAAATTTTAGAGCAACAACTTGTTCTTAGCTTTATACATAATTTGTCCATTGTAAGTGTTTATCAAAAGTAACACCTAAGAGTATACTATCAACACAAGTTTTTATTTCCCAGTTAGTACCATTAAAAAGTGTTAAGCTCTCGGAAATATTATTCAATGAAAATTGTATTGAAATTGTCTTTGTTTTATTTAGAATTAGGTTATTACTTTGATACCAATGTATGATTTCTTGATAAACTTTTTCAGTGGTTACTTTTGCTTCAATTAGGTTGTTGCCGGTAACTAGAATGTTTTAATCATCAGTATAATAGATTACATGCACATCTGGTATTTTTTGTAGGTGACTAACCACATCGTTAGCAAATATTATATTTAAAAGTGGTCCCAAAATTGACCCCTGGAGAACTCCTTGTTTAATATCACAAATATTATTTTCAACTCCATCGGCCATTTTTACAATTTGTGTCCTGTTGTCTAAAAAGGAGGAAAATATTTGTAAAGCAGTTCCTCGAATACCGTATCATGTTAGTTTGGCTTTAAGCAGCTGATGGTCTACCAAATCAAAAGCTCGTAAGAAATCTACGAAAAGACCGACAAGAGATTTCTTGTTGTCTAAAGCTTTAATGATTTTGTGATGAAAATCACACAATGCAGACTCTGTGCTTTTGTTTGTAGTGAAACCATGTTGAGCAGGAGACAGTAACATATTCTGGTGTAAGAAATCTGATAATTGCTCCTTGAGATGAAGTTCCAAAATTTTAGAGAAACTACATAGTAGACTAATGGCTCTATAATTTATTATAGTCATTTGGATCTCCCTTCTTGTATAATGGAAAGACCATTATGGCTCTTTTAAATTTACTGGGAAATATACCTTTCTCTATAGAAATGTTTATTATATAACATAATGGACCGCTTATCGCATATTTGCATTTTTTAACCAAATTATTAGAAATATTATCATGCCCACTAGAGTTTGAAGACTTTAATTTATCTTATAAGGAGTTCAGCTTCCTTAGTTGAAACTGGAGATAGATAAATTGATTTCGGAGAGTGAGGCACATTATTTTCTAAGTAGTCAAAATTAAACGAAAAATTATATTTTTCCCTTAGACTTTACCTTCCGTAGAACAAATTTTGATATTCCAAAGCACTCTAGACGAATGTCTTAAAATGCTTAAAAACACTGAACATCGACTCAAAAGTTCGCAAAAATCTCATGGTATAATCAGAATGTTGTCCTGAATCCAAATATATAAAAATATATAGGGCGTTCTATTTAAAAATCGAAAGTTGCGGTCATTTTCGCGTAAATCGGAAATGGTCCCATGCCGTCTTTTATGTCAAAAAATCCATTTTTACAGGTAGTTTACGCACCCCAAATTTCAAAAGGTTAGGTTAAAAAATAAAAGAAATATAGGGAGGAGCGACTAGCCTGTGGCATCCGGTATATATTTGAAAAACATTAAATACAGAGGAAATCTTTTTTAAAATACTGTCTTTCCCAGAAATTTTATAAGAAATCGGAAATACGCAATTTTTTCTCCACCACATTTATTGAACATTGAATAACAGTAAGCTGGTACGGTCAAAATCTCCTTAAAAAGTGGCACAAAACTGTTCACCGCTAGCTATTCAAATTTTAATTGTTGGTTTACAATAGACACATAATGAAAATATAACTTTTTGTATCTAGGGTGCAAAATACTACGAACGATTTTTTGACTCGGCTGCGCATCGTCAAAAAACTTTCGTACTCGATCACCAAAGTATTTTGCACTCGAGATGCAAACAATATTTTTTCTACAACTTTCATTTGATTAAACTAAAACCATTAATTAAAAAAATCATGCTGTTTTTAAAATAAAATAATTTAAAAAATTCTACTTTCAGTTGATTTATTTGATAAAACAATAAATATTTTTGAACTAGATGTTTGTTTAATTCTCGTGTATACATTAAAAATTATAAAAAATAGGCAATAATAGCATGTGATGTGCAAAATATTTTGCACCCTAATGCGCAAAATATTGTGCGCACGGTGTCATGGTAACGCAAAAAGAATAATGTCAATGAAAAAATGTCTCATTTTAGATACTGACATTAATGCGCAAACATAGCGTTTTTTGACAGTTGTAGAAAAAACTACTATTTTCAATTTCATCAGGTCCTCCGATTCTGAGATATTTGTGGTTAAAGTAAGAACATCGAGAATTGTTTAGTGAAAGTTTCATGAAAATCAGCTTTTTGAAATATATTTTACTGATTTTATCTTCAGTTATTTTCAAAAAGATTAAAATCATAACGTTTCCCTAGATTTTGTAATTGTCATACTTTTTTAAATATCATGAATATATTGTTGTACACCAATTAAAAAATATCAATATATATCTCAATTAATAGCAGATCTCGTCTTCATTCGTTTCAAATTATTTTGAAATATTAATACTTTACTTTTAGGTTAGATTTTGTTAAATTCAGCTTAGCTCCAGCTACTCAAATTACAAGCGTTCAAAACCAGCGAGTTTTCAAGTGCATTAACGATAGACTGAAGATTCATCCGAATCACTACAATATTCCTGATTTGTGTGGAATTAATGACAATCAGCATGGTAAGTGATTATACTTATACTTATGTATATTTATATACTTGTATTCAATAATTATGGTTCAAATATAGTGTGTGGCAAATGTGACTAATCATTGCTAACGCGCTTCGGGTTCAACTCCCAACTTCGGCAAATGAAAATGTCTGAAGGAAATACTTGTGTGTTTTCGTATTTTCAAACATTTAAAAAAAAGATGACTGTTTCTGTAACTTAACTTACATGATGAACTTCATTTTACTTTCACATCCACGTAGTAGAGTGGTCTAGTAAAGGTAAAAAAAATTGTTTTTGTTTAAATTAGCTTATAAATTATAGAATGTCATGAAACATCAAGATTTTAGATTTGAGCGAAAAAGAAATCTGTCTGTCGGAATGTCTGTAACTTTTTTGTGCGCGCGATTACTCTGAAACCGTTTATGATATTGGACACAACTTGCTCAAAACAGGAAAAGATGGCAAAATTTGAGAGAGGCTTTCGTTCAGCAGAGGACAGTATAAGCTTGCGAAGAAGAAGAAGAAGTTTATGATATTGACTTGAAATTTAGTAAACCTCAGTATATCCTGTATTAAAATAAGATCTGGAATTAGATCATATTTTTATCTTATTCTATTGGGGGGTTGGGATGTAAATGGGGGTGAATAGGTAAAGCAAGCGAGTCTATAAAATCGAGATTTAGTTTATGAAAGCGAAGCCAAGGTCCCATTTTTTTGGCATCAGCCACCCTCACCGGATTATTGAAATGGGTAAAAAATAAAATTGTTATTTAATGTGTGTATACAAAAACCAAAGGTCTTATTTTTTTTCTTTTTGGGATAAGCCACCCACACTAACGCCTCCATCCCCTACCCCCACTAACGATGCAGCATATCGTTTTATGGATTTTTGGGGTAGACGATTTCAAATATATATTTAAAGTTATATGAGCAGTTACTTTCAATATTTCTGTATTCAAATTAAAATATATTTCATCATTTTTAAAGTAATGGCTACTAGATAAATTATAATATACTACAAATAAAACACCATGTTTGGTTTAGCTAGTCAAACAACATTTAACAGTCTACATAATTCACTGGTTGTGACAACTATAGAGGCGCATGTAAAATAGTAACAGCTGCATTTGAATTATTAGGGAAATTAGTAACCTGAATAATAATACCTGCGATTGAGCCTTAAATCCTCGATTTTCAGTGGCGTTAAAGAAGTCACTTGAGCTGATGAACTCCACAATATAAAGAAATCAATATTGGGTTAACTGTCACTTTGTACCTTTATACTCTATATATATGTATAAATACTTCTAAATTATGAATTACGGTTCTTTTTAATATTTGAATTCGTTGAATCAGATTATAATAACTAAAAAACAATTGAAAAGAATCATGCACTCCTTTATACTTGTTTAACACAACTAGTAAAAAAATATACGCCCGAAGAACAATAAGAGGTCGTGTGACGTCACGTTCAAATAATTTGAATTTCAGTTATTGTTTAATAATTATTGAATGTTTAACAAGTGCATATGATGATGTGGTTAGATGTTTTCAAATATAATGAATCCGATAAAGACATATTTGGGTGTAAAACGGATCCTCATCTATACCTTATAGCAATTATTTATTTTCAAATATCTCTTGACATCTTTTCAGTATACGTGCACATCAATCAATCAGTTGGTGTGGTTAGAGGAGTGCAACTCGAATTTACACTAGCAGACCGAACTTTATATCCAGGTCTGCAGGCGCCATCTTGGAAAATTAAAGTGACCCAGTTGGAGTGCCCTGGTAGAAGAATTGGATTTAATATTCCCAGCGATGACTATGTTCAGGATTTTTCATATTTAGGTAATCGTACATTTATACGTTGAAACTGTGGCGAGGTTTCCTTTAATAGAACGTTTAAATATGGTGGTAGCGTGAATGAATGAATGAATAAAAAAGGGAAGAAGCAAAGTAGCATTGATTGAAATTCAAGAAACCTGAAATAATTTTTGACTCGTCTTTCTTTTCTTAAAATAATTTAGTCAACTAATATTGCGTTTCAGCTCCTTTGGGTGCCATCCAGTATTTTACCGAAGCATCTGGTCACATCAGGTCGTTTGGATTTGATCAATCTGCGATGGGACAAAGTTATACTTACGGCCAAAATTACGCAATAGCATTCAAGAGGGAACTTCACATTTGTGGTGTAAAGTAAGCTTACAGTTTATTATTCAGTCAGCCTAGGTATATTTGCAAATCCTCTTAATTCACTGACACTACAAGCGCCTCGTTGCAAGAGGTAAAGTGCAAAACACAAAAGACAAGAGAAAGGAGACAAGAGACAAGAGGCAAGAGACAAAAAAAAACAACGATGAAACACGAAACACGAACGACAAACGAGAGACGCATGACGAAGGATGAAAGACGAAAAACAAAAAAATACTTTTTTTGGACGTGACTGCGCTGTCTAAATGGTCGAAGATAGGATAAAAATATATCTAGCCCAGGAATTTTAGTTTTTGACCCGGAATTAATTATTGTAAAGCTGAAAATTTGCAGGTTTGAACGGAACAGTTTCCACTACATGAACAATCCTCCTGTATTTACCCATAGAACAAGCAGTATATCGAAAGGACTGAGCGCTAATCTAAGCCTCGGCTTAGTCGTCTCACTTCCAGGCTGTGCAGTTTTGGCCATGGCAATGTCCTTTCTTATAGTGGAAGGTTCAGAGTAATTTTTCCCGAGGAAAAATGGCATTGTAATACTACGTTTGTGACTAAGACACCGGCGTTTTGGGCTACTCAGAACATTTCTCTAGAACTAGCGAGTATCGTAGCTCCCCAAGGAACAATTTTAGTTTCTTAAATGTATACAAGGGTGCTATAAAACTATTTATAAAATGCCTTGAAAAATCTATTTTGCTGTAACAATATCCTTAATACCATCATAAAGCGACTTGTAGACTAAAAGGGCCCACCCTTATGAAGGTGGTTAAGGCCTTTTTAAATTCCATCATAAAACTCCTTAGTGAGGCATAGTGCTGCTCTTGAAAACCTTGTTCGGGCCGTTTTAAAACCTTTCTTAAAACCTATTTTAAAGCTGTCAGAAGCTTTTCTATTAGCTTCCTGCATTTCTAGAAAACACCTAGAAGGCTACCTTAAAACTGGTTTTTAAAACCATATTAGAACTGAGAAGCTATAAGAATATCCATGAAGGAATCCAAATAATTTTATTATAGTATTTATTTTTTCTAAACTGATTTAAGCAAACACACCATCAGACTTATTGAAGAGAAAATGGAATTTGAAATGTATAAAGCGTAGAGCACTATAACCTCTCTAAGGCCGATTTAAAAGGTAATAAAAAGCCATCAGGTATGACAAAAAAATTAAAACCAACGGCAGTTTATCGTTAAAACTACATAAGGAAGGCCCAAAAAACAAGAGCCCCTCAGAAATAATAATGATTTTAATATCCATACAAAATTTGCATAGACAACGTAATCAGCAAATTTAAAAAAGTGGGCTGCTTTTCGGTTCCCACGGTAATTTTCAGTCGTTTCTTGTAATTCTACCTTAATTTGCTAACGAAAAAGTGATAATTATTGATAATTATAATTGTGAGATTGACCCTGAATATTTTTATATAACAAGAAAAACATGGCCGGCGAACTAAAAACCTAATTGTCATTTTACAGTCCTCTCCAGTGTTGCCAGGTCTAGTGAAATTTCACTAGATCTGGTGATTTTTTTTAAATCTAGTGATTTAGTGAAAACTTTTATGAAAATGCCCATTTTTAATGATTTTTGAATCATCCAATTTATTGCCCTCTACTGGTAGGTAGACAAACATTAAATTCGAGTTGCGATCCATTTAATACAGAACTGTTCACGTTAATCGCTACCACGGTCAGTAAACTCTACGGTTACTTCGATCAGCAGCTGCTAGACGAGAGAAACGCGCGGAGCGGGGAATCGAATGAAAGAGACAGACATATCTGATTTCCGTGCAAAAGACACAGACAAAGATGCCTGTAGTGTCTACAGCTGACGTAGGCTGTAGATCCTAACAGAATATCTTTCATTCGATTCCCCGCTCCGCGCGTCTCTCTCATCTAAAAGCTGCTAATTGAGGTAACCGTATAGTTTATTGACCGTGAATCGCTACAATCGAATAGCCTGGGCTCGTTGCCCTCTAGCGTCTCGTAGACAAACAGTACTTTCTAGTTACAAACCATTTAATACAATACAGAGTACGAAGTCTGGCAACCAAATAATCAGATAGAGGGCGCTCAAAGCTATGCTGTGCTCGGAGAGCTCAAGAAACTTACGCGTCCTACAGACACTGCAAGTTTTGAAAATTAAAGATGAGAGCTTTAATTTCAAATCTAGTGAAATTTTAGTAAGATTTAGTAACTTTTTAAAGCGTCGTCTGATAACTTTTAAAATTTTGATCTGGCAACACTGGTCCTCCCATTAAACTATATATTCTAATAATGGTAATGACCTAGAACATTTACTCTAGTCTTTTTGTATACTATCACAAATAATCCCTTCCTTACAAAAATGCAAATGCACTTGGCGAAGTTCACATGGACTTGATAAAAGCTGTAATAAAACGTTTGAGACATTGACATTTGATACAAAAAACTTAAAACTTAACCTCAAAATAATTTGTATGTGTGTGTGTTTTAACAGTCCTTTTAAAATGGCCACCCTTTTTTATTTTCTTCCACCTTTCCAAAAAAGACTTAATTACACATCAGTAAGTCGTGAAATGCTTTTAATTAACACACACACACACACACACATGCATCAACAACACTTCAGGCAGACATATTGTTTATTATTTTTATAATAAATGTTTTATTGAGGTTTTGGAAAGTGTTTTATGGAATTAAAATTTGCATTTTAGATTTATATAGGCCTTTGTTTCTTCATAACGGTTTCATCACATCATTTATCAAGGATGTTTTAAGAGTCTAGTTTTGTAATGGTCTTTAATAAGTACTAATAGGCATTGAAAATGTTTAGTTTTAAAAAGGATTTAAAATACATTTATTGTAAATATGTTAAAACCAGAAAGAATAATTTAAAGCCTCTTTAAATCTAAATGGAATTTAAGACGTTCATAAAACTAATTAGCTTTATGGAGAGTTTTATGTAGGTTATGATAAATCCATTACAAATACATATTATCCTAGAAGCATATTAGCTTTATAATTAGGTCTTACAGAATGCTTTAAAACTTACTATTAAGAGCAAGTATACTTGAAGCCTAAAAGGCCTTAACTACAACATCAATAAAGCACATGACTATTTCCTAACCCTGACAAACCTTTCTTAAAACCTCCTCAAGTCCAAATGACTTTCAAATTGTTCCTTGGGTTCGTAATGGGTGACGCTACAGAGAAGGTAGACATACGATTGGAAAGCCCAAAATATGAAGAGAAATGTTTATTTGGGTACGTTTTCCTCCCCAAGTCTTCATTTATCCGCAGTGGCGCCATTTCGAAATCTTTTCAATTTTTGAAATTATGACAGCACTAGAACGGAAAATGATGATCAAAATATGCATGGAACATCCGAAATACGAACGGATATGCTTCTCCGAAGCTTTTATGATCATTTTGACTCAAATCGAACCAGTAACAACTTTTCTGCTGCACTTTATAGCTAGCTCTGCAATTTCCGCGACTTAGGCCTTGCTCCGCAAAAATAGGGAAGCCAACGTGGGAGAGTAGGGGACTTTTTGGTACGTGTTGTTCTAGACCAAAACTACAATTCTGCAAATTTTCACTTTACAATAATTAATTCCGGGTAAAAGCGATATATTGACTAAAACTCCTGGGCTAATACGGCCAAATTCGTAGAGGGAAAAACTTCCAAAAAGAGAGTGCCAATAGCTTCTTAAAATTAAGAGGGGAAGGGAGTAAGAGTCGCTCGAAAAATAGCTGAAAAATACTCGGTTTTTGCGAAACGTTTCAAAATAAATTTTAGTTGCAAACATTTTAAACATAAGTATTACTGGAAAAACCTATAATCATTTTCCATGCATGCGAAAACGCAATTGTGTTTGATAAAGGGAAAGCAATGCAATTTTCGAATTTGGCGGCCATTCGTTGCTTTTTTCTCCTAATTGTTAGTTTTCATTGATCTGCTTTGTATTTTATTAAATAAATAATTGGGTTTTTCTGTTTTGAAAGTATATACAAAACAGTTTTTTTTTTTGGTTTATGATTCTTGTAAAATAATTTTAGGGAAAATAAATTTATTAATATATAAACGTTAACCACTATTTTATATCATAATAAGAAGCGATTTGCCTATTTTCCAATTCTCGCACAGCGACATCTACTAACATATCTTGGAACTCAGCTAACCTTGTTGAAATTATACAGGCAGAAGTAAAATAAAACCTGGAGTAGAAACCTTCTACATCTAAGCGGTAGTTTCGTCTCTATTCATGTAGATGGCAGACATTTGCTGTTTCGTGTTTAAAATTAATTTTCTGACTAAGAATCCAGAAAATTTAATTTATTATTGCAAATGAAATATTTGTGATAGTTACTGGTTTATGTTTCGTATACGTCCTTGTTCTATCTAAACTTTAGATTATCGAAACTTACTATTCAAAATTAAGCAACCTTACGTTATATCGTTTAAAATAATATTAATAATTACTTTCACATCCAGTGGAAGCATAGTAACGACAAAAATTTTCTTTAAAATCTTTATTGTTCAAATGGGCTTAGAATGTCATGAAACGTCGAGATTTTAAGTTTGAGCGAAAAAAATTCTGTCTGTCTGTAACTTTTTTTTGTGCGCACGTTAACTCTGGAACTGTTTAAGATATTGACTTGAAATTTGGTACCTATATGTACTTTAACGAGATCTGGAACTAGATTATATTTTCATCTTGTTCCGTCGAAGGGTTGGGGGGTCAATTGGGGTAAATTTGAGGTAAATAGGTAAATCAAGCAGATAAAAGTCCATAAGATTGGTATTTAGTATATACAAGAGAAGCTAAGGTTTCAAAAAATATTTTGGCATTAGCACCCCCACCCCATTATTAAAGGGGATGAAAAAAAATGTGATTTAGTGTGTGTACAAGAACCAGAAACCTCAAAATATTTTTTACATCATCCACCCCCACTACCACCCCCCTATCACCACCCCCACCCCACTACCGATGTGGGGTATAGTTTTATGGGTTTTTGGGGTAGAGGATTTCAAATATTATATTATTAAAGTTCCATAAACAATTATTTCCACATACAAAATTTTTTCGTTGTGAGTGACTTGGATAGAAAATCAGGATGTGGAAGTAGTGATTCCTTGGGCAGCGGTTTTTAATTAAATTTGACAAACTTTTAATTTGTCACAAAATGGGGTACATTTTAGATATTGTTTAAAATGTCAACATTTTTCATAAATCTCAAAGATTTTGAAGGGGAACCATTACCTATTAACATTAACCATTATCGTGTGTCTTATAACCTACAGGAAAATTTATAATACAATGCACTTAATCATTCAATGATCGTTTTTGGTTTTAGTTTTTAACTTATGATATGTCGCTGAAAAGGGAATTTTAATCTCTATCCAACTATATAAAGAAATATAGAGAGTTCCAGTTAAAATTCTAGACTTAAGCAAACTTCCGAAAAAACCGGAAGTGCTATTCAATTGTCTTTTCATGGAAAATATGAGCCCCAATGAGCTATATCTATAAACTAAATTTCAAGCTTCTCTAAAAAGACAATTAAATGACCGCCGTTGTCACCCGGTATAATGTAATTTTTTCTTAATCTCGTTTCTTTCCAGATTTACCCCAGAATATATAAATTTACCACACGCCGTTCAAAATTATATCAGCGATGCTCAGTGTAATCACTATTTGTTTGTACCAGGACTGTACTTCCAAGATCCCATGCAAAATGAAGTGGTGTCCAAAGTTTGCATATCAGGAACATTTATGTGTAAGTATTTACAGGTTGTAATGCCTTGCTATATTCATCCTCGTGGATAAGAAAAAGAGGAAAAAGTCTGAACAGGATATTCTAAATTGAAAAAATCCGCCAGTGGTCTTTGAAGTCTAAAAATATAAAGTTCTTGTATATAGTCCCTTGAGGTAAAGCTTTGACCTCAAAAGTTCTGTGACTGGACAGCATTTTCAGGGCGAGGAACACAACAATATTTCCGACCTTCACCCACTACGCCTAAGCCGGTAGAACCACCCCCCGTTTCCGATTTTTCGGTGCTAGGCTGGCAAAGGCTTGTCGAATTGGTTTTTTTTGTCAATTCGAATAAAATAAGTAAACCTCGATCAGATGGGACCCAACCAACCCGAGAGTTCAAGTAGCCTCTACACGAAGTGAACTTTTTCTTCAGTGATTTGTAGGGAATTGACTAAACGGGTCATTGGTATATATGTATAGATATTTTTGTTCTTTCATTGATTATACATGTAAAAATAGGCTCGATTTTAATCATTCAATGATCATTCATTACATCTGGTTCATTATACAATTCTTATTCTACACTACTAGATCTTTCGACACTTACAATTATAACCACACTGTTCGTTCGAGTCGAAATGGACGTCACAGTCATTGAAGGAAAAGTTCACTTCGTGTAAAGGTTGGCTAGGGTATGGACTCATCGAGTTTACTTATTTTATTCGAATTGACGAGAAAAAATCCTATCCGACAAGCTCTCACAAGCCTAGCGACAGAAAATCGGTTTAAAGGTAGTAGGTGAAAGGTGTGTAGGGAAATATTGTTCTCCGCCCTTGAAAATGGAGGTATACCGTTTTCCAGCTGATTTTCGTAGTTTTTGTCGCATTTCGTTATTGGGAGTGGGGGTAGTTTCAATCCCAGGGGGTGGGTTAAGTCACCTGTGGTCAGTATTTACTTATTTTATTCGAATTGACAAAAAAATATCCAATCCGACAAGCCCTCGCAAGCCTAGCACAGGCTTATCGGAAAAAGGAGTGGTTTTTCCGATTTAGAGGTAGTGGGTGAAGGGTAGATCGGAAAATATTGTCACTTCCCGCCTTCGAAATTGGGAGGTAGATATCTTGCGGTCCAGTCAGAGAACTTTTTACCTCGAGGGTCTATACAAGAACTTTATATTAATATTACTTCTAGTCCAATCAACGGAGCGCTAAAATGACTAAAATCTCTAACTTGAGTGCGAATGAATGGATTTTGATGAAACCTTGTGCAATGTGTTTGTAATGACGTTAATAAAAAAGTTAATAAAAAAAAGATTAGAGTAGGAAATGATCGGAAGGGGTAGAAAACACCTCTTTTATCACGGGCTCCGTAACTTGTAGAAAAGGGTGCAGCAAAATCATATGGGAATTTTTATTTCTTCTATTTTTTTAAATGACACCCATGTTTAAATGACACTAATGATGAACATTATTCTCCTAAACTATTGCACCAAAAAAAAAAAAATTATATTTAGAGGTGGACCAAGGCTTCAGTACAAAAAAAATCGAGTGATTTTAGCCAGAATCAATAACGTTTTTATAAGTGTATCAGAAAACTTAGTTTGATAAGATTACCTATTTGTAACGTCTTTTAAGTACATTTGGCAACATGTAGAAGTTTCTATATTATACCGTGCGCGCGTGCGTGAAGCGTCAACGTGTTTGTACTCTCGGGATTAGAGTGTTTTCGTATTAAATACGAAAAAAACTCAAAGGCATGAAAGAAAAAAACTGTTATGACCGCAAAACTTGCAGCGACCTTGGATTGTGTAAAACTTACTGATCGTAGAGCCACATTTGTCCTTGCTGCTGCGGCTGAATCGTTTGGCCATAAGGTTGAAGATCTTTCAATAAATAAAGAAACAATTCGAAGGGCTCGTTTGCGTCACTGCAGTGAATTTTCCAAAAAGATGATGGCGGAGTTTAATGTTAACACTTCGGGACCACTAATAGTTCACTGGGATGGCAAATTGCTACCTGATCTAACAGGGAAACTTCAAGTAGACCGTATTCCAGTTAACGTTTCCGGAAATAAAGTAACTCGGCTTTTAGGTGTTCCCAAGTGTGAAACAAGTACGGGTGCTGCTCAAGCAAATGCCGTGGCAGAGGCTTTGGAACATTGGGGAATTACTGACAAGATAGCAGGTATGTCATTTGATACAACAAGCTCTAATACAAGCAGAATTAATGGAGCCTGCCTGTTGTTAGAACAACAAGTAAAACGAAACCTGTTGCACCTTGCCTGTCGCCATCATATTTTCGAGCTTCTTCTAAAAGCTGTATTTGAAGTATGCATAGGTGATAGATACATCGTCTCCTGAAGTAAAACTTTTTAAAAGATTTGAAACTTTCTGGGAGAAAATTAATAAAACAAACTATGTAACATTTAGAGAAGATGAAGTAGTTTACACTGCACTGGAACCTAAAAGAAATCAAATTGTTTTGTTTATAGAAACTCAGCTTAAAACCTTTCACCCACGTGATGACTACAAGGAATTTCTGGAATTGGCTCTATTGTTTTTAGATAATTCTCGTGAAAAAATCACTTTTAAAGCACCTGGGCCAATGCACCACGCAAGGTGGATGTCAAAAGCAATTTATTCACTAAAAGTTCTAATGTTTCACAAACAATTCCATTTAACAAACAGAGAATATAAAGCTCTTCGGGATATTAATATTTTTCCACACATGCTCCTAGAAATGACCTAACCTTAGTTAAAAAACTGTTAGATTTTTCTGCCGTTAATAAGAAAGTGGCTGAAGCTGCTGCCAGAAAATTTTCAGGACACTTATGGTATTTGTCTGAAGAGTTAATAGGACTGGTATTTTTTGATCGCCATATCCCCGATGATTCAAAAAAATTAATGGTGTCTAATATTCGTTCACGAGTAGCATCTGATGAACCTACAAAACGAATTTTTGTGCCAATTCTTGATTATTTGGCAAATTTGGAGCTACATGACTTTGTATCAATGCACACAGTATCGTTCTTTAATATTCTCAATATTTCTGTTAATTTTATGGAACATGATCCAAAGTTATGGCCACAAAATGAACAATATATCTCAGATCTCGAAAAAGGAAAAAGTCTTCGAGTAGTCAATGATACAGCTGAAAGGAGACTAGCCCTAATACAAGATTACACAATAGTGCCCCTTAGTTTTAATTTGTATTTACAAATATATAATATATGTGCAGCTTAGTGTATATATAACAGTTATTTTGAATATCCTTAGGTTTTCAAAGTATAAACATTTTTCTTAAAAAAATTGTTTTTTCAAAATTTCAACAGCCTTGGTCTACCCCCAAATGTCAATTAATTTTAATAAAATTTTGTATACATGTTTAAGCTTCATATTGGCACCAGTTACCAATGTGTCGCATGAAGATTTAAAAAAAAAGTTGTGCTGCACCCTATTGTAGAATTGGGTCAAAAATGAAAAAAATCATCGAAATACAAGACTTTTTTGTTTGCAACTTTTCTGTAAAGTGCTTTTTCACCGAGTTTTTCCGGAAAAATATGAAAAACTACCCCTTTCTTTGAAATTGTAGTGCATTAAAAATACGTAATTTGAAAATTTGAAAAAAAATCAGACGTATGGACTGAGGCCTTCTAAACATTTTTTGTCTCTTGGAATTTTTTTGTAACTTGCTAATTTTCCGAGTAACAGGTAGTCTTTCACGATAAATAATGTACTATATTTTTTGCACATTTTCAATTAAAAAATTATATTGAACTTTTAAAAATGATATAACTATATAGGTTTCATATTTTTTCATAATAATATACATAAATCATGCTCATTTTTCAAATTTTCATGTATTTTTTAATGTGCAAAAGATGTACATTATTTATTGTGAAAAACTGCCTGTAACTCGGAAAATTAGCAAGTTACAAGAAAATTCCAAGAGACAGAAAATATTTAGAAGACCTCGATGCATACGTCTAAATTTTTACAATTTTTTAAGTAACGCATTTTTAAAGCGCTACAATGTCAAAAATGGGGATAGTTTTTCATGTTTTTCAGGAAAAACTCGGTGAAAAGGCACTTTACAGAAAAGTTGCAAATAAAAAAATTCTTGTATTTCGATGGTGCAATTCACCTGAATTTTTTCAGATTTTTTTTTAACTTTTACATTTCCCCTCCCCCATTTCTAGAAATTTTCGAGTGGCCATATCTCGAAAAATATGCATTTTTCGAAAATATTCACAAGAATAAAAACATCTTATTTTGGGCCAAAAAGGCTAAATACATTGTTTTTTTTATTTTTGACCTAATTCTACAAGTTACGGAACCCGTGATAAAAGGTGTATTTTCTACCCCTTCCGATTATTTCCTACTCTAATATTTTTTTTTTAACTTTTTTATTAACGTAATTACAAACACATTGCACAATGTTTCATCAAAAACCATTCATTGGCACTCAAGTTAGAGGTTCACCTCCGTTGACTGGACATAACGACAAAATTTTTTTTTTAATTTTTATTGTTCAAATAGGCTTAGAATGTCATGAAACGTCGAGATTTTAAGTTTGAGCAAAAAAAAATTTCTGTCTGTCGGTCTGTTGGTCTGTAACTTTTTTTATGCGCACGATTACGATTAGGATATTGACTTGAAATTTGGTACACGTGTATATTTTAATGAGATCTGGAACTAGATTATATTTTCATCTTATTCCGTTGAAGGGTTGGGGAGTAAATTGGGGTAAATGGGGGTAAGTAGGTAAATCAAACAGGTCAGAATCCATAAAATTGATATTTAGTATATACAAGAGAAGCTAATGTCTCAAAAAAAAAATTGGCATTAGCCCATACTACCTCCACCACATTATAAAAGAGGGGTTAAAAAAATTGTGATTTAGTGTGTACAAGATCCAAAAGCTCCAAATTTTTTTCACTTCATCCACCCTCACTATCACTCCCCTTCCACCACCTCCACATTCACTATCGATGTGGCATATCGTTTTGTGGGTTTTTGGGGTAGACGATTTCAAATATTATATTATTAAAGTTCCATAAACAATTATTTCCACGTACAATTTTTTTTTTTGATTGTGAGAGACTTGGACTGAAAAACTGGATGTGGAAGTAGTGATTCCTTGGGCAGCAGTTTTTTGAAGACTATAAAGGCCACTGGCGGCCAAACTATCGAATTTTGAGCATTGTGCCCATGAGAACTTTTGTTCAGTATAACCAGGAGAATTCTTTCCCAACATTTGAAAAAATTTGACTGAACGGACTATACTTTTGTGCGGGGTGCATAATCGTATGTTACAGACTGAAATAGGCGCTCGGGCCACCGAAATATGACTTGTATGTTACCGACGTATCCTTACTTTACATCGGTAACATACAATTTTTGCGCATTTTTTTTTTGTAATACCTGTAGTATTACAGGTATTGCAGGTATTATTCGTTTGGCGATAGTTATTGTTTGTGCATTTCTAGGAGGGCAAGGATAATTTTTGAATATATTGCAAAACGCCAAAAATATTCCTTGCCCTTCTTAAAAAAAAAAAAAAAAATTTGCGCAAAAATTTTATGTTACCGATGTAAAGTAAGGATACGTCGGTAACATACAAGTCATACTTCGGTGGCCCGAACGCCTATTTCAGTCTGTAACATACGATTATGCGTGCGGGGTCCTTTCATATTTTTTCTCACCTTATATTATCTGTTTTATGCAACCGCCACCCAGTCTACGTAGAATTAAATTTAAAAGTTAAGGGCATTTTCTCAAAAATAGCACACATGAAATTCATGTACCTTTAAAAACTTTTTTGTTATATCCCCTTTCCAATGATGTATGATAGAATGCTAGCACATTCAATAAAAAACATATTCCTGTAGACAGTAAAACTTTATTAGCTATAGAAAATTAAGTACAGCGTTTGGTTCTATTATGGTGTTTAGAATTAACGAAAGAAAGAAACAATTAAGAACAATTTAATACCTTTGATGTCCAAAATGCGAACCACCATTTCTAGTACATGCACAAGCTCTTTTCACGTCGGTGGTGGTTATGCCTAATCTCATGTATTCCTTAATTCTTGCATCTTCTTCAATAATTCTCCCGATAAGACGATCGTG
Organism: Rutpela maculata; assembly: GCA_936432065.2. NCBI lineage: Eukaryota > Metazoa > Arthropoda > Insecta > Coleoptera > Cerambycidae > Rutpela > Rutpela maculata. The sequence goes on from OW386287.2 coordinate 218,977,323, forward strand.
GTCAGGTATTTCAACCCCGTAACCAAGTTCTTTCATTCAAGAAGACGTGAAAGTCGAGAGGTGTCAAGTCTGGTGATCTTGATGGTCGCGATATCTAAAAAGGCTGATATTTCAAAATCTATGATACTTTTTATAATGGTAAATATGGTCATAGAGCTTCTAAATGTTTCTTTCTATCACCCCTTAAAACTTTATATCGATGTGCCAAACACCCTGTATATTATAGATTATTTAATTTTCAGCATATGCTCCTGGTCCATTGTATGTGTATTTTAATTCTATGGAAACCGATGTCACCCTGGATCCGGATGATAGTGTACTGTATGGTTTTAATATAAAATATGAATTACTGAACAAATGTCCATAACAAGAAATATAATTATTGTAAAACTGTGTACTAAAATAAATATTTATGTCTGTAATTTGAATTCATACCTGCAATGGGAAAGAATAATAAACTTGAAACTGTGTTGAGTTTACATGCAGGAAAGCCATGACAGTGGCGTTTCTCCCTAATAAAACTATTTATTGTATGCATTATATTATTTATCTTCTGGCCTCGTTGAAATTTTATCAAGTATATAAAAAATATTGGATAATAAAAAAAAATGTTTATTGAAAAAAATATAAGGATATTTACACATTTTCCCAAAAGAAAAGATTTTGCTAAGCATTTTTCAGCCCTTTAACATAAACAACTTAACCCATTACCTCCCACTGTACTTATTTGAGTACACCACGAATTTTTGCCTCCCACCGATATGTATTAAAATATTTCTACAAACTTATGTCTTGATAGGACTCTGCAATATGTAGGAAGCGCGTAGTTTCAAGGTTTTTTATGGATGGGGCATTTGTAGTAAATGACAACTTAAGAGACTGAGTAAACAAGTTGTGCTAAAACCTGTGCTTTCAAGAATTAGTTTTTATAACGTGAAAATTAAAATATTCCATTTGAGGTGGTAAATTAGGTTTTAAGGTGTGTATTTTAGTTGTTTATAATATCGGGACATACCATTTTTCATTATTTAAAAAAAAAATGAGAAAAATGGCAGTGTACCCATTTGAGTCCAATGGGAAGATATGTATAAGTAAATTCGGAATATCCTTTCAGAACTTGCTTCGACATGGATTCTGATTTTCAGCCAATCGCTTCCAAAAGTTTTTACGCAAACATTTCAAAACAATGGGAGAAGCAATGGAAGAAGTTTCTTCTGCAAAGCACGACCCAGAAATAATTATTATCCCGCCTGAGGTAGATATGCAAACAGATGGGTATTTTCGACTTTCCCTAAGTTCAAATAGTAATAGTAAAAAGGGGGAGCCTAAGTGGACAAAGAATTATGAAGATATTAGTATGAAGGATAAAACTATGGGCTACGAAGAAAGACCGAGGACAATGATAGAAGATGTGAAGAACGATAATCCAGTTCAAATGTTTGAAAGATTGTTTGACGATAAAGTTATAAAATTGATCGTTCAGCAATCAAATCTTTATGCATCATAAAAAAATAACCACGGTTTTGCGGTGGGGGAGGCAGAAATAAAAATAATTTTAGGAATTTTATTACTTTCTGGTTACCATAAATTACCCCGTGTATTGGTACGTTGACGAAGATGTTTCTGTACCTATCGTAGCTTCCAATGTGTCTAGAAATAAATTCCAGGAAAACAAAATTGCTGGCAATACTAAACTTGATAAGTCTGATAAAATGTCTAAGCTAGGTCCACTGATGAACTTGCTAAACACTAATTTTCGTCAGTGGGGTTGACCTGATCGACCAAGCAGTATCTATTCGCGGAAAGAAATGGTGGTGGTATTCATTCGTTAAAGATTGGAATCGTAAATGCATGGAGACTGCACCTACTAGCTCATAATGATAACATTGATTTACTTGGTTTTATTAGAAATGTTGCTCGCCATTACCTAAAATCTTTTGGGAAGGCGACTTTTTCGAAAAGGCGACCTGCTTCTCGCCCAAGAAGTATCGCGGAAGACGGTGAGGGTCATTTTCCGAAAAAAATCGAAAAACAACTAAGGTGCCGTCAATGTCACTTTCGAGCAAGATGGAATTGTCTAAAGTGTGACGTCACTTTATGTATTGAGCGTGATTGTTTCATAGCATTTCATTCAAAGAATTAAACAATATTCATCTGTAATGCATTTCTACAAGTAAAACTTTTATGACTTTTAAAATTTCGCACTATTTTCTTATACATTATCCCGTTTTACCCATTTGAGTACACCATTTTTTTTTCAAAAACTTGCAAAATAAAAATTTTTGTAATAATTTTTCTAGTATAAGTGTGCATATGAGTGGCCAACTAAAGCAAAAAACTCATAAGAATAAAGAATAAATGTTCGTGGGAGCTAATGGGTTAAATTTAATAAAATTTACAATAAAATAAATGTACAATATAGGTACATACTTTTTCTACCACTACTTTGAAAACTATTTAAAAATGCAGTGCGGAGTTAACGCTTGAAAATTATTGCTTTCACATAGCGTGTGATAAATTCTTAACACACGCTAACAGCGCGTGAAATAGTATATTAAGTATTAAGGTCAGTAAGTGTTCTTTACTAGTGAGGATATGTTTGGAGACCGAGACGAAGTCGAGATCTCCAAAACATCCGAAGCCAGTAAAACACTTAATGACCGCGGTGCTATGACGTTTTTCGCACGCTCCAATATTGAATTTTAATTAAAATTAAGAAAATTAATATTTTAAAAATATAAAAAACAAACAAGTCGTACATGAAAAAGTTTTCGCTTTGGTTACTATGAGACCGAATATTCATTGCCAAGTGACATTTGCTGTCATTAGAAATTTCTCGAAGATATGATTTTTGCCACAACTTAAGATTCTTGTATAAAGTTATGATTCAGATGAGAACGTTGTTTTAAAACCGAATTCTATTACTCCAATAAATTTTAATACTTGTTCAAATTGTAATTTTAATTTTGTCTATAATAAAACTTGATTTTTAAATTTCTATATTTATTTACCGCCTCCTACTCCTGATCGGTAAGTAATTACTTCGAGAGAAGTGCTTCTCTAGATGTTATTTCCCATATTTCGTATGGGTCCCATGCGCCACAGACGAGAAAAAAAATATTGAAATTTCGCCAGCCGCCACTGCCGTGTACATTGTAATTACTTAATAATAGTTTTATTAGCCCCTGTTCCTTCCTACAACTCAAAATTGTCCATTTTCATTATAGGTATAACCTGCGACCTGTGTGATATTATAGTTATTAAGGTACCAAGGGTGTTATAAGGATAATAACGCACCGAGGTCGGCAGTGTACAATCCAGAGGGCCTCTGGCCCGAGGGAGTGTACGTCGACCGAGGGCGTCATTATCATATAACACCCGTGGTGCCTTCAACGTTTAATGTCCTGCAAGTCTAATATTTAATTCGATTTTTTTTTGACATTTACGATTTATTAATTTGACATCTATTATGTTCAGAACGATTTTATTTAAAAGAGAGTAAAAATCAAAATTGTTTGTAAACGCCGCCGTTGCATAGCAACGCATTTTGTTTGTCAATAACGCTATCATAATTTGCTTATTTTAGGATGTATTATAATTTTATAATGCCCTAGGGCGTTATAGATATTCATAACGCCATAGGGCGTTATTTTTCATTTAATGTACCTCAAAACAGGGTGGTTATTGTAAAATAACAGACTTGTAGGAGATTAATATTTATAACGCATTTGACACAACTTGACAAGTTTTTTTTATATTTCATGTAACCCGACTGTCAATACCGTCGCTTCGCTAGCAAATTGCACTTATACCAGAGAAAAGAGGACTACCAGAAGCGGCACTTAAGTTTCCCGCCCAAATTCCATTGACGCCATTTTCCTTTAGGTATTTCCATCAGTTCTTTATTGAAAAATATAGCTGAATTGCTCGATATTAGATTACAGAATGTTAGGTTAAAACAATAAATGAACTGACGGAAATACCTACAAAAAGATGGTGAAGGTCACAAAAATTGAACAAGAAACATCAAAGGCGGTGTGGAGAGTGTTATTTCTTGTAGTTCTAAACCAGGGTTAATTCAGATGGTATAACTCGCGAAATTTTTAAACCAGTGTTAAATTTTAATACGGGGTTAACATAACACCAGGTTAAGGCAGTTTGGTACAACTCGCCCTAAACATTTAGATCACTAAGTTCAAGCCAAAGCCAACTTGGTCCAAGACCAAAAACCACGATTGCAATAGGGAACTTGCCCAAAAAATAAAATTGAATTAAAATACTCAAAATCGTGAAATAACATCATTAAAAACCCCATAGACAACAAAAATAAAATAAAAAAAATTCCTCCAGAAATATAAGCGATTAAAATCTGCCGGATTTTACCCACTCCTGAAACGTAACGTCAGAGGGTGAAAGTCGGATGACGGCGTCAAGAGACACCGATTCTGCTTTCGCATGCTCATTTGTCAGAAACAACTAGCAGTGAACACAACCTAACCTCAAATTCGTTGAAAAAACATCTTCAATATTCTGAATTGTCACAAAATGCTACTTTTGATTCGTTCGTGCCGAGCCGAATTTTCGAATTTCGCCGTGCAATTTACGATCAGGTTTATCTGGAAGCCTTCCTCTTTACGTCGCGACATCGTACGGCCATCCCAATGGTGTTTTTCGAAAAATATGAACGTGTCAAGATTGCATGTTTTTGCAATTTTTTCGGCTCCGAAATGTAAGCTTTTTTTGCTATTTTTTGCAGATATCTCCGAAACGGTGGGAGTTAGCTCGAAATAAAAAATAAGGTCAAACGAGTATTTTCCACTGCGAATCTATTTTCCACTGCGCAACTTTTTAATCTTTGCTCCACCGCCAAAACACTACTCTAGCTAATTTAAACATAATTAAATTTGCTAAAACTCCTTTTTTTATTTTTGAATTCCGACAAAAATTAAGGAATTAGAGGGGGCGGGATTTGGGATTTTTTTTTTCAGTAAAATTTCTCCATTTTGTCGCCGTAATTAATCGATAATTAATTGAAATCGATCTCATTTACGATGTTCACGTAATATCATGTACTATTTTGACGCTCCGTTAATCTCGGCCCTTCGAAACAAAGGTTTCTGAGAAAAATTATTTTTTTAAGATTTACATACACTCTATAGGAAAACGTGTAATTTCCTATATTTCCTCGAATATCTCGATATTTATTGTTTTTTTCGAAAAATTTGTAGGCAGCTTATGTAAAGAGAATTAATTGTGCTTTCCGACACTTTTTTATTTTTTCTCTAACATAAAAAACAAAAGACTTATGACCGAATATGCGGACGTCTCAAAGCCAACCGCCGCCCAGTTTATTAATCAGGGTGAATGGCTAAAGTACGCCATCTGTTGGACACCACGCGAGACCAGTTTTCACCCGGTGACGTCACAGTGCTTTTCGTGAGGAGTGGCGATGATTTCAACTTTAATTATTTATTGCAAAGTAAGTACTGCGATTTAAGAGCTGATATTCGGTGTGGCGTGTTTTTATACATAAATACACACTTTAATGAAATAAAAAAAATTGGGCAAGTTCCCCATTGTTATAATAATCGTAACCTTGGCTTTTGATCTTGGATTAAGCTGACTTTGGCTTGCACTTAGTTGGTACAACTCGCCCTAAATCTTTCTTTTGGTTTCTTGAAATAAGCGTCCTAATTTTGTTTTTAAAAAGTCTAATAATGGAGCATCAACAAAAGAGAGTCGAATCAGTGGAGAAGAATACAAAATAGGTGACTACTCCCTAAGAACAACAAACAAACTGAAATACCTAGGAACATATCTGACGAACCAACTGAAAACAGAAACAGTAAAGGAGAGAATAAAAACAGCATACAGACTCACAAGAGCAATTATACCGTTCATCGAGAAAAACAAACTATCATGGGGCCTGGCCAAACGGCTGTACATAGCCATCATACTGCCAACAATGACATGGAGTTAAAAACGCGGCAACAACAAAAGCCAACCGAAGAAGTTTGAGAAAAGCTGAAAGAGACATCATCCAATTACTCAGAAAAACAACAGGGTAAAAACAACGACATAAAACATCAACACTACTAGAAGGAAAGACAATCACAAAAAGGATAGAAATGTACGCAATGAAGTACTGGGGACACGTCCAAAGAAGGGAACCAACACACCTACTGAAGAAAGCACTAACACTGAACAGCAGCAAACTTAAAATTGGGAGACCATGTTACACGTGGAAAACAACAATCGAGAGGATCATGAACAAACTGGGAAGGACCAAACATACTGGGAAAGAAAAGCGAGGGGAAAAATGAATTTCACAAAGAAATCGGAGCGATATATACTCTACCAGAATCAGAAACGGAGGAATCAGATGCCTCAGAAGAAGAAGAAGAAGAAGACTTGTAGAAACAGAAGTACAAAAATAAGAGCAAAGATAGCAGCGACACAACGCGGCAACATATCTCACAAGAAGACCCAGAATAGGCAGAAGCCCAGAACAAAAAATACAAAAAAAAGGGGGGCCTAAACGCTCCCTCACGACATAATGCGGTAACGCATCTCACAAAAAACTTCACCTCCCATCCCATATTCCGTTACCATGCGCCATGTGGCTCTCGCTGCTGGCAACAAGCATGACCTTAGTCCAACCCAGCGTGGACGTAGCAGGCCCAGCTGTATAACTTGGGAGTGGCAGCAATGCCTACCGCACGCTGGTAAATCAATCAAATCAAATCAATCAATATATTATTATAATGATTTAAAAATCTTTTAGTTTAAATATAAAAAACAGGATTAAAATTTCGCAGTTCTGTGTTGAGAAGTGGTAAACATGTCAACATTTACAAGAGTAATATCATGTATTTGGATATTAGGCAGTCATGTAAACAGGTTCGCATTTTAAACGATATACAGTTTTGTACATACTTGTGTAAAGATAATAATGTAGAGAATTTATTCTGGAAGTAGTGATTCTTTAGGTAGCGGTTTTTTGAAGTATGTTCTGCTCAACAACGTCTGGCTAGGGATTAATGAGTTTCTTCAAACGTAAGTATTTTTATAGCCATTCCAAAAAAAAATTGGACCACCCTTGTTATTCCTTACTCCAGTCCATTTGTCGCAGAGGTTTTTTTCGTTAAATTACAAATATATATTTTTGCAGAAACGGCAAAATATCAAATAAATAGTAAGATATTATACTATACCACAAATTATAGACAATACCTGATAACAGTTTTCTAAAGCAAGTGCCGGGACTGGCCACCAGCGTCTACAAAAAGCATTTTTCTATTTTAGGCCCACGTCTGCAGCCAAATCTAATAGTCTGAGATATTAATAACTATTCGATCGATAGTTGGAATTAGCTTCATGTAGTATCTGGAGAGTCCTCCGGGACGCCTCTGACGGTGGATGCTGGAGAGTTGCAACATCGGGCTAGTAAACGGGATAAAAACATCTTACTGCACCAAACTAATATCGAAGAGCAAGCAATCTAAGGCGGCTGGTCACATTTGTTTTTGTTATATGCTTACATAGCCATCCAATACCTCTGAATATATTCGGGGATCGATACGTTTACACACTGGCACTGAATCGTGTCGTACACGTGTTTTATATTTGTGTATTAGATTTCAAACGACTTAGTTTTATTGCCGAATTTCTTTATTAGCAATCGGATACCCCACAATTTTATTATTCCTTAATACAGATGGGGATTAAATTAAATTAAATACCACAAATAATACGACCCCCTTTATCACCGAAATGGTCTTGTATGGATGGAATTATAATTATTATTTATTGAAATAAATATTTAAATTCGCATTTAAAGGTATATATTAAATATGGTAAAAATACAATTCCATTTTTATAAAAATTACATTTTACATTTTATAAATAATTATTTTATTATTTTACTTCCACATCCAGTGGAAATATAGTAACGACAAAAAATTTTTAAAAAATTTTTATTGTTCAAATAGGCTTAGAATGTCATGTAACGTCGAGATTTTAAGTTTGAGCGAAAAAAAAATTTTTGTCTGTCGGTCTGTAACTTTTTTTGTGCGCACGTTTAAGATATTGACTTGAAATTTGGTACACATATGTACCTTAACTAGAACTAGATTATATTATATTTATGGGGTAAATACGTAAATCAAGCAAGTAAGAGTTCATAAAATTGGTATTTAGTATATACAAGAGAAGCTAAGGTCTCAAAAAAAATTTTTGGCATTAGCCGGGGTAGAGGATTTCAAATATTATATTATTAAAGTTTCATAAACAATTATTTCCACATACAAATTTTTTTCGTTGTGAGTGACTTGGATAGAAAATCTGGATGTGGAAGTAGTGAAGAACAATTAATCACCCAGGCAACACGGTCACGTCATTTTGACGTCATTTTTTGGTAAATATTCGTCGGCGACGTCATATTATCAAAAAGTGACGTCTTAATGACGTCTGCATTTGTACGTCATAATGCCGTACATTAAATTCGCCATCATTACGTTTTTATTTAGTGATTTTAAACACCAGTGACGTCTTAAAGACGTCTGCATTTGTACGTCATAATGCCGTACATTAAATTCGTCATTATTACGTTTTTATCTGGTGATTTTAAACACCAGTGACGTCTCAAAGACGTCTGCATTTGTACGGCATTATGACGTACATTAAATTAGTCATTATTTACGTTTTTATTTAGTGATTTTAAACACCAGTGACGTCTTAAAGACGTCTGCATTTGTACGTCATAGTGCCCTACATTAAATTCGTCATTGTTACGTTTTTATTTAGTGATTTCAAACGCCAGTGACATCTTAAAGACGTCTGCATTTGTACGCCATTATGACGTAGATTAAATTCGTCATTATTACGTTTTTATTTAGTGATATTAAACACCAGACAAAAAAACATTAGTTTTACAAAATTGCCACCACAATAATTATTTACAGAATCTTTAAAAATACAATAATAATAAGTGGATCTTTAGCATTAATTACATGGTAATAATTAACGTCTTATTAAGTCGGGATAATTACAATTATATTTTTTTGGCTGTATATTAATATCATCAACAGTATAGGATTTTTTTAGATTTACGGTTCATTGGACAATAGCCATTAGCCAGTGTCATATATTGGTTTTGTCAAAAAGTGATCTAAATTTTTACCAGGCAGCAGACTGACGTCATTTTTTGGTCACATTGGTCGACGACGTCATGTGACGAAAAAATGACGTCTCAGTAACGTCATATTGTGACTAAATTATGACGTCATGTTGAGACGTCGATGCGACGTTTGGTGTCGTAATTTTTTCATTGCAGAAATTGTTTCTAGATGGCGTCACATACAAACCACTGAAAATAATCAGTCCTTTATACCTTATACTCTAATGAATTTATAGAAAATAAATAGTAATATAAATTAAAATGTTCAAATACATTCAGGAAACGTTGATTGATTTGGATTTGGATTTAGATAATGGTAAGGTTAAAGATCATTATTATGTGGCTGGGTCGAGATAGCATAAAAACCAGTGAGAGCTTCATCTATTAATTGTCCATTCATCTACATCGTACACGGCAGCTTATCCTGTAATGCATATCATACATCGGAAAATGGAAAAATCCTAGAGCCCTTAAGATTTACATGCCATATTGCACCAAATTTTCTTATTTATTATATTTCTCATATGTACATTTATTAATTAATACATATGTAAGCCCATCGACGTCATTTAAGCGACGTCTGTTAATATCATTTAAGTGACGTCAATGGGCTGTGACATTTTGCAGTCATATTTCACGTCATTTTCACGTCATATTTAACGTCACATTGGTGATAAAGATGCCGAAAAAATAACGTCAAAATGACGTGACCGTGTTGCCTGGGCAGGTTTGACTCTGTCAATATTGACAGTTATAACTTTATTTCTTTTATCAAACGTAAACTTAACTTAACTTTTAATTTATTTGTACGGCATAAAACTTTAAATGGATCCTCGTACAAGGGAGAAAAGTTACGTTTAAAACGTTCTTTGCGAACAAATATAAAATCACAAGTAGAAATGTCAGGGCTGACAAACGATTTGTGATGAACATGAGGAAAATTAAGATTAGAAGCTGCTACAGGGGGCTATGTATTTAGAGGCAACGGACACACTCAATAGCCGAACACATTGGAATTTACTTGTTTTTCTGGAAAATTCCAAACCAACGACCTGGATTCGAATTCGAGACTCCAAGGTGAAAGTCAATCCATCAAGTAAAACTCATTTATTTAGAATTACAACATCTTCAGACACTTGTTCCAGGGCCAATCAGGGGCCAATCAGTGGAAATTGAAGGACTGGATGGAGCGAGGCCAGGTAAAGCTAAAAAAGAATTGAAAAACATATCTCCTGCTCACAGGATGAAATATAAATACTAATTAAAATTATATATGTGAAAATAAAACTTAAAATAATTAAAATAAAAAGGCAAAAGGCGCTTGTAAATATCAGGCATAAATATAACTGGAAAATTATCCAGGAAAATTACTAACTAAAAAACTTGTTCCAAGCAATTGCAACAGCGAGCGGCTATGTTAGAAGCAGAATTTATGATTTAAAATATCTATACAATTGATTATTTTTTTGCTTTCATTATGATTAGAGAATATTATTTAGGTATTAAGCAAATTACAACTTACACGCTTTTTTATTTATTATGAAATTAACTACTCGCCCTAATCTGGGCACGCTAATATACTAATTAGGTAATTACTTTGAAACACTCATTATTGGAGAACAAACCAAATCAACTACTCTTCTACCTAATACTGACGAAGCATTGAATTACATGATAGCATTCCTAACATTTTAAGGCAAAAAAATGTGTTGAAAATACTTAAATCATTTATTGAAATTCAGTCATTCATAACAATTATTAAATCTTACATTCTATTTCGGCAGTCGGGCGACTTTAAAAAAATGTTTGTACGTTTGTATACCTTACATTTTTTATATCTATAATTAGTTTAATACACCTTTAGAATTTTGCAATTTTGCAAAATGTAATTGAAATTTACTTTATCGTTTAACTATTAATGTTAAATATTTTATAATAATAATAAATGTCTTTATTGTAAACATACAAGTTGTAAAATTTACAAATGGCGAAGTTCAGAAATAGTTACAAGTAACCTTCTGCTCTTCCACTTAACCATACAATTTGTTAATTACCATTACTATTGTATTATTATTATTACATTTAATTGTAACAATTTCGTTGTATCGTACGTTATTCTTGGATTATAAGGATTTAGAAACCTTTATTTTCGTGAAACTTTTACAATTTAAAGGTTTAAATCCGTTTGTTTGTTTGTATGTATATATACCAAATGTACTCGTGGTAATGAACACATATACAGGGACACGTTTCTGTGTAGTGTAGTGACACCTGCTTACTAACACATACAAAGGTCTTTGATAAGACGAAGTAGACCCAAATCCTTTAAAGAGCGACCATTTCTAAAAACATTGTTGTAACTATCGATTTATTTTGCAGAATTTGGGACAAACATGCAAAATTAGGTTATTAAGTTAATAAATTTTTATAAATGATATTTGGCATTTATTTATTTATTTATTTATTTATTTATTTAATTCATTATTTATTTAACATAAAAACTAAGTAGCTAATATTTTGTCTTAATTATTATGCCTGAACGCATTTTATGACTGCACAATCCGCGTACCGTTACGTTCGCGCACACTACTTTTTCATATTTTTCGAAAACCATGTGGAGTAATGTTTCTTTTTTGAAGTGAACTAAAAAAATAGAACTTCAAAATGATAGACATGATTTTTCAACCCTGTATTCCATTCAAAAGATATTTAACTTTAATTGGAATTTTGTATGCAAAAAAATCTAATTGTTGAACAACTCTCGAAGAATAGAATTTTTCTTCTCATAGCAAAATCCTCCGATTAAAGAACTTATATCTAGATACACAACAGGCTATCTTTTCACTATATACCTTGTTTGCTCCTAACATAGTCACATGATATGTCCATTAAAATGGATAAGGGGCGAGCGTAGAGGCGACTTCAATGTGAATATCAGTCGATATTCCGTTGAAGCAACGTCGAGCGCGGTTAGTACTTGGATGGGCTCCCATCTTGGGAAATACAGCGTTCTCGTCCCACCTTCTAGAGGCTTGTATATCAGTGTATACTCGGAAGTTACGTAATTTCAGACGAGGATTACGTAGTGGATATACCATCCTTCGGAGGGGATGTAAAGCAGGCGGTCCCTTGTCTATTAAATGTTAGGCAAGTAAAAGATCCCTACTCTTCTTAAGGGAAGAGGTTCGGCAAAATTTCCAGGTTGGGGGTAGCTCGTCTGCTGGCGTCGGTGATAGGCCCTGGTAGCGGAAATAGGCCGACGTTAAACAGTTAAAAAAAATAAATAAATCAAATGGATAGATGAACATCACATCCCATAGGCAACAGTGGCGTTGTGTGTGTAGAAAATGTGTAGAATGGTAAATATTTTCATTAAAATGAATTATTGCAATTCCTGCATTACCGGCTCTTTATATAACGTGATGTAGGCATACGATATTACAGTAAGATAAATATGTATTGAAAGGATATTAAAATTTAATTGCTATTTACTTTATAACTGTAAACTGAACTTCATCATGTTACGACTATGGAACGATCGGTTCTTTTCTAAACTGCTTTCTGCAAACGGCACAGCACTTCACTATTTACTTGCACAAAATATATTGTCTCTAAACTGTGTAAATATGAATAGAGAATATTATTTAGGTATTAAGCAAATCACAACTTAAAATAAAATTACTTTTTCACCAGTTTTTGGTCGGAGAACACGAAAAACATTTATTGACATTAATGGCCGAACTGTCAAACTGATATTATGATAATCGAACTGAAGCCGATCGTGTACGAGCGGCCGCGAATACGCCGATGGGCCAATCAGCAACTTATGGGAAGAAGTGCCTTAGAATGGGAGTCTTTCGGGATCATAAAATTCATGCCATTATGTATCTAGATATAAGTTCTTTAATCGGAGGCAAAGTCTGACAGAAAGTGAAGTATTTATAGCCATTTTTCGAAGACCCTTTTTTTCCAAAAAATAGAAATGCAGATGTCAGTCTGAAATTTTTACCAGATGTCCCCTCCTATATAACACGTACTTTAATAAAATTTCAAAAAATGTTCTAAAATTTTGCGTGAAATTAAATTTTTTATTTAAATTTCCGTTTTTTTTGGATTTACTCCTGACCTAATCTTCGGGGGCTCATTTTATAAGTTTTTTTAATACCTTTAACTTTCCCATTTGAATTTTCCTCTCAGATTATTATCACACACCTACAAATTTTAACTTTTATTTTGTATCGTTAACCAAAACCACTTATTTGCATTGTTTTGGTCCCAGCTACATCTAACATAGTCATAAAAAAAAATTTGTTGGCTCTAAAAATTGTAATAACTGACCTAACTCACATATTATGGTATAATTTTAATAAAAAAAGCAATTAATTACATCATGCCAAAAAATATTTGCCATTTTGATATATATTTCAAATTCATGTTATATACTATATATTTAATTAGAATATAAGCCCTTTAATCAGAAAATTAATTATTCTTCTTGCGCTTCTTAGCCCGTCTCTTATAAGTTACTTCTGGAGCATCTCTTATACATGTCCAACAGTAGTCTGCCAACATCGCAGAAGTCCATTTGCCCTGATATCTTTTTTCCATATTTTGAATATCCTGGTGGAATCTCTCTCCATGCTCATCACTTACTGCACCACAGTTTTCTGGGAAGTTATCTGGGTGTGAATGTAGAAAGTGGACTTTTAATGACATATTGCATCCTAATTTCTGGTAGCAAGAAAGACGATTCCCAACAAGGTCTCTAGAGTTTTCTGCTCTTTTGTTACCAAGCAGCTTTTTCTTTACCTTCTAGAATGTTGTCAAATTCAGCATCTTTGAAAAGGTTCTTGATTTGAGGACCCACAAAAATTCCCTCTTTAATTCTCGCATTAGTAAGTCTGGGAAATTTTTGTTTTAAATAACTGAAAGCACGTCCTTCTTTGTCCATAGCTTTTACCAAGTTTTTCATAAGCCCCAGTTTTATGTGGAGTGGTGGCAGTATTACATTTTGTGATTCAATTAAGTAATGGAATGTTAGCAACATTTTTTTCTCCTGGTTCAAAACCCAGTCTTGGCGGCCAAATTTTTCTTTTGTAATGTTCTAATCGCACTCGACTGTCCCACTCACAAAGAAAACAGCAATATTTGGTATACTCTTGCTGCATACCAAGTAAGATAGCTATTACTTTTAAGTCTGCACAAATCTGCCACTTATTGTTATATTCTATAGTCTGTAGCAATACATTCATGTTACTGTAATTTTCCTTCATGTGGACAGCATGGGCGATTGGAATTGATGGCAATTTATTTCCATTGTGGAGTAACACAGCTTTTAGACTAAGTTTCGAGGCGTCAATAAAAAGTCTCCAGTCACTAGGACCATGGGAAATGTGTAAAGCACTCATTAAACCGTCAATGTCCTTGCAGGCAACCAAGTCATTTTCCATTTTGAAAAAAGGTATAAGATCTTTTTGACGATTTCGATACATGGAAACCTTTCTTGTAGTAAATTCCATTTTCTTGTAGTAAATTCCATTGTTGTAATCGAGATGCCAAAAGCTCCGCTTTTGCCTTGGACAGATCAAGGTCTCTTATAAGATCAATTAATTCGCGTTGATTAATTTTGTGTGGTTCACCACCGGACACTTCGGCAGAGAAATCGGGGTCTTGTGATATTGATGGCTGGACTAAGTCGTCATCTACATTATCATCCGATTATTCGTCAGAATCAAGGCTGTATTCTTGAGATGGATTAGGAATAGGTGGTTCATCACTATGGAGAACCGGGAGAATGGTAGATGGTAAATTGGGGTATTGTATTACCATCCTTTTTTCTTGTTAATACCCTGTCTAATAAGAGGTATCACGCAAAAATACCAACCGGTAACATGATCTGTAGGTTCTCGCTAGATCATGGGCACAGCAAAAGCCATTGCCAGCCTCTTTCACTTAGCCAACTGCAAAGATTGTTCGTACAATTGCTGCATCATATATGAGGTGCCCTTTGTTTGTCTTCATCTCCAATTGTACAACCAAAATACAACTGGTACGCCTTCTTAATTTTGGGAGTAAAATTACGTTTTTGATGCGCAAAAGTCACTTCACCACAAATATAACAAAAGTTGTTAGGTGTATTTACACAATCTCGTGGCATATTTTCAAAATAGCACTATTTACTTTCGAAAATGAACGCTTATCATGCGCAAGGTATAAATACGACTACCTAAGAATGAATATTAGTTTTAGTGACAAATGAAGAGGTAGGTAGTTAGTATGTCTATTTTTCGTAGAATTCTAATTCTACCTGTTATTTGTGATAGGACCGCCCATAAACTAGCGTTTATAAGGGGTCTACACATGATCTAGCAGCAGGAAGCCAGCCTTGTCGGTATGCTTTGAACTCATTCGTAAAAGTGAACTGGTCCGCTGGAATTCCAATTATTTTCAAAGCGTACCGACAATGTCGGGTCCCAGCAGCTGGATCGTCTGTAGCTGCGTTACACTTTATTACCTGTATTGGGAAAACCAGAGCCAACTTGAACTTTTGCTTTTTATATTGTTATTTAGCATGACGAAGTTACTAAGAATTTGCTATTTTTACTTCCAGTACATGTAGGCTGTAGAATAGTGATTAGCCTTCTATTTAAACGCGAAAAACCGATTTTCCAACTTTATATAATATAAGTAACTGTAATAACTGTACCATTAATATTAGAATACGTAAAAATTCATTAGTATTAGTACTAGTTTGTAATATAAAAGGTTTAACTACCTTATATTTAGCTTTTTTATTTCGGGACGGTTGCTGAATAAATAGTGTACAAAACTTATTCGAAAAGTGTTTTTTTTTTGGATTCGCAAACTTCTTGTCTACTTGTCCACGAAAATATTACTTCCTGAACTTGTTACGTAAACAAGTGTTCTCCACTAATAGAACAAATTTATGTGTGTTCCGGAGAAAATCTGAAAGTCTAAAATAAGGCCTTATTATTATTTCTTTCCTGACCTAACTTTATCTCAGCTTCCAATTTGACATAACAATGAGATGATGTTTTCTTTTGTTTCTCTAGACATTATTATGACAATACAATAATACTAATAATACATTCATAATATAATCAAGAAAACCATCAACGTATTATCTGCAGTTTTTCTCTAAACCTAAACGAGGACATATCACACATGTTTGGTCCACGTATCAGTATTTTGTTTATAGAAAACACAGTTCGAGCTTTAAATGTGACTTTATGCCTGTTGGAGGTTTTGTTCGCCGTTGTCAGTGTTGCTAGATACCAATAATGTCTTATTGAATCACACGAATGAATGAAAAGCACCACAATCAATATGGTAGAGATCGTACATTTTGACATGGTTGTCACTGATAACTGGTTTACACTCACTGTGCCATGGCCTGTGTTCTCGATTCCCACTGTCTTTCTGTCTAATGTGGAGTATTGGATTTCCTTAATCATGGCATAGTTGAATTGCCATTGTCTCGGGGAGCTTCACCACAATCGCAGGGCGAAGGAACACCCCCTCGTTATATCCATCTTTTTCTTTTGTTTGCATGTTAGAATGGTGGCGTATACTGTCAGTAATAATTATTATATCAGTCGTATTGTATCTTGCCAGCCAGCGCGTTTGTGGGAAGTATTAAATGGGTTAACCGCTATTATCATTCTCGTAGGAGAGGAATTATAATACTTTTGTACAAAGAGAATCCTAGTTGAATAGAGGTGGATAAACGAATTTCAAATAAGCAGTAACACAATGTTACCGATTTTTTTAGTTTAGTCATTAAATATAGTTTTTTGGTGGGTAAAGATGGCATTGAGCCCTGCCGACTGCGAATATCTAACTAAAATTTTACCTGTATAGAGTGGACCAAATTAGATGGGATCTGAGTTTTTCTCTAAAGCTACGACAGATAGACAAAAACTAAAGAGCTCGATTTTCGAGAAACAAACAATGGCGTAAACCGCGATCGTCTATCTTTTTCGACTACTGAGCTACAGAGCGTTTTTGGAAAATTGGCATTTTTGAATGACCTCTCTCTATATCTCAATTACCAAATGTCGAATCGAAAATCGAGTAACACATTCTTAAGGCACTTCTTTGAGTGCTGATAAGAAGAAAATTATGCATGCCTCAGTTTTCGAGATATAGAAAAAACTTTTGTTTTTTTTTAAACGGAACACCCTGCAAATTATTTCATTATTCGATCACAACTTAAATTAGCTATCCAACGATATATCATAAGTCACATTTATCTCTAGATCTTATAATATAAAATAATTTTGCCAAAAATAGGAAAAACTTAACTACAATAAATGTTCGAATCTTCTTTCAATGACATCTATGCATATTTATCACATTTCTAATATTTATTGAGAAGGCCATGGTAAAAAAAAGAAAATCGAAATATTCTTAAATGTCAAATTTTAACTTTTATTTTGTATCGTTAACCAAAACCACTTATTTGCATTGTTTTGGTCCCAGCTACGTCTAACATAGTCATAAAAAAAATTGTTGGCTCTAAAAATTGTAATAACTGACTTAACTCACATATTATGGTATAATTTTAATAAAAAAAGCAATTAATTAAATCATGTGAAAAAATATTTGCCATTTTGATATATATTTCAAATACATGTTACATACTATATATTTAATTAGAATATAAGCCCTTTAATCAGAAAATTAATTATTCTTCTTGCGCTTCTTAGCCCGTCTCTTATAAGTTACTTCTGGAGCATCTCTTATACATGTCCAACCGTAGTCTGCCAACATCGCACAAGTCCATTTGCCCTGATATCTTTTTTCCATATTTTTAATATCCTGGTGGAATCTCTCTCCATGCTCATCACTTACTGCACCACAGTTTTCTGGGAAGTAATCTAGGTGTGAATGTAGAAAGTAGACTTTTAATGACATATTGCATCCTAATTTCTGGTAGCAAGAAAGAAGATTCCCAACAAGGTCTCTATAGTTTTCTGCTCTTTTGTTACCGAGAAAGTGTGTTGCTACCATTTTAAAGGAATTCCAAGCAGCTTTTTCATTACCTTCTAGAATGTTGTCAAATTCAGCATCTTTGAAAAGGTTCTTGATTTGAGGACCCACAAAACTTCCCTCTTTAATTTTCGCATTACTAAGTCTGGGAAATTTTTGTTTTAAATAACTGAAAGCACGTCCTTCTTTGTCCATAGCTTTTACCAAGTTGTTCATAAGCCCCAGTTTTATGTGGAGTGGTGGCAGTATTACCTTTTGTGAATCAGTTAATGGAATGTTAGCAATATTTTTTTCTCCTGGTTCAAAACCCAGTCTTGGCGGCCAAATTTTTCTTTTGTAATGTTCTAATCGCTCTCTACTGTCCCACTCACAAAGAAAACAGCAATATTTGGTATAGCCTTGCTGCATACCAAGTAAGACAGCTATCACTTTTAAGTCTGCACAAATCTGCCACATATACTTTTTATATTCTATAGTTTGTAGCAATACATTCATGTTACTGTAATTTTCCTTCATGTGGACCGCATGGCGATTGGAATTGATGGCAATTTATTTCCATTGTGGAGTAACAGCTTTTAGATTAAGTTTCGAGGCATCAATAAAAAGTCTCCAGTCACTATGGATAATGAATCAATTCACTCGCATTACAGAAAACAGTTCGACAATCATAGACCTAATAATTACTAATTCCAAATACATTAAATTCGAGGATCTATCTACACCAAAAATCACAGACCACTCAATCATAACAGTACAATTAAATAATAATGCTATGGCAGAACCACAAAAAAAAGTAATCAGAGACTTCAATGACTTTAATGAAACACATTTTCAATTAGATTTAATGGACACATAATGGATACCAAATTGTAATGATGTAAACACATTAGCCGAAAAATTAGTAATTAATCTAACTCAAACATTAAACGAGCATGCGCCAGTAAAAGAGATAAGAATTACAAATAAAGAAGGAAATAAAAATTGGTGAACGAATGAGATAGGTCAAAAAATCAAAGAAAAAGATCATTTGTATAAAACAGCTATAAGAACAGGTAACGAGCAACACTGGAATGAATTTAAAGAAAAAAGAAACATGATAGTGACACTCATTAGACAACGAAAACAAATATATTATCAGAGAAAAATTGATGAAGTTAAAGGAAACTCAAATGAAATGTGGAAGACACTAAAACTACTTTTAAATGAAAAAAGAAATGACAACAATAATGGAATAATTTTTGACAACGAACTAACTACAGATAATAAAGTAATCGCTGAGAAATTTAACAAGTTCTTTCTGGAAAGTATAGAACAAATTACGGTACATTTGAATCCAAATAAACATTATGATACAATATTGAACAACATGGAGAAGACCAATTGTAAAATGGAAAAGTTCAAAGTACTGGAAATAAAAAATTTAAAAAACATTATAAATCAAATGAAAAATAAACCCAGTGGTATAGACGGCATAAATGTACACATTTTAAAATTATCATTTGAAGCAATAGGCAATCAATTTTTACAAGTTATAAATACCAGTTTAGAAACAGGAATATTCCCAGACACTTGGAAGACGTCAACAGTAATACCTATTGAAAAGAAAAATAAAACAATTCGATGTGAGGAGCATAGACCCATAAATATGGTACCAGTCTATGAGAAATTACTGGAATTATCTGCTAATATCAAGCTGGATTTCGAAAACTAAATTCGTGCGACACTGCTTTACAAACAACGTTATCAAGCTGGAAAAACGCCTTAAATGAGAAACAAATCATAGTGGTAGTTTTTTTAGATTTCCGCAGAGCCTTTGAGACAATAGATAGACAATTATTACTGTTGAAGTTAAATAATTACGGATTTGGACATAACATTGTGAAATGGATGACCAGTTATTTAGAAAATAGAACACAAACTACCAAATATAAAAATGATACATCCTTATCAAAAGAGACAATATTCGGTGTACCGCAAGGAACCGTTATGGGACCTAATCTGTTTGTTCTATACATAAATGATATTATGAAATACGTTAAAAAGTGCAACATACAACTATTTGCTGACGACACATTGATATACTTAGTTGGTGATAATGTAGACTCGACTATAAACATAATAAATAGTGAGCTTAGAGAAATAGAAAAATGGTTGGACATGAATAGCCTTAGCTTAAATACAGACAAAACTAAGTTTATGGTAATTAAAAGTAAATACAGCCGAGTAAACACAGTAAATAACCAAGGAGTAACCATAAATGGAACAAATATTGAGCAAGTTAATGAATTCAAGTATTTGGGTGTAATTATTGATGATCATTTAACGTTCTCCGGACATGCTCATTATATTACCAAAAAAATAGCTAAAAAAGTTAATCTGTTGGGACGTATAGGAAAAGATCTTAGTACATGGACGAAAATAACCACATATAAAACAATTATTTTACCTCATTTCAACTTCTGCTCAACAATACTTTTTCTACTTAGTAATGCTGAAATAAATATTCTACAGAAGAAGCAAAACCAAGCATTACGAATTATTCTAAACTGTAACAAATATACAAATATAAAATTAATGCTTGATGCTACGAAGTTACTGGGAGTGAAACAAATTATAACTTTAAATACAATGACTTTTATTTACAAAATGTTACATGGATTAGTGCCAAAACATTTATCAGAAAATTGTACCTTCGTGAGGAACATTCATGAACACGACACAAGATCAAGAGAAAATTTATATATTCCAACAGTACATACAAGATATAGCCAGGTTAACCTATTCCACAATGGATTTAAACAATATAATGAACTACCAATTTCTTTAAGAAACTGTGAAAGCCTCATGTTATTTAAAAATGTTTGTTATAAATATATTTTATCGAATGTCACTATTTAATATTTAAGTTTATACCACATGATTAGTTTCAAATTTCATTTATAGAATTAATTTCGTTGATATACAATAATGTAAAATGTGAAATCTAGCTTATGTTATTAATAAAGTATTATTATTATTATTATTATTATTATTATTATTACTAGGATCATAGGGAATGTGTAAAGCACTCATTAAACCGTCAATGTCCTTGCAGGCAGCCAAGTCATTTTCCATTTTGAAAAAAGGTATAAGATCTTTTTGACGACTTCGATACATGGAAACTTTAACATTTTCTTGTAGTAAATTCCATTGTTGTAATCGAGATGCCAAAAGCTTCACTTTTGCCTTGGACAGATCAAGGTCTCTTATAAGATCACTTAATTCGCGTTGATTAATTTTGTGTGGTTCACCATCGGACATTTCGGCAGAGAAATCGGGGTCTTGTGATGTTGATGGCTGGACTAAATCGTCATCTACATTATCATCCGATTCTTCGTCAGAATCAAGGCTGTATTCTTGAGGTGGATTAGGAATACGTAGTTCATCACTATGGAGAACCGGGCGAATGGCAGATGGTAAATTGGGGTATTGTATTACCATCCTTTTTTTCTTGTTAATACCCTGTCTAATAGGAGGTATCACGCAAAAATAACAATCGGTAACATGATCTGTAGATTCTCGCTAGATCATGGGCACAGCAAAAGTCATTGAACGTCCTCTTCCACTTAGCCAACTGCAAAGATTGTTCGCACAATTGCTGCAACATATATGAGGTGCCCATTTTTTGTCTTCATCTCCAAATGTACAATCAAAATACAACTGGTACACCTTCTTAATTTTGGGAGTAAAATTACGTTTTTGATGAGCAAAAGTCACTTCACCACAAATATAGCAAAAGTTGTTAATGTATTTACACAATCTCGTGGCATATTTTCAAAATAGCACTATTTACTTTCGAAAATGAACGCTTATCATGCACAAGGTACAAATACGACTACCTAAGAATGAATATTATAGTGAAAAATAAAGAGGTAGGTAGTTAGTATGTCTATTTTTCGTAGAATTCTAATTCTACCTGGTATTTGCGATAGGAGCGCCGATAAACTAGGGTTTATAAGGGGTCTACACACGATCCAGCGGCAGAGAGGCTGCCTTGTCGGCATGCTTTGAACTCATTCGTAAAAGTGAACTGGTCCGCTGGAATTCCAATTATCTTCAAAGCGTACCGACAATGTCGGGTCCCAGCAGCTGTACCTGCATTACACTTTATTACCTGTATTGGGAATACCAGAGCCAACTTGAACTTTTGCTTTTTATATTGTTATTTAGCATGACGAAGTTACTAAGAATTTGCTATTTTTACTTCCAATACATGTAGGCTGTAGAATAGTGATAATTTGTGAGTTAATTGTGAGTGAGCATTGCTAAATATGGTTCAATTTAGTAATGGTGAAAGATGTGATATGATTAAGTGTTTTATAGAATGTAGAGAAGATTAAAATTTAGCTTCCTAGCTTTATTTTAATAGGTAAGTTATAGGCAGCAAAACTTTGTGCCAAGAGTGCCGCCTAAACAATATTGTTAAATATCAAAAAAGAGACAGCCAGACATAAAAATATTCAAAATGGTGCTACAACAAAATTCAAAAAGTTTGTATCATTTGTAAAACCTCGAGCAAAAATATCTAATAAAGCAGGTGAAAGATGTGATAAAGCTGTAGAAAATATTGTTTTAGAAACTGTAAGAGAAAAATCCTAATATGTCGTCTCAAGGTCCTGAAAAAGTCCTGTTGCTCTTGAGACGCCATCTTGGGAAAATGGTGCCCCAACTAAGTTTTTGCTTGTATCTCGTTAGCCATTAGCGATATCAAAATTACGTTACATATAAAAAATAAAGCTTATAAAATGTTATATGCATTTTTTTCCGAACCCATTATTACAGTATTCGGAAATAGTCTAGCCAATTTGTCGATTGTTAGGCCCTGAAAAAACAAGGACGGATGACTCTCATTGAGAATCTAGCATTTCGACCTCGAGGGGGCGCCATCTTGTTATGAAGGTAGGTAAAACTAACTCTTTTGGAATAAATGGTTTCCTGTTGATTCTTCGGAAAAAGAATTCTGTAGACAATAAAATTTGTATTTATTTATTTATTTATTTTCCTTTGCATCAACAAATTCATGTTACAACTTAAAAAACATGTTTATTTTTATCTTATAACTTTAAAATTGCATTGTACTCAATGATAAAAGCATGTTAAAAATAAAAAATTTTCAATTGTGAAGAAAATGGTATATAAGCAAGAACGGTAAAAAACGACAAAAAACAGCCAACCTTGAACGGCAATATCTCAGTCAATGTTCATCATAGAACCTTTTTTCATAGCACATTTTAATGGCTGGAATCTCCACTTTCTCTCTGAAGCAATTCATATACCTATCTCTGTCCAGAAAAAAGTTATAAGCAAAAATGTAAGAAAAAAAATTTCGCGATTTTTCGCGTTTTTTGCAGATCTGTTTACGCCTACATTTAGTATAAAAAATGTTGTTTTGAGATTGAAGCTATTTCGATGGGAAATTTAATTTTCTGCAAAAAAGTACGCTTGTAATTTTAAATTCCGCTTAGTTTCTGAGTTATATTGAAAAAACTAGAACCACCTCTTTCACCCCGTTCTCAAAAATGCACCCCTAAATTTAATAGTATTTTGTGATTTTATCATGTTTAGGAGAGCAGTAAACGGATGAAACAATAAATACCCTTTAACAGTGGCGGTCCCAGGATTTCATTGTGGGGGGGCGAACTCGAAAAAAAAAATGAAGAAGGAAAAAAATTGTTGTGTATTTAAAATAAAATATATTCATTATTCATGAAAACATTGAAAACCATATAAAATATAAATAAAACAAATACGTTTTATCGAAAACACTTTTATAGTTTAAACTGTATTTTTTTCTAAAGCAAGTGCCGTATACAAACGAAAAAATTTGAGCATCTACATCATGCTATATATTAATGAGAAACAGTGTTTGAAATTCCTTTTTTTTATTTACTGGCTAATTACAGTAACAAAATGGCAACTTTGTTACTAAAAAAAAATGTGAAGACGCACATTGCTTAGGTCATAACTTCTTTGTTCTTTATGCCACAGAAACAAATTAAAAAACAGTTGAAAGCTTAATGAATAACTTACTACTACCTATTAGCATTCTTGACGTAGGTGTCATAGTTTCTGAGATATTTAACTCTCACTCTAAATAATTATCTTATGAACACTTGGATGCCAAATAAAAACTTAAATATCTCCAAATTATTAATCCTACATCAATAAAAAAATTATAATTCATTCCCAGTTTGTACTTTCTGTAATTGGTCTGTAACATTTTTTAGATAAAGCAATACTTTTCGAGATACTTGACGAAAGCCGTTTAGAAATACCTTTTTTTAAGCCAAAATCGCAATTTGGAAGTCGTTATAACTTAAAACTATCAATTTATGTGAAAAATTGCATAGAACCTTTCCTTCTTAAAACTTGATTCTTTTTCAGCTCCAATAAATATATATATTTTTTAAGTGCCACCCCCTGAGAAGGGGTGGCATCCACTCCCTATAAATTAGCAAACCCCCGCAGAATACAGAAACTTTTCTGTGAAGCATTTACTATTATACTGCCAAAAATGAACGAAATCCGTTCAATATGACATTATTCCGAATTTTTGCATATTTTTCACCTCTAGGTACTGTACTATGATATGACTTGGCAAAATTGATTATAAAAATATTATGTAACTATACTAAATGGTCACTAAAAGTAAAATAAAATAAGATCATGTTGATATTATACCCGCTACCCACAACCCACAACATCCACAATTATTATACATAGACAGTACGTATAGTATTTATAGTCACTAATTAGTTTTAGTTTCATATACTTAAAAAATAATAAAATTTTCAGATGTTTTTATTTGATTGTCATATTATTGAAGAAACACCAAGCCAATGGGGGGACCGCGTAGGACCGCCACTGCCCTTTAACACAATTGTTTCTTTCTAAATCACATAGTCAATAGTCTATAACTTCAGTCTAGAATAGCACCACACATTCACTATTGGTAAATGGTTTTAAACCAAAAATGAACCGTAAAAAAAATTTGACCACTGAATGAATGTCATGCGCATATCACTTATTGGATAAAACAACTTACGGGGTGTGGACTTTTGGCTTTATCAACTGTCCTATTCTTATCGAATTAAGAAGGAATTCTCATCTAGAAATAACACAAATTTAAAACTTCCAAGAGCTGAAGGCGCAGACCAATTCGCGAAAGTTCAAGAGGATATTATTAATCCGAAATCGATTGAATTAAAAACAATATTTGAACAAGCCAAGTCAAACAGGATTACGGCTCCATATGCGATCAGTTTTAGTCCTATAATTTATCAAAGGGAGATCTCTAGTGGTTTCGATTTCGTTCGGTTATGATTGACGTGGCGGATGTGGGGCAATGGAACCCTCAGATGAAGGACGGTGTGGCGCTAAGAAAAACGAAATGATGAGGACGCGTTTTTTAATATCCTGACTGTCAGAGAGCCTGCTTTGTTATTAGCCTGGTAGAAAAGATCCTTCGTCTTTTGTATATAGTGACAAGTCGTGATTACGTTGTAGTCGAACTAACGCCCGCTTTTCATATTCCGAACGTATTCAGTTTGCTCTATTTACTATCTGCGATATGTAATTTACAATCGACATTGTGGGGAATGACTACTAATGATTCAAATATATTGGCACCTGGTTCTGAATGGTAAAATCGTGAAATCTAAAACTGAAATAAAAAAACGGGGTTGTCATTCTTAATCATACGGAAAAAGTGTTAATTATAAAAAAAACTTGTTTGTTTCTTTAGGTTTGCCTTACACACGAAAATTCAGTTAATTTTTTTAATCATAGCGTTCAGTTGTTTTGTTGGTAGCCCTTTAATCACTTTAAATATATCTACGTATATGTGGCCACAAAAAAATTAAATATAAATGTAGGTAATAATCATGATCTAAAAATCAACAAACAATATAATTTACAACATATACATTTTTACTTTCTTAAAGTAGAAAAATCAGGATAAAAAACTCGTTTAATTAAGAAAGATTTTAAAACGTTTATAATCCAGTTCCTTGATACTGTTTGGTAAAACGTTAAAAAAGTTTATTGCATAATATGCTGTGCCATTGCGTGTTTTCGATAAAACGTAAAAAATCAAAATGTAAGTTCTTATTATTTCGGGTAGGATAAGAATGTAGTCGAGCACAAGATACGTATTTTGATTCATGTTCTTTAATATACAGATGGTCCCAAAAGTATGGTATTATGAGGGAAATGGCCTCTATAAAAGTTGTTGGAGTCGTCGGGGGCACCACTTGGTGACCTTGGATTTGACCTTGAAGTGCATTTTCAAGGTTATTTGAAGGACAACTTCCGTTTATCAAATGGGAACCCCCCTTGTCGCCGAAGTCGATCATGAAATGACCTCGATTTGACCTTAAAATCTCCTTGTAAAGTCAGCACGATCACTATTGCCTGCGTTCAGTCGTCACCAGATCTTAGAATCAATTTGACTCCTTACAACTCTAATGCTAAATTTTTCGCTCTTTAAGAATCTAGGGTCAAAAATTAAAAAAAGCGAAAGTTGGCCTTGAAATTATCTTGAAAAAAGCCCCTTAAGGTCAAATCCAAGGTCACCATCTTTAATAATATAATATTTGAAACAGTCTGCCCCAATAACCTATAAAACGATATACCACATCGGTAGTGGGGGTGGCTAATGCCAAAAAATATTTGAGGCTTTTGGTTCTTGTACATACACTAAACCACAATATTTGTTTAATCCTGTTAATAATGATGTGAGGGTGATAATGAAGGTGATAGTGGGGTGGCTGATGTCAAAAAAAATGTTAAGCCTTTGGCTTCTCGTGCATATACTGAATCTCAATTTTATGAACTCTATTTACCCTCATTTACCCTCCAACTCTTCAAAGGAATAGTCAAAATATAATCTAGTTCCCAATGTCATTATAACACATACGTGTACCAAATTTCAAGTAAATGTTATTAATCAAGTCAATATTATAAACAGTTCTAGAGCAAAAAAAAGTTACAGACGGACAGACAGAATTTAAAAAAAATTTCAATTCTTTTTCCAATTCTCAGTTTTACTTCCACGTTCAGTGGAAGTATAGTAACGACAAAAAAATTTTTAAAAATTTTTATTGTCCAAATAGGCTTAAAATGTCATGAAACGTCGAGATTTTAAGTTTGAGCGAAAAAAAATTTTCTGTCTGTCTGTCGGTTTGTCTGTCGGTCTGTCTGTCGGTCTGTCTGTCTGTAACTTTTTTTTGTGCGCACGTTTACTCTGGAACCGTTTAAGATATTGACTTGAAATTCGGTACACATATGTACTTTAACGAGATCTAGAACTAGATTATATTTTCACCTTGTTCCGTCGAAGGGTTGGGGGGTAAATTGGGGTAAATTTGGAGTAAATGGGTAAATCAAGCAGGTAAGAGTCCATGAAATTGGTATTTAGTATATACAAGAGAAGCTAAGGTCTCAAAAAAATTTTTGGCATTAACCACCCCCATTACCACCCCCACCTCCTTATTAAAGGGGATGAAAAAAAATTGTGATTTAGTGTATGTACAGGAACCAGAAACCTCAAAATATTTTTTTACTTCATCCACCCCCCACTACCACCCCCTTATCACCACCCCCACCTCACTACCGATGTGGGGTATCGTTTTATGGGTTTTTGGGGTAGAGGATTTCAAATATTATATTATTAAAGTTCCATAAACAATTATTTTCACATACAAAGTTTTTTCGTTGTGAGTGACTTGGATAGAGAATCTGGATGTGGAAGTAGTGATTCCTTGGGCAGCGGTATTTACATAAGCAAAATACCAAATTGTTCGCAATAAAATTTTGAACAAAGCTAGATCCATAAAAATTTGCAAAGAACCTCTTTGATAAACATGATCCTGAAAACGAAAAATTGTTTTTATGTGTCTGATACTCTGACGAAAAATGAACGGAACACCTTTTCCATAAAATTTTCTACATCAAACGAATATTATTTAAAAAAAAATTTTGGCTCAATGAAAAGCATTTGGCCCATCTTGGAGCCGCCTCTGGTGCTTTGACCAGAAATTTGAAACAGATCTCTTCCATACAATTTTCCAACCTAAACAATATTTATTTGAAACAATTCTTGATTCGACGACAAATTGTTTTTGAGCCCTTCCTGAAACCTTCCCTGGTGCACTGAATAGAGGTCCTCAAAAGATCTTTCCGACGTAATTTTCCATCTTAGACAATGCTTTGAATAACTTTTCAATTCGAGTAAAACCTGTTTTTTGGCCTTCCTGGAATCTGCTGTGGTACCCGGGCGAACAATTTACAAAGAACCGTTTCGATACAGTTTTATATTCCAAACAACTTTTATTTCAAACATGTTTAAATTTGACGAAAAACCATTTTTGAGCCCTCCATAAAACTGCCCTGATGCACCGATATCACTAATATTCTAAAGCGGGCATTGGATCTCCCAGATTTTCTGTCTAAAATTTCAGGTGTTTACGTTGCGTCGTGTTCGAGAAAAACGTATTATCCACATAGACGCACAGACACACACACAGACATCTAGACACTTATGTGTGCGCATACCGCACTTACACAAGCAGACACGCACGCAATTATTTTGTGACATTGTTTCGTTACTTATCTAAATTGACATTTTTTAACCGATTACATCTGAAATTAAAATGTAATTCGTCTTTCAACTCATGTGAATCTTATAACTTGAATTAGTCTTTGTCAGAAAATTTAATAGAACTGATAATTAATATCTGCCATACCTACATGCAATGCTGGAACTAGGAGTTGGCAAGTTGGTGGCCGCCAAGAGCGCAAGCCTTCGAGGGGCGCAAAATTTGGTTCACTGAGCGCTTTATTCTTAGATTCTTGGTCAGCATCCAATGACGTACGCCAAAACGAAAAATACCAAAGGCGCAACCCAGCAAACAAACTACAGGTGGCAAAGCAATGGGCCATTAGACTTATGAGTGGTAAAATGTTAGCAACTTTTGCCAATACCTGAAAAGCGAATACAAAGTACTGTTTACCATTATCATCTGTCCTGTAATGGTAGGTATGGCCCTATGTGTTTAATACGCTCTTTTGTTATTGCATACTTGGAATTATTTCACCACCGTTGGTACGTTAATAGTATATTACATAATGAGTGTTGTAAGAAGCATATTACGCACGAATGGAAAAGTTACGCACGATGCCGCGTAGCGGCGAGTGCGTATTTCCATGAGTGCGTAATTGCTTTACAACTCGAATTATGTACTATACTTTACCTACGATCATATTTATTTATTTATTTAGTAAAATCTGGATTTAGTTTACTAATCAACAATATTATTCAACAAATATGTCAGTTTTGACAGTGTTTGAAAATTACGTCGGCGCACTTGTTTTTTTAAACCCCGCGTTAGCGATATAAGCCACCTATAATTGCGTGTCCCGTGCGTTTTGTTTACCGTGCGATTTGTTTACAGTGCGTTTTGTTTACAATATGTAAAATTCAACTTACATAGATGGCAGATAGTGTGTTTTTTACTATTTATAGTAGTGATCGTAGGTAAATATATAAAAATACTCTTCTGTCAATACCAAAAAAGCTAATACAAAGTTCTGTCTAATCATTATAGCTCTCGTGTTGTAACGGTAAATTGATAGTCCTGTGTTTAAAACGCCCTTTCGTTATTGTGTATTTGGAAATATTTGACCATCACTGGTTTATTAAATATAAAAGCACTTTTTTGCTAATACCTGAAAAGCGAATACAAATTGCTTGTCTA
Organism: Rutpela maculata; assembly: GCA_936432065.2. Lineage (NCBI taxonomy): Eukaryota > Metazoa > Arthropoda > Insecta > Coleoptera > Cerambycidae > Rutpela > Rutpela maculata. The sequence continues at coordinate 219,007,308 of OW386287.2, forward strand.
TAATCAATACAACCTCCTTCAGACCTTTCCCAACTAGCAATTTGGTATTTTATAATTTATAAAACAACATTACTCTCAGCAACACTTTAAAAATGTTATTACGACAGCTATAAATGTAAAATCGGCACCATCATCTAAAATAGTTTAGTCACTGTTGATATTTAGGCGATACTTACAAAACATCTATAAAATAATATGTTTTAGAGGTGACGGGTCTTGTGACAGGGCCGTATCTTAAATGAAAAATATAACAATTTTTTTCACAAATGTCTTATTTTGCATTTTTGTTATACCTTATAAGCGAAGAATAATAACTGTAAAAATAACCGGAACAAACATTTTGATAAAAACTGTAATTTATTGTAACTATTACCGTAAAATTGCGTATTAAGTTTTCATTTTAACACCCTCGCTCATTTTACGAAAATTTTCACTAGTAATCTCCCTAGTGCTTGAAAAATGTCTGGTTCACTATTCTACAGCCTACATGTATTGGAAGTAAAAATAGCAAATTCTTAGTAATTTCGTCATGCTAAATAAAAATATAAAAAGCAAAAGTTCAAGTTGGCTCTGATTTTCCCAATATAAGCAATAAAGTATAATGCAGACGATCTAGCTACTGGAACCCGACATTGTCGGTACGCTTTGAAGATAATTGGAGTGCTAGCGGACCAGTTCACTTTTACGAATGAGTTCAAAGCATGCCGACAAGGCTGGCTCCCTGCCGCTGGATCGTGTGTAGACCTCTTATAAACCCTAGTTTATGGGCGGTCCTATCACAAATAACAGGATAGAATTAGAATTCTACGAAAAATATAACTATCTATAACTATCCACCTCTTTATTTGTCGCTAAAACTAATTAATATTCATTCTTAGGTAGTCGTATTTGTACCTTGTGCATGATAAGCGTTCATTTTCGAAAGTAAATAGTGCTATTTTGAAAATATGTGAGACTGTGTAAATACACCTAACAACTTTTGTTATATTTGTGGTGAAGTGACTTTTGCGCATCAAAAACGTAATTTTACTCCCAAAATTAAGAAGGCGTACCAGTTATATTTAGGTTGTACAATTGGAGATGAAGACAAAAAATTGTCACCTCATACATGTTGCAGCAATTGTGCGAACAATCTTTACAGTTGGCTAAGTGAAAGAGGACGTTCAATGGCTTTTGTTGTGCCCATGATCTGGCGAGAATCTACAGATAATGTTACCGATTGTTGTTTTTGCGTGATACCTCTTATTAGACAGGGTATTAATAAGAAAAAAAGGATGGTAATACAATACCCCAATTTACCATCTGCCATTCGCCCTGTTCTCCATAGTGATGAACTACTACCTATTCCTAATTCACCTCAAGAATACAGCCTTGATTCTGACGAAGAATCGGATGATAATGTAGATGACGACTTCGTCCAGCCATCAACACCACAAGATCCCGATTTCTCTGCCGAAGTGTCCGGTGGTGAACCACACAAAATTAATCAACGCGAATTAAGTGATCTTATAAGAGACCTTGATCTGTCCAAGGCAAAAGCGGAGCTTTTGGCATCTCGATTACAACAATGGAATTTACTACAAGAAAATGTTAAAGTTTCTATGTATCGAAGTCGTCAAACAGATCATATACATTTTTTCAAATTGAAAAATGACTTGGTTGCCTGCAACGACATTGACGGTTTAATGAGTGCTTTACACATTCCCCATGATCCTAGTGACTGGAGACTTTTTATTGACGCCTCGAAACTTAGTCTAAAAGCTGTGTTACTTCACAAAGGAAATAAATTGCCATCAATTCCAATCGCCCATGCTGTCCACATGAAGGAAAATTACAGTAACACGAAAGTATTGCTACAAACTATAGAATATAACGAGTATAAGTGGCAGATTTGTGCAGACTTAAACGTGATAGCTATCTTACTTAGTATGCAGCAAGGGTATACCAAATATTGCTGTTTTCTTTGTGGGTAGGGCAGTCGAGCGCGATTAGAACATTACAATAGAAAAATTTAGTCGCCAACACTGAGTTTTGAACCAGGAGAAAAAAATGTTGCTAACATTCTATTAGTTGATTCACAAAAGGTAATACTGCCACCACTCCACATAAAACGGGGGCTTATGAAAAACTTGGTAAAAGCTATGGACAAAGAAGGACGTGCTTTCAGTTATTTAAAACAAAAATTTCCCAGACTTAGTAATGCGAAAATTAAAGAGTGAATTTTTGTGGTCCCTCAAATCAAGAACCTTTTCAAAGATGCTGAATTTGACAACATTCTAGAAGGTGAAAAAGCTGCTTGGAATTCCTTTAAAATGGTAGCAACACACTTTCTCGGTAACAAAAGAGCAGAAAACTATAGAGACCTTGTTGGGAATCTTCTTTCTTGCTACCAGAAATTAGGATGCAATATGTCATTAAAAGTCCACTTTCTACATTCACACCTAGATTTCTTCCCAGAAAATTGTGGTGCAGTAAGTGATGAGCATGGAGAGAGATTCCACCAGGATATTCAAAATATGGAAAAAAGATATCAGGGCAAATGGACTTCTGCGATGTTGGCAGACTACTTACTGTTGGACATGTATAAGAGATGCTCCAGAAGTAACTTATAAGAGACGGGCTAAGAAGCGCAAGAAGAATAATTAATTTTCTGATTAAAGGGTTTATATTCTAATTAAATATATAGTATATAACACGTATTTGAAATACATATCAAAATGGCAAATATTGTTTCGCATGATGTAATTAATTGCTTTTTTTATTAAAGTTATACCCTAATATGTGAGTTAGGTCAGTTATTACAATTTTTAGAGCCAACAAATTTTTTGTATGACTATGTTAGACGTAGCTGGGACCAAAACAATGCAAATAAGTGGATTTGGTTAACGATACAAAATAAGAGTTAAAATTTGTAGGTGTGTGAATTAACTAAAGCACGTGGGGGATTCGGTAAGAAAATTTCACTCCTAAATTAAACGAAAAAATAAATAATATAAGAATGACAGCTAGATTAATTTAGGTTATGTTAGTTAGTAGGCTGTGTACTACATAGAAAGGTTGGATTTAATATAGAGGTAAGGAAGGAGGACAGTTCAAATAAGAAGGAAATGCATGTGGAATTTTGATTAACGGTTGATCAATATGACGGATAACCTTGAGATCGGTAACGTTTTTTGTAGTATTGGAATTACTTTTTGTTCATGCAGAACTTTTTATAAAGGATAGAATTTTCCTATAACTCACTAACGAAAAAAGTTTCCCTTGTTGTGCACACTTTCTGCCAGGCAGGCAAATATATTTACTGTTAGACATTACAGAGGTAAATCGAAATTTAAAATTTGAAAAATTATAATTTTCCAATACGGTTCTGCGTATTTAGTTAGATGAAATATAAACACACAGCTGACACAAGGAATCAATTGTTTCAAATATATTATATTGCATAGTTAGCAACAGCATTTTTATGTTCACGTAAACAATTTTATTTTGTAACAATCTCCGTATATCAGTATGCTACCACATATCAATCATATAATCATACTTTTCATTAACGGGACTTAAAAAATAACTTAATGCTAAAAATCCAGTATACCGCCATTATTATTGGCAAAGAGTGTGATGGCCGGTGTTGCACTTTATTCGATAATATAGCGCTCCTTGTCAATACTTTCCCAATGGAGAAGTTGCCCAATTTTTTTTTATTTCATTAAAGTGTGTATTTGTGTATAAAAACACGCCACGCCGAATATCAGCTCTGAAATCGCAATACTTACTTTGCAATAAATAATTAAAGTTGAAATCATCGCCACTCCTCACGAAAAACACTGTGACGTCACCGGGTGAAAACTGGCCTCGCGTGGTGTCCAACAGATGGCGTACTTTAGCCATTAACCCTAATTAATAGACTGGGCGGCGGTTGGGTTTGAGACGTCCGCATATTTGGTCATAAGTCTTTTGTTTTTTATGTTAGAGAAAAAATAAAAAAAGTTTCGGAAAGCTCAATTAATTCTCTTTACATAAGCTGACTACAAATTTTTCGAAAAAAACGATAATTATCGAGATATTCGAGGAAATGTAGGAAATTACACGTTTTCCTATAGAGTGTATGTAAATCTTAAAAAAATAATTTTTCTCAGAAACATTTGTTTCGAAGGGTCGAGATTAACGGAGCGTCAAAATAGTACATGATATTACCCGAACATCGTAAATGAGATCGATTTCAATTAATTATCGATAAATTACGGTGACAAAATGGAGAAATTCTACCGAAAAAGAAAAAAGTCCCAAATCTCGCCCTCTCTAATTCCTTAATTTTTGTTGGAATAAAAAAATAAAAAAAAGAGTTTTAGCAAATTTAATTATGTTCAAATTAGCTAGAGTAGTGTTTTGACGTAGGAGCAAAGATTAAAAAGTTGCCAACTGTAGAAGCTCAAAATTTGCGATTTTTTGCCGTACGTGGCCGACATTTCTGTAGTTATCTCCGAAACGAAAAAAAAAATCAAAAGTCTGGTGATAGCAAAAGATTCGCAGTGGAAAATACTCGTTTGACCATATTTTTTATTTCGAGCTAACTCCCACCGTTTCGGAGATATCTGCAGAAAATAGCAAAAAACAACTTACATTTCGGAGCCGAAAAAATTGCAAAAACATGCAATCTTGACACGTTCATATTTTTCGAAAAACACCATTGGGACGGCCGTACGATGTCGCGACGTAAAGAGGAAGGCTTCCAGATAAACCTGATCGTAAATTGCACGGCGAAATTCGAAAATTCTGCTCGGCACGAACGAATCAAAAGTAGCATTCTGTGACATTTCAGAATATTGAAGTTGTCTTTCCAACGAATTTGAGGTTAGGTTGTGTTCACTGCTAGTTGTTTCTGACAAATGAGCATGCGAAAGCAGAATCGGTGTTTCTTGACGCCGTCATCCGACTTTCACCCTCTGATGTCACGTTTCAGGAGTGGGTAAAATCCGGCAGATTTTAATCGCTTATATTTTTGGAGGAATTTTTTTTATTTTTATTTTTTGTTGTCTATGGGGTTTTTAATGATGTTAGTTTACGATTTTGAGTATTTTAATTCAATTTAATTTTTTGGGCAAGTTCCCTATTATGAGGTGAAGGCATGTAGGTAGTTTATTATTTATTAATGATGGCCAATTATGCGTGTTTGCTGGGAATCTACTCTAATTCCAGCTCTGCCCACATAGATTATATTAAAAGATTTTCTGGTTAAACAGACAATCTGACATTTCACTAATTGTGTCCTCTAGTCTTACGTGCCCACCACGTAAATACATCGATAATAAATCTGTTACACATGGCTGAATCAATTTTTTTAAACAAAAGCACTAAATACTACAAAATCAGACAACAAACTAAACAACAACAAATGCCAACATTGAAAATATCCAACAATTTCATTGCATATGTCCATTGTTAGAAATACATGAAAGCCCTGCCAAAAATTCCACATAGAAACTCATAAAAAAAAAGTGATGCGGTTTTATCGTTCCTATAAGTTATATTAGTATTATACAGACACGATTTTATCTGTTTTATTAAGTTTTAAATCGGTTATGAAACAGTAATTCCGAATGAGCTATTTGGAATTATCATGTTGCCCTTTCATGAGTACTTATATGAAATATACATCAACAAATCTACAGTTTAGTGTCTGCAAATGCATCCTTGCCCTTATATCTGTAAACATATGGAATTGATACAACTTTAAAGAGATTCTAAACTTTTCTATAAGTAATATCATAAGAGTTCCAGTCCCTCCTTTCTCCAGTATCTATCGTATTTAACACACCATTTATCAACATGTTTTTATTGTAAATTTCAACATTGTCTTTTTATTAGTATTAATGTGGATATACATGTCAACAAATGTACAGTTTCAATTGTATATTTTACAGATGTATTTTTATTGTAAACTTCCATTTTGCTTTTTTATTAGTATTAATTTGGATATGCATTCCGACAAATGTGCAGTTTAAATTGCATATTTCAAATAGAAATACTAATATTGTGGTAAACACAAAATACTGCAAAGTCCTTATTTCCTCGGGTGTTCTTGTTCTAGCCTAGAAGCAATGAATGAGTTAGCAGTGAAAAAGACTGCTTTACTTTTAATTTAACAAACACACGTCAGTTCCTTAGGTCACATTAGATTAGATATGAATTAGCGACACGTATACAGCTCCCTCTACTGGAGCAGTTTCTACCAGAATGGAGCAGCAAACATTTACTTATACCACATCAATGAGAATTTATGAGAATAGTATCTAAGGTAAAACGTGCGGCTTTCCGTGGTTAAATGGCAAGTGTTTCTATAAGAAACGAGCTGCATTAGGTTAGGACAGTTTTGACTTGCACTTGAAGATTACTAATTATAATGTTTGAATAGGGATTTATGAGATCAGTTTCTATGAGTATTAATGTTTTTTTTTAGTAATATATTAAATGTGTTTTCATTTGTTTGAATGGGTAAAAAGAAAGGTCAGTTTTCAACTGCAATTACAAATACAAGTTTAATCACTTTGAATGGGGTTATATGCGATTAATTTCTAAAAGTATTTATGCTGTTTTCCGAATATAATTGTGATGAGGTTTAATCAGTAACAAATTGTTCACTACTTGTTATGATTTGGTCGGAAATTCCAAGTACACATTTAGTATTCCTTCAAAAGGATTGATGAGAGCAGTTTCTACGAGTATCTATTTGTTGTTCCTCTAGTAAATTATATAAGTCTTTACATTTACTTATACTATCTCAATGAGAATTTATGAGAACAGTATCTAATGTAAAACGTACGGCTTTCCGTGGTTAAATGGCAAGTGTTTCTATAAGAAACGAGCTGCATTAGGTTAGAACAGTTTTGATTTGCAATTGCAGATTACAAATTATAATGTTTGAATAGGGATTTATGAGATCAGTTTCTATGAGTATTAATGTTTTTTTCAGTAATATATTAAATGTGTTTTCATATGTTTGAATGGGTAAAAAGAAAGGTCAGTTTTCAACTGAAATTGCAAATACAAATTTAATCACTTCGAATGGGGTTATATGCGATCAATTTCTAACAGTATTTATGCTGTTTTCCGAATATAATTGTGATGAGGTTAGATCAGTAACAAATTGTTCACTACATGTTACGATATGGTCGGAAATTCCAGATACATATTTAGTATTACTTCGAAAGGATTGATGATAGCAGTTTCTACGAGTATGTATTTGTTGTGCCAATAGTAAATTATATGTCTTTATCAGTATGCATTTGGATCTAATTTAAATATGAAAATTATATCAGAATAAAGCAACCAAATGTTTTAAACAGTATCTATTTCTAAATCCAGACATTTACTTATACTATCTCAATGAGAATTTATGAGGACAGTATCTAATGTAAAACGTGCGGCTTTCCGTGGTTAAATGGCATGAGTTTCTATAAGAAACGAGCTGCATTAGGTTAGAACAGTTTTGATTTGCAATTGAAGATTACAAATTATAATGTTTGAATAGGGATTTATGAGATCAGTTTCTATGAGTATTAATGTTTTTTTTTTCAGTAATAAGTATATTAAATGTGTTTTCATTTGTTTGAATGGGTAAAAAGAAAAGTCAGTTTTCAACTACAGTTACAAATACAAGTTTAATCACTTCGAATGGGGTTATATGCGATCAGTTTCTAACAGTATTTATGCTGTTTGCCGAATATAATTGTGATGAGGTTTGATCAGTAATAAATTGTTCACCACATGTTACGATATGGTCGGAAATTCCACGTACATATTTAGTATTCCTTCGAAAGGATTGATGATAGCAGTTTCTATGAGTATGTATTTGTTGTAATAGAAAATTTGTCTTTATCAGTATGCATTCGGATCTACTTTAAATACAAAAATTATATCAGAATGACACAACCAAATATTTTAAACAGTATCCACTTGTAAATCCAAACATTTAAAGATATATTTTAATGAGAACTAATCAGAACAGTATCTAATGTAACGCGTGCGGCTTTCCGTGGCTAAATTTTAAAATTATTTTTAATAAATAGCTTTAACGGATTTGAACAGTTTTAATTTGCAATTCCAGATGAATAGTTTTAATTGTTAAATAGGGATCTATGAGATCAGTGTCTTTGTGTAATGTTTTTTTTCCAATAAAAACACATTTTATTGAAAAAAAAAACATTACACTGACCTCATAGATCCCTAACACTTAAAACTATTCATATGGAAATGCAAATGAAAACTGTTCGAATCCGTTAAAGCTTATTTATTGCAAATAATTTTAAAATTTAGCCACGGAAAACCGCACACGTTACATTAGATACTGTTCTGATGGATTCTCATTATAATATTATCTTTAAATGTTTGGATTTACAGGTGGACACTGTTTAAAATATTTGGGGTTCCATTCTGATATGATTTTTGTATTTAAATTAGATCCGAATGCATACTGATAAAGACTTATATAATTTACTGTAGGAACAACAAATAAATACTCGTAGAAACTGCTCTCATCAATCCTCTTGAAGGAATACTAAATATGTACCTGGAATTTCCGACCATATCGTAACATGTAGTGAGCAATTTGCTACGGATCAAACCTCATCACAATTATATTTGGAAAACAGCATAAATACTGTTAGAAATTGATCGCATATAACCCCATTCGAAGTGATTAAACTTGTATTTGTAATTGCAGTTGAAAACTGACCTTCCTTTTTACCCATTCAAACAAATGAAAACACATTTAATATATTACTGAAAAAAAACATTAATACTCATAGAAACTGATCTCATAAATCCCTATTTAAACATTATAGTTTGTAATCTTCAATTGCAAATCAAAACTGTTCTAACCAAATGCAGCTCGTCTCTTATAGAAACATTTGCCATTTAACCACGAAAAGCCGCACGTTTTACATTAGATACTGTTCTCATAAATTCTCATTGAGATAGTATAAATAAATGTCTGGATTTGCAAATAGATACTGTTTAAAATATTTGGTTGCTTTATTCTGATATAATTTTCATATTTAAATTAGATCCGAATCTTTACTGATAAAGACTTATATAATTTACTAGAGGAACAACAAATAGATACTCGTAGAAACTGCTCTCATCAATCCTCTTGAAGGAATACCAAATGTGTACTTGGAATTTCCGACCATATCATAACATGTAGTGAACAATTTGTTACTGATTAAACCTCATCACAATTATATCCGGAAAATAGAATAAATACTTTTAGAAATTGATCGCATATAACCCCATTCGAAGTGATTAAAGTTGTATTTGTAATTGCAGTTGAAAACTGACCTTTCTTTTTACCCATTCAAACAAATGAAAACACATTTAATATACTACTGAAAAAAAAAAACATTAATACTCATAGAAACTGATCTCATAAATCCCTATTCAAACATTATAATTTTGAATCTTCAATTGCAAATCAAAACTGTTCTAACCGAATGCAGCTCGTTTCTTATAGAAACTCTTGCCATTTAACCACAGAAAGCCGCACGTTTTACATTAGATACTGTTCTCACAAATTCTCATTGAGATAGTATAAGTAAATGTTTGGATTTACAAATAGATACTGTTTAAAATATTTGGTTGCTTTATTCTGATATAATTTTCATATTTAAATTAGATCCGAATCTGTACTGATAAAGACTTATATAATTTACTATAGGAACAACAAATAGATACTCGTAGAAACTGCTCTCATGAATCCTCTTGAAGGAATACTAAATGTGTACTTGGAATTTCCGACCATATCATAACAAGTAGTTAACAATTTGTTACTGATTAAACCTCATCACAATTATATTCGGAAAACAGCATAAATACTTTTAGAAATCTATCACATATAACCCCATTCGAAGCGATTAAACTTGTATTTGTAATTGCAGTTGAAAACTGACCTTTCTTTTTACCCATTCAAACAAATGAAAACACATTTAATATATTACTGAAAAAAAACATTAATACTCATAGAAACTGATCTCATAAATCCCTATTCAAACATTATAATTTGTAATCTTCAATTGCAAATCAAAACTGTTCTAACCTAATGCAGCTTGTTTCTTAAAGAAACACTTGTCTTTTAATCACGGAAAGCCGCACGAATTACATTAGATACTGTGCTCATAAATTCTCATTGATGTGGTATAAGTAAATGTTTGTATTAACAAATGGATATGGCTTGACTCATTTTGCTGGTCAATGCGGATATAAACTGATAACAATTTCAACAGCAACTTTACCTAACTCTTATAGAAACTTATTGACCCTGTAGGTTCTCATAGATACTTGTTAATTTTTGATAATTTTCAATACGGATTGATGAGATTTTTTTGACAGGGAGAGAACAAACATTCCTCTGTTTGAAACTAAACACCGTGTGTGTAAAAACAAATCACTTTCAGTCGAAATTTCTAGTTGTAGTTTGTAGTTACTGAAACACTATACCTATTATTATAATTCATGCACCGCATGATTTCCCATAGCTTGAAACTATTGCTCTAACAAATCCAATACTACATAATTTAATATTTTCATAATGGCTTCAAAATCTAGTGATCAGTGACGACTGTAAACATGTCAAACTATAATATTATAGCAATAGTATTGGCGGTGACCCTGAGCGCAATCAGAGATCGCAATTTAATTGTTATCTATTGCTGTATTGATGCATTCTCATTTAAAGTAAAATCTGTGCCAGAATTAAAGCATGCTGATATTTAGCTCGGCTGTAAATTATAGTGGTTGGATGGCGCTTTGTAGCATGTCTTTTGTTTTAAATACGTATCAGAATAGACGATGTATCAGTGTAATTTTTGTGCCGGACAATAATTATGTGTTGTGTGTTTTGTATAATTTTGATATTTGCCGATGCCGGTCTAATCGCAACAGTTGTGCTTTCTGTGATAATGACAAAAAATAAAACTATTATCATTGTTAATAATCAAACAACGTACTTTTAAATGTTAGTGTGTAGTGATTTTGCAAGTTGAAGCCAGCTTAAAAACCGTAGACGTCTGTGTGAGGGTAAGTGAACAAATAATTTACTTTTAACCTACAAGGGAGTTTGTGACTGCCTTACATACGTATAAGTATTTCCTTACATGGATTCTATTAGTAGCATTCGAATCGAACATTTATTTTTCATGCGTGGGATTGTGAGTATTGTTTTAATCTGTCAATAATACTCAAAGCCTACTAAACCTATTTAACAACGTTTGTATAACGTTAGTTATTTTATCGTTCTCCATCCACTTTATTTTTTCGTAATTTTTGCTCATTTTACCGTTAGTTAATCATTAGTTAGTCATAAAGCTGAGATATATTTATAATGAAATACGTGTATTATTTCGGAAGCGTAATGAGGCTACGTCGGAAAAAAATTTTGAAAGGGGGGGGGGGGGGTACACTTTCTATAGAAGAACGGCCCAATTACGAGCAAAAGCTAGAAGCAATTTAGTTTTGCCATATTTTGTGAATTTTACTTTCTAATACAATAATAACATAATAAAAAAGCGCTACTATCCTTCGCCGTATATAAAAATCATAAAAATATATTGAGAAATGAGCGAAAATCGCACATTTTTTAATCATATTTTATGATTTTTATATACGGCGAAGGATAGTAGCACTTTTTTACTTCCACATCCAGTGGAAGTATAGTAACGACAAAAAATTTTTAAAAAATTTTTATTGTTCAAATAGGCTTAAAATGTCATGAAACGTCGAGATTTTAAGTTTGAGCGAAAAAAAATTCTGTCTGTCTGTCGGTCTGTCTGTCGGCCTGTCTGTCTGTAACTTTTTTTTGTGCGCACGTTTACTCTGGAACCGTTTAAGATATTGACTTGAAATTTGGTACACATATGTACTTTAACGAGATCTGGAACTAGATTATATTTTCATGTTGTTCCGACGAAGGGTTGGGGGTAAATTGGGGTAAATTTGGGGTAAATGGGTAAATAAAGCAGGTAAGAGTCCATAAAATTGGTATTTAGTATAAACAAGAGAAGCTAAGGTCTCAAAAAAATTTTTGGCATTAGCCACCCCCACCCCCTTATTAAAGGGGATGGAAAAAATTGATTTAGTGTATGTACAAGAACCAGAAACCTCAAAATATTTTTTTACTTCATCCATCCCCACTACCACCCCCCTGTCACCACCCCCACCCCACTACCGATGTGGGGTATCGTTTTGTGGGTTTTTGGGGTAGAGGATTTCAAATATTATATTATTAAAGTTCCATAAACAATTATTTTCACATACAAAGTTTTTTCATTGTGAGTGACTTGGATAGAGAATTTGGATGTGGAAGTAGTGATTCCTTGGGCAGCGGTTTTTTATTATGTTATTATTGTATTAGAAAGTAAAATTCACAAAATATCGCAAAACTAAATTGCTTCTAGCTTTTGCTTATAATTGGGCCGTTCTTCTATAGAATGTCTAATAAGCGAATTAAAGTATGGGAGTAGAAAAATAACGTTATGTCATTTTAAGCAATGTTCTGATTAACCCTCAGATTATTGACCTGCATGCGAGAACATTAACCCATTTGTTAGTTAACAAAACACGTTCAACAGTGGAAAGTGTAGACAATAAACAATTAAGCTTAAGTGAATTGAACGAGGCAAGCGGAGGTCGGGACTTAAATAGGTTAAAGGTCGGATACGCATAGTTTTTACCCAACCATCTGGAATTTATTTAGAAAGGTAAAAAGGAACAGTGAAAATATTTTATCAGAGGTGCCAAATGCAGAGATTATTTTGTTCACTAGACAGTTTACCGGTGGGTGATGTGTATTTATGCCCTTTGTTCTACAACATTTTATTATTCGAGTGTGTCAAATTTTTAATTTTGACCTTTTACTGGTTATTTCTATTTTATCTGAATATACGCCATCCAACAGTACTCAAACCATTTATAGGATGGGAAAATACAACAGTTAATTATGTACAGAGTGTCCATATCAGAGTCTTCGAGGATATCTCGCTTAAGGATAGGATTTTGCAGAGCGAGAGGTAAATATGTGTTTATTTTCGGTTTATTATAAATATTTAAAAACCGCTGCCCAAGGAATCACTACTTCCACATCCAAATTTTTTATCTAAGTCACTCACAACGAAAAAATTTTGTATGTGGAAATAATTGTTTATGGAACTTTAATAATATAATATTTGAAATCCTCTACCCCAAAAACCCATTTGGAGAAAATAGGTAAATCAAGCAGGTAAGAGTCCATAAAATTGGTATTTAGTATATACAAGAGAAGCTAAGATCTCAAAAAAAAATTTTGGCATTAGTCACCCCCATTACCACCCCCACCCCATTATTATTAAATGGGATGAAAAATAAAATGTGATTTAGTGTATGTACAAGAACCAGAAACTTCAAAATATTTTTACTTCATCCACCCCCACTACCACCCCCACCCCACTACTGATATGGGGTATCGTTTTATGGGCTTTTGGGGTAGAGGATTTTAAATATTGTATTATTAAAGTTCCATAAACAATTATTTCCACATACAAAATGTTTTCGTTGTGAGTGACTTGGATAGAGGATCTGGATGTGGAAGTAGTGATTCCTTGGGCAGCGGTTTTTATTATAAATTTTGTATATAGTTAAATGCCATACTCTAATAATGAAATTAGGAACTACATTCATTGACAAACTACGATATTCAAGTACAACAGAAATTTACAATAAAAAATAGAAATTTACAATAAAAAATATATACCGGGTGATTCAGTTTGGTATTCGCCCCCCTGTATCTTTTTTATTTTAATAGAAAACTACAATAAACCATATATATTTGCAAATCGTTTGTCAAGCTCTATCGAATGACGTCTTTAAATCATCTTTTTGATCACATATGCCCAAAAAACGATAGTCAACTTTTTTTTTGTCAAATGGTATGCTATACATTTTTTTGCCGATTGTTGTAGAGCTTCTCTCTCTGCATTCAACCATGTGAAAAAAGTATACACTTCCATAAGGAAAATTTCGGGAAAATTAATAAAATACGAAAAAACTTCATTTAAAGGTTTATAGCATTATGTGGAGCGGTGCCCCATCTTGTTGTAATATCATGTTATGCCTAATATGTAATGGAACATCTTCTATGAAATTTAACAACTCTTCTCTTAAAAACTGTAGATATCTTTCTCCAGTAAGCGTGCCTTCGTAAAACTTTGGTCCTATAATTTGTCCGTTGAGAATTCCACACCATACGTTAATTCCCCAGATATTTTGGAAATTAGTTTCCCGAAGCCAGTGAGGATTATCCTGCGACCAATAATGGCAGTTATGTCTATTGACAATTCCATTATTATGGAAACGGGATTCATCTGACCACATGATGCGATTTAATATAGTCATTTCTTGAGCAACTGCCAACCACGCTACAAAATTTAGACGTCTCTCGTAATCTCCTGGAAGCATGCCCTGATGTAAATGTATTTTATATGGTCGCAGTTTATTGTCTCTCAGAATTCTTTGAATTGAAGAATATGAAATATCAGTTTCTGTCGTTTACTGACGAATAGAAATATGCTTGTCTACGAAAACACGGGCTAAAACTGCAACTGTATGTTCCTCATCTCGTGCTGTTCTGGGCTTAAAAACGTATCTTTTTTTCTCAAAACTTCCACTTTCGCTCATATTTCTTGCCAATTTTGCAAACATTTTGTCTGATGGTACCGGCCCATTTCGAAAGCGATCTTGATATAAACGATTGGCTGCTTTACTGTTTTTTCCGCACTCTCCATAAATTAATATCATGTCCAATTTTTCTTCATTAGTGTAAGATACCATTATGTAAATCTATTTAGAAGTATAACATAAAACAGAAACGAATAACACAGTTAGAAATATCAGTATTTTCAATTTGACATTACTAACAATGACAAAATTCAATTGTTTCCATGGCTAACTATGTTGAATCAGAAACAAAACCTTTAAATGAAGTTTTTTCGTATTTTATTAATTTTCTCGAAATTTTCCTTATGGAAGTGTATACTTTTTTCACATGGTTGAATGCAGAAAGAGAAGCTTTACAACAATCGGCAAAAAAATGTATAGCATACTATTTGAAAAAAAAAGTTGGCTATCGTTATTTTGGCATATGTGATCAAACAGATGATTTAAGGACGTCATTTGATAGAGCTTGGCAAACGATTTACAAATATATATGGTTTATTGTAGTTTTCTGTTAAAATAAAAAAGATACGGGGGGGGGGGGCGAATACCAAACTGAATTACCCGGTATAGTTGTATTCGTTAGGATAATAGCAATTATTTAAAACAATTTTAAAGATTAGATATGTTTGGTTTTTTAATTACTTATAATGAACCGAAAATAAACGCATATTTCCTTCTCACTCTGCGAAATCCTATCTTGCAAAAACATCTTGAGGCAAAGCTTTTACCCCAAAAGTTCTGCGACTGGACCGCAAGATATGTCCCCCCCGTTTTCGAGGGCGGGGAACACGATGGTGACAATATTTTCCTCCAACCACTAGGCATTGCTAGGCATTTTTTATCGGAAAACTTTATTAATGAAACTTGTTCAGAATTGTCCAAAAATCCAATAACCAATATGTCATCAAAATAAAAAAAATTGATAAATTTGACCCTTAAGGGAAAATGGGTACCAGTCGAATTGGATGAAAATTTGGTATAATGTAGGTTATGTTGTCCTGATCAAAAGTCTTAAAGAAACGAGATAGAAAAATGGACAGATTTCAAAGTTACAGGGGGTCAAACATGCGGAGAACGGGTTCATCGTATTATTGATTTCACATATTACAAATATTATAGTTATATAGTGCGCAGTTTGAATATTTAACTTGAAAACGATTTATTCTATAACAAAATGTTTTAAATAACAGTTGTTTCGAACTAAGTGGGGCAATAGTGCGTCGGAGTTCTATATCTCAAGTTCGCGATAGCTAGAAATTTAAAAAAAAATACAAGTAAACTAGGTAAAAAAGTCTATAACCGGAAATTATTTTCGAATATACAGGGCGAGCCAAGACGAAATTACAGGATCAAGTGCCTTTTTTTTAAATGGAATGCTATGTGTATCAGTACATTTTTTGAAGCCTCTTTCTAGACTCCATTCATTCCTATATTATTATTGACTATATGTCCCAACTACTTGGATGTAATGAATTTTTTTGTTGAAATAATGCCATCAGCAGATGCATATTGAAAAAATCACCAAAGTCACAATAATGGGTTTTAAGAAAAACTTATATGAGTACTAGTTACGAGACATCTATTTAATGTTTCTGAATCATTTTCACTTCCTAAAAATGTACAGGGTGGCCAAAAATTATTTTTCAATTAAGAACTTTAAATTGAATTTTCTCAATTTTTTCAAATGGAACACCCTGTATATATTTCGACGATGTGATGTAGAAATGAAAAACGAACATTTTTTGTAAGTACTTCGCTATGACTAATTGCAACCATTTTCGTTTTATTGAACAATTCGAGAATAAACTTAAAAAATAGATGTTTCTTCAAATAATTCATTAGAAAAAAGTATAATAAGTGGTCCACATGTTGCCCATTTTGACTGACACACGTCTTTATGGAATTTTGAAATGAGGCCAGAACATGTAATAGGGCCATATTTCTTTGATGGTACATTGACTGGAGCTATTTATCTTCATTTTCTGGAAAACTATCTGCCACAATTATTGGTGAATCATACTGAAAGGATTCGCAATAGGATTTGGTTTCAGCAAGATGGTGCTCCACCACATTATTTAAATGCGGTCATAAACCACTTAAATAATACCTACCCACTTCAATGGATTGGAAGAAATTGATCCACTAAATGCCCTGCTAGAAGGAAATTGTTTATAGATACACCAACTACAGTACAAAATATAAAACAAAGGATAATAACTGCTTTTAGATCTATCACACCGGCAATTATAGGACCAGTAGAAACCTCATTTCAAAAGCAAATGACCTACATGTTGCCCATTTTGGTACTTTTTAATCCGCCATAATGGGTTCACCATTTTGGATTTAAGAATTTGCGAATTAAGACCCCAGAATCAGCGACTCCAAAAACCCCCGAGTAACAAGTGTCAGCCATAATCTTCCAATTTTGAATGCTTTTCCGATTTTTACATCCGCCATATTGGATCCGCCATATTTTATTCGGGAATTTTCGGATTCGGACTTCAGATTCGTAATCAGCGACCTCAAAAACCCGCGGTAACAAAATTTAGAATAGAAAAATATCTGACTCAAAGGGGTAAGGAATACCTAGGTCTGCAGAGGTGGTTTCAAGCCCGTTAAAAATAAGATTATATTATATTTTTTAGGTGTATTGTCTGTCAACCCACATTTGTAGAAAAAAATTTTTCATATCATTATGTTAGTGAACGAATTTCGAACGAACTTTCAAAATGTCCGTCTGTTTGTCCTTCCGTCACGTTTCTTGTAAGCACGATAACTTGATAAAGAAAAGTCCGTTTGTATTGAAATTTGGAAAGTAAGTTAGAGTTAGTTAGAGGAAAAACCCCATTTTTGAAATAAATTAATCAGTGAATGAAAAAGTTATTAATCATTTAAATTAAAAAATATATATTTTCTTAATCTTTGCCATTTGTACTTAAATAGAAATCTTGCGAATATATATATATATATATATATATATATATATATATATATATATATATATATATTTCATAATAATATATCTAATTCGTTAAAATATAATATTCGAATGATATATACTACAGATATTCAATTGTTGTAATGATGTGTGATGGTCCAATGACTAAAGCTTTATCCGGAAATCTCATAACCCGAATCAGACAGCATAATGCAATCCTTTTCGATATCCGAAACCCCCTACCATACCAGGCGTTGCCTATTTTCCGGCAACCTCTCTATACGATAACTTCTTATTTCCTTACCTTTAATCTTTACTAAAACCTATAACCAACCTTCTCTACCCCCTTTATATGTTCTATTTGTTTTATCCTTTTTGTTCTTTTGTCCTATAAATTCTTAAAAACCAAAATATTTCGTGCCATATCTTTTTAAAGTTCCACGGCATTTTCCTGGCGGCAGGAATATCACCAGGGTGGAATTGCTTCGAACGGGTTTTTTCGTTGAGTTCTGTTTTCTCGTGCCAACAACTAAAATTAAGTGCTTTGCTTAGTGAGTGATAATTTTTTACAGTTTTCTTTTAATTAGCTTTAGGTCCGTGTGGACACATTTTTAATTTTATTTTAGTTTTTAAGTTTGCCTGTGACAGACAGGAGTACTAACTCATAAGACATCCGTCGTTACGTCAAACCGGACCTGCCTCGCCCAGCCCTGCAATCACCACGGCAGTGAGTGCCGTGGTTGTCTGGTTGGCTCCGGGACAGGTAAAACCTTTAATAAATTGTTATTGTTGTTGTTGTTGTCCGGTAATCCAAAGGTCTTGTGTTCGAATCCCTGACAGGGCTTTTTTTTATATATATTTTTTTTTCACAACAAAGTTGGTATTACAAAATTTAGAATGTCCAAAAACTAACATTATTTACAAGAAAACTGTGAAGAGTATCCTATAGAATGTGTAACAATTATATAAAAAGCTCAGTAAATCGGCGAAGAGTATAATGCTGGAAGTTGGAAGTTTTTAAGTGACATCAATTTATTTTCAAATATTTTCCAATTTTTATTTATATTCAACTTTTTTCGAATTATGCTAGAAAGTTAGCTTTCTTTGTAATAAACCCATAACATTTTATGTTTTAGATACCTTACCTATATTATATAATATGCCCTCATTTGTTTAAACAAATTTACTTTGTTAAAAGATATGATATACTTTGTTATAAGATATGAAAAATATAAAATTGATTAGTATCCAAATTTCGTTATGACTCTATTACAAAAAATGCTGATTTTTCTAGCATAATTTGATGAAAAATTGAAAATAAATATTAATTTATCATTTAAACAATGGAAATTATTTCAAAATAAATTTATGTCACTTAAGAATAACAGACTACCAGGCCGATCTCATAAAACAGGATTTTTGACGAATTCTCGAGAAAAAAATTATTTAAACAAATGGAATTTATTTAAATAAATAAGGATTTATTAAATAAAATAGGTAAGATATCTAAAACATAAAATGTCTATTACAATACTACGGGAGCCCACCCTAAGTGCCCGTGCACCTCCCCCC